>CM017557.1:46957438-47452438 GCA_007844125.1 Sinonovacula constricta | reverse complement strand
GGACAATGGTGGACATTATGTTTAATCGCCCTACCTGGGATTTTATATTTAAGGTATTACATCGTGAAAAAATACAAAAAGAAACAGCATTTAAAGCAAGCTTTAATCTACTTCTTTTTCAGCCTGTCAAAATCATCATCATTTTTTGTAACACAATGCAATTTTATAATATATACATGATCTAAACTGCAACCCTTTCTGCAGTAAACATGAAATAATTCAACTGACAAGAGTCACTCATTTTAGCACATATCAGTAAGAGTTTAACGACACTGTATATGGCAGTATAATGTTATATTCATATATACACATGGTGTGCACATGGGAACTTAACTTGGGAAAATCACAAGAGGTAAGATAAGCTGAAGGACAGTCGGTGCAATTAAACATTTAAATTTCTTCAGTTACTGTTTCTTATAAACACAGACACCATGCTACTATTATTTTAATAAGTAACTTAATATTCATTCGGGCACGCTAGATATGTAGCAACTTTTAAACACGTAAATGCTGAAAAATCTAATTAATTGTGAAAGCACTTTAATCGAGTCATAAGTTAGTTACATGTATTTGGACTGTTATTTGGACTACCCACGGGGTTATCTTGCAAGAAAGACAGCCTGTCTACTACGTAAATTCAATTTATCAAATCTTCCTCCGCTCTGTGCCCCATCTTACTAAATGGTACTTTTAAATGTACTCTTTTTAAGTAAGACATGGTTTTATATGAAGGAAAGGATATTCTAGTTTTGCTTCGAAGCAGTATTCCGTGCGAAATGCCATTCCAGTCATCGCTGACAATATTTATCAAGTCACCCGGTCGGAAGTCACTTTCCCCTGATCTGAGCGCTTTGTGAGGAAGAAAAGCTTGAACTGTGCGGTTGTCACGACCTCTAGTATCTAGATTGTAAATTGCATCCAGGGATGTAAATCCATTCGCAAAGTCACCTCGTCCAAATTGTGCAAGCTCATACGCTGCTCGGCAAACCTTGTGAAATGTAATAGAAAATATAAGTATTTAGCAGATAAGGTCATAGAAACAATGTGAGCATAACCTAAAAAAATTCTAATTCATATGACTACCATGTCATCAGTTAAATTAAGGAAGGAATAAGAAGTATAGTTGTATATCAAACGGACCAAACTCTTAATATTATGGATAATACTTTTTAAAGCTCTTATTCACAAACGAAACATATTTAATATTAAAGGAGTAAGGAAAACAATTCAATTATGAAAATCTATTGAAAGACAATGCTTCTTCTCTTAAGCAACATTATCTGGAAGTGGTCAAATTGGTTGTTGATGAGAGGTTGCTGATTTAGAGTGGTAATCTCTACAGGATAGATATGCATTGTAGTTAGTTACTTTAACCTAGAAGCTTTAAATGTATTTATGTATTTATTTATTCATAGTGACCTATTTTATTCAATTTTACATTCTATTTTAAGATGTGTTCATGTTTAATTTAATTTTTATTCTAATACTTTGTATAGTGGAGAGCTTTCATATTTCTGTATATCGTTATGATGTTCAGAGGTTGCAAATAATAAAATTTAATCTGCTCCTTGAAATTAATTAGCAATTAAACAAGAACATAATTAGAAAACATACATATAATAAAAGGGTTTATTTGTGTTTAATTTTGAACAAACATAGCATACCTTTGTGGTTGTAAACATGAGATATTACAAACATTTATACATGTTTGCTCACATATTTGATGATTCTGTGCAACAAACAGAATACATATCTTTTCTTTTTCGAGATCACGTTTAATAAACAGTGGTCCCCAACAGAAAGGATTACAGATGTTACATAATGTAAGCTAGCTATATAATGATAGGCAACTATAAAAGGACACAACATTACGGCTGTTCACATTTCAAACAAACTCGTTCCAGTCGCCTTTTTTCCATAAGTACACTACCCACAATCAACAATTAATTTGTGCAATGTATGCCGATTCCTTACTTATAAGAAATTGATCTTGCTTGAATGAGTAACATACTAAACTTACAAATGTGTGATTAGCGGCAAATGTTTGTGTAATAATTGTTCAAATAATTAGACGTTATCATATGAACACAAGTATAAAAGTGTGAAAACGAGATCGGCTTGATGTTTATAATATGTGGTTCCCATTATCATGTGAATAGCTATTCACGCGGGTACCAGTCAATGTAGCACCAAAGAAACAAAACAAAACTAATGGTGATGACGGTGATGACGCCAACCATGTTAATGATGGCGAAAGCGATGTCGGTTATGATGGTGATAATTGGCATGTTCATGATAATGAATAAATTACTACGATAGTAAAAATTAAATACGTACGTTTGAAGAATAAGTGCATACTGTGAAATTCGTCTGTGATAGAAAAAAGGTGTCCTGAATCATGCTAAGTACGCCTTCCGCTGTGCCTCGTTTTCCTTTGTGTTCAATATGAAGAAACTTGTATTCTGGAAATCTTTAAACAATTGACACTATTGATCAGTCTGAAAACATAACTGCATAGTTTAAGTCCGCCTATTCAGACAAGTACATGTAATCATTTCAGGACTCAGAATTGGTTCTTCCATTTGCTTTGAGCTCTTTGAAATGTTTCTAATTACATACAGTTAATAAAGTCCAAACAAATATTGTATATAGTGCATAATTCTAAATAACACCTTAATTATAAAGGAATTGGGCTACAAATGATGAATAAGTGCTTACGATGAAAAGGCTTCTTCAAGTACAGTTGGCTCATCAGTAGCGAGGAAAACGTTTCTTGCAACTTTCTGTGTCGTCAGTAAGTCAAGATCGTCATACCAACGTTTGACATGTGCCATGTACTGTTGTAAGGGATACTTCTTTGCTTCTGAGATTAGTTTGTCTGTACGTCGAACATGCACCCTTGATAAAGACAATTGTGAGTAGGAACATATAACAAATATGAACATCGCAATATTTACTCCATTTGAAAAGGCACATAACAAATGTATTCACATGCAAGTTAGAACAAATCAGTGGCAAGGCAATAAAGAAATTAAGATGATTAAAAGGAGGCCGACTGGGGTGCTTAACCCGGTTTTCTAGAACTCTAACCTCGCACTTCCTGCGGGGTTTCTTAAATGTAAGCAGTGAAAAAAAATATATCTATTTGAAACAAAACTATCCATCTGATGATAAGAGCTATTATGGCTATCAACTATTCTTAAGAAAGAAATGCTCAAGCCATGGATTTCAATCACCTATATCTTCATTATGTACATAGCTAAATGTCTGTATTTTTGCATGACACTTTACCTTTGCTACTTTGAGCTTAAAATCGCATTGGAACTTCATAAATAAGCTTATTTTATTGGTATGAAAATTGTGACTTGGGCTTAAGTCATGACTTAGGCATTAGAATGGTTGGTGAATACGGACTTAAGTCATTTAAAGACAGTACTGACGTTGTTAATAATAATGGTATTTAATGGTTAGCATATTTTCTATTAGAACAACTGCACACAAATCTTTATTGTAAATGAGAAGTAGATCATTTAATCGAGTATAAAACGTCCAGGGAAGAGGTGAAACAAATTAAAACTTTAAAGTACAATACGCTTATATCAAGTATTAATATAATACCATTTGTCTACACATATTATTGAAAAACAAGGTCGTCCAAATTATCCTATTTCCACGCAAGTTTGTTTCATCTTACCCAACAATCGGATAGACGAAACCCATAGCATTTGCTTGACCAGATAAGCGCTGAATGTGCTTGGTGTTGGGCCGAACGATGTAATGAAGGAATTGACCAATCCACCATACTGGAGGAAAGCGGTGGAATAAAAGAATTTCCTCTATGATGTCATCTGGAACAGCGAGTCTGATCAATTCCGGAACTTTTTGAAACGACCCAAGACGGGGTATTGATATTATATGGGCGTCGTTGTGCATGTGCGTAGCATCTGTAAGAAGTACAAGTATCAGTCAAAAGCGAATGTTTTATCCAGCTTCCCATCTGTATAATGCACTATTTGTAAGCACACAAATGGCCACGTGAGATGTTTGTTTGTGGTTGTGTTTATTTAAATCAAAGCAAGCAATTATGAACATAATAGCGACGTGCAGCTACTACTTTGGCGGAGAGAAAACGCATACGAATATCTGGGTAGAACCACCTCGCACCGCAGTTCATCTGTAAGTCCATCCAACATAAAGTTCTTCGCCCAGAACGGCACTCGAACCCATGCGATAGAAGGCTTTGCATTCAGAGAAGTTACTAGTCGCGTATGATGTGACATTCTGTAGAAAAATTGCAATTGTAGAAGGGTTTGCAAGTTGCGTTTGCTATTTTGTCAGCTAGAGCGACTTGGTCACACCTTTTCAGGTAGGTACATGACACCACAATCAGTACTTCCTTCGTTTAAAAATGTTCGCCTCTATCGACCCAATAGATTTATTTGTGGAAGACATTATACACGTATTTTAATGTGCAGTTAAGACGTATACTATGTTTATGATTAAAAAAGGGCTTAAATATTTTAAATATTTCTCGATGTTTTTATTTCTCCCAACCTTTAGGTACATCATGCTGCCATTCCCAATAAACATTTTCCCCTTTCTTCATTGTGAATATACACAGTAACAAAAATAGTTCTGACCATCAGTGAACAAACGTTAAAATATCATTGTATTTAACTCAACAGATAGCATCTTGTATAAAGAAAATAAGAGTGGTGAAATTATAATAAAATAAAATGTTTATATGCAGTTTGTAGAATTATATGCTACTTATAATAGATATATTATCATAACTAAGGTAATATAGTAAATCATTTTGCAGTATAACCAAATATGTTGTTCTTGTTTGAAATACCCGCTTCTTGGTGTCTTTTCCTTAAAGCAGTAGTATGTTCGCATTGCTTTAGAAACAAGAAGTGAATAAGTTTTACGTAATAAACCACACTAGTCTCTATGAGAATTAATGGTAAGGAGGATGGAGTACTGTTACATTTAACAATAAAGACCCCTCAACAAATGCTTTGACTTTTTTTTTCAAAATCCTATATCAGAACCAAGATTGCACAGATAACCCGCCTATGTCCATATGATTAAAGTTTCAAACTAGGTCATGTTACAAAGGAGACAACAAAACCATTCTTTAAAGAGGAAACAGTGTTTGAAACAATCAATGCACACTCGAGGAGTCTTAGGATACCTCATGCTGTTAAGGTTTGGCTCATTGCTTTGTATTTGTCCTGATTTCAATTTCAGTAAAGTTCATACCATTACACACGTTTTATGTTGTGAGTGGTTCCTACATTGTTACTGATTTTGAGACTTGTTTTGTTCTTCAAAATGTATTTACTCTTCTGTCGCTTCGTTTTTAGGTGCAAAAAGAAACATTACAATGCTTGTTATTGTACAATGTTTTGCTACAAAATACTTTTCTGCTAACACAAACATTATTTATTTATAACTTATATCAACTTAATCAATACAAAACACACAAAGTTGTGTGTTAGTTCTCATGTCAGTTCTCGTTGAAATTACCATTCCAGTGTTGAATTTGCTGACCACTTGATATTGCGCAAGAAGTGAGCGGTAAAAACCACGTGGTCCAATTACCCGGATAGACCCAGCCTTTAGTGTCAAAGATCAATGTCCTGTTTAATGAAAATGCCATTATCAAACAGTAAGTCATGTGGTGAAGTTGACAACCAAATCCCGTCCCACAGATGTTATCATGCTTACAGTATAGCAGTTGTGCTTCGGAACACTCTGTTGGGTGCTGAAATAAAACCATTTTCAAATTAAAATTTAAGTGTGGAAAGTGATAAGTTTATTTTCTATAAATGTATGTTATTATTATTCTCTATTATTATTCGTTTATTGAAATTATTATTATTATTATTATTATTATTATTATTATTATTATTCAGATATCGATATTGAACAAATTTGAGCGTAAGGTTATTTGTTGTGATTTCTTTGATAAGTTTATCGTCTCGAGATCAAAGCATGATCTGATTTTTGCCAAACATTTATTGCCACAGGAAGTACTATTAACACATGTTTACTTAATGTTAGCGTATTCAGAGGTGGAAACAATTGCATGAAGGGTGATATTTTATGTAGAATAGTGATGCCAAAAGAAATACATAACAGTGTGTGTCCAAAGGTGCGTACATGTGCCATTTGCCACTTACCTGTCACAAAACCTTTTTTTGTTATTTATAGCGCCATTTCAGTTATAGTTATTGCATTAACGCTAACTTTGTTATATCGTTATACTTATCTTTAAAGTTGATTAATACTTTTTGTTATTGATATGGCATGGCAACAGTCTCCATTGCGCTTTACAGTAGTTTACAGAGCAGTCATGACTTCGTAATGTTGTCTGCCTTTACTAACTGTTATTTCATTTAGTGATAAAACCTTGGTATATTTGTATTATTATATAAAAATATTACCTGTATCTCCTTTACAATATTACAATTTGCTTCCTTAGTATGGATAATTTTTGGTTGTTTTCTAATTTTTATTCGTGTAAGTAATTTGCACATAATTGTCCAAAATGACTTTATATAACATGGCTCTTTAAAGGTGGTATCCGAAAGTATGGATCAAACATATTTTCATTATACATCTTAGTAAACCATTGTTATCTAAACAGATCTCGTAAAATGCTGTTGTTGATGTCCTACACCTATCGGAAAAGTGAACCATAACGCCACAATCGTCATTACAAACATGTATTTCCTATCTGAGCAACGCTGCGCCCTTAGCTATTTTTAAACCAAGAAAACCATGTGACCACTAATGTGTTAGTTCGTCTATTTTTAGCAGGAATTCCAATCGTTCTAGTTAACAGATATTGTTACATATATAAGATGTAGGCAAACTGTCGGATAGCACCTTTAACTGTTTTTAACTGGCCAAGGTGTTAATCTCAAGAACTTATTGTAGATCTACATACTTTACATAGTTAATTACATTTATTATGTTGTTGTTTCTTTATAATATTATTTGCAGATAGTTGCTGTTAGCTGTGACACTTTGATGTTTTATTTTTATTTATTTGTTTGTTTTGTTTTGGTGTTATATTGCACCGACACAGTTATGGTCATACTGGCGACGTCCAGCTAATTATTGGTGATGGAAGACCCCAGACTTATGTCTGGAAAAAAACACCGGCGCACCGTAGGTTAGCTTAAAACCTCACAAGAAAGTTCTCTGGGCATTCATATACTTTTTATCGCTTTTTTGGTAATATGATCTTTTGCTATAGTTCTTCTCATATACACACATTTGATCAGTGGAAGCTGATATTTTATTTCTGAAATATGAAATTTACTTTTGCTTAAAAAACATGGTCAGTTTAGTGGCTTTACACAATATGTTTGTCGATAAGTGTGAAGGGTTTTATGAAGATTCAATTTAACTATCTCAAAAGTGGATCCTGGCGGTGGTAAACAAAGCCATAAACATATCATCACCTCATACAGGGTAGTTACAATACACATACCTGAAGCGCATATATTTTGTTCTGCACCAATCTGCCTAAGCGCTGGGAAGCCTCAAGTTTCATTTTGGCAGACATTCCGTAATTGAGTTCAACAATTTGCAAATCGACTGTAGTTAAACTGAAAAAGAAGAATTACCTTTTCATTTTAGGTCGGATGAAATTATTATTTGTAACGGTTACTCACATTTTATTGTAGTTGGGAGCTTTCGGATCTAGTAATTATATTTTGCTATTGTGAGTCATTATGATAAACTTTGACTAGTTCCTCTTTTGTCATTGGGATGATTTTTATTCATGCTCACCGTAAATGTAGTAACATCCATAATAACATTTAATTTTTGAATACGATCAAATTTTTCTTTGGCGTGACATAAACTCACCCTATGTCGGTACAAACACATTGTCAACTGACATTTCCGAAGTCACTCTCAAGAGAGATCAATATAAAAAACAGAGCCTTTATAGAAATATTGCCGCTTAAGTTATAGTTCAGGAAACAGGAAGAGTTCGTGTTTTCAAAACGATGATTTCTTTCTAATTCCATTAAAAAGCCGGTTTAGGTATTTTATGTTAATATTGTTGTTGTAGGCAGGGTAACCAATGTGCGGAGTTTTTACGTTTAATTGTAGTATTTTGCATATTAAGTTTGGTATATATATTTAGTAATTACTTTTGCAAATCAATGACATCTGCTAAAAGTCGCTTCATTGTTGAAGAGGTGGCTGGGGCTTCCATGCTCAAGCGAGAAAGCTCTGCGTAGACAACATCGCAGTTCTCAACAAACATCTTGAACAGTTGTTCAGTCGAGGCTTTCCTTTGCACATTTACTTTGGACCTGTGTTTAGACATATAAAATGACTTCTTAAAAATAAAACCTTCATTACAATGAGCTATCAATAACTACAAAGTTATGCGAAATGAATTGTCAACTCTCAATGTACATAAAATGGACATTCTTTTGGCACAGTACAAATACTCATGTTATCTTTGAGTGTTACTAAATTCCCCAACCGGGCTAATTGCATTATAAATTTTTGCCACAATACTCAATTTAGATGAATTATAAACTAACGTAGACCAAGCTGTACACACATATGAATGAGTATCATCAGTCAGCATATTTTAAATATACTTGCCACAGATATATACCTCAACCATACACCTTGTTCAAATTTAGTTTTGTGACATATCGGGGCTCCATAGCAGAACGCAACAACCTCCCACAATTATAGTGGATGTTAGATTTTACCATCTAACAACAGTGACGTATAAACACCTCTCTGTACCATGTCCAAATCTGCTCTCCCTTCCCTAGCTCGTTTAAATCCACTCTTCTTTCCTTTCGCCAAGCAGCCCTAATATATAATCTAAACTAATTGCCCATCTGCATTGAGCTCGCATATATTTTCTGACAATCATGTCATTCATACGATGCACCCGGATTCCCGCCTATATTTTGACATATGCATCAATTACGGGTCAAATCGTGCCTCTTCGTTGCCATTTTACTAGTTTCCCGGTGCACAAAATGTATATTGTATTGTTTGGGTTATTATTCGTGCCATTTTTTCCAAACCCAATGCTAATCTTAGTGCTTAGTGTGAGTAAACGCCGCGATGTCTTTAACTAACCAATAAATATTTAACTAGTCAATTATTATTTAACTGAAAACTTCTAACACAATTACTATTTACTTGAACAATTAATTAATATAATATTACATTACAGTTTATTCTTCAATAAATATTATGTACAATAAGAATATGTAAAAAGTCCTATGATTATTGCAACATATACCAAACTCAGAAAAGGCACAGGACAAAGGTACTTCACATGCAAGCCAAGTGAAAAGCAAGAACAACGATTTGTGATAAGTCATGTAACGCAAAGAGCACACCCGACAGTTGCCGCATTGGAACGGTCAGTCGGCAATATGGGCCGACTGGGGTGCTTAAACCGGTTTTACAGAGTTCAATCCTTGCACTTCCTGATGGGTTTCTCAAATGCAAGCAATGAAAAGAAAATCGGTCTATTCGAATACAAAATGTTCAAGCGCTGATGTTTTAGTTGATAAGTTATGACGACAGTAGTGACGTCATTGAAAATTAATGTCCACATAGTGTTTAGAAAAGAAAAGGGTATCATTTCGATTATAAAAAAATACACAAAAATGGTTGATGATAAATGAAATTAACTTTGAATAATAATAAAAAAAAATAATATAATAAAATATGTGATAAGTCCTATGAGAATTGCAACAAATACCAAACTCCGAAAATGCACAGGAAAAAAACAACCCAAAACAACAACAAACAACAACAACAAAACAAAAAACAAAACAAAACAAAACGAAAAACACAATAAAACACACGCATTAAAATGCTACATGCAGTGTAAAATTTATCACCACGGTGACTAACAACGTGCATATCATATGTATGCAGATCATACTTTAAAGTTGTAGTATTATGAGTTTTGCCTGACACTTTGAATTTCATCATTTTATCAGAATCAATCCGGGAATTTTTATGACAGGTCATCCTACAATCAAAAGTGTTTATCATTTGCCTTGTGATTTCTTCTTGTTTATGGCACATATGATACAGAGTACAATTCTGTAGGAATCACTTATATTTACCTATAAGTACAAACATTTTAGACATCAAGCACAGAAACGAACATGGTGAGGAACATTTGAGAGATACGAGTGTTACTATCAGACAATCTAAATCATAATATATAACGTCCAATATATACATATTTTAAAAAATAGCAAAAACCTACCAATCCTTAAGTAGGTTATAGAGCGCTGAGGTACTTGTTTGGTTGAATTTCGTCTCATTGTTCACATGTTGCAATTCCCCAAGCAAATACTTGGGATATTCAGCGAAAATATGCTCTAGCTTGTAGCGTGCTAATTCATACTGAAGATTCGTCTTCGTCGGTCGTTCAATTTCTCGGATGATTAGTTTACTATGCAATAAAAACAAAAACAGTGTTGCAAAGTAATAACATAATTTTAAGAGACCAGGATTTAGAACATACACACATATATACATTATACAAGTAACACAGCTTTAGAAAATATCTGTTTTACCCTTATGGTTAAGCAATACATATATTTCTTTCTAAAATTGTTGTTTCAATGCGATTGCTGCTGGATTTACGCTTTTTAATATTGTTTAGAACTCAATCTTTGTAATACATATAAATAGCTTGATAATATTTTTTTCAATATTTTTCAATGTATTACAGCATATTTTTTATATTGGCTTCGATTTATTATTGGGACCTTGTCATATTTTATGCTTGAAAATCCGAGGATTTTACATTGGTAAAGAGTTGTAAAGTCCCATATTAACATAATTGATCCTACAAACAAGCATGTACAAATAAAACAATTAAATTTAGAGGCACAAAATAAAATGGAGTCAATGTCATTATTGGCAAACAACAAAAATTACCAACATAAAGATTTCGTAGTAGGCCGAATATTTGTCAGACTGATTAAAAAACTGTCAGACCGAAAAAAATATTAAAATAAGGCACGGTACAGGTAGAAGACGAGACGAAATTTAAAGGATGTGTCTGATGGTCCGACGCAATTTTTAAAGTCTGATTAGGATGCTAGCATAAATAAAATAAAAGGAGTGCTAATAATAAGGTCTCTGTATTTACTTCTATTTGAATCTAAGAATGTAACAGATTATAATTCTTTCAATATCCCAACTTCTACAATTTACTCTCATTTATCATAGTTTGAGGAACACACCGCAATTATTTAAGCAATGCTAGCAGCAGTAAACAAGATACAGAAAAGTATCGTTTAAACGAAGGCTATGTGTTTGTGGTGTGTAATAATATACGCAAGCACTAAGTTAGTTCTATATGTTAAATCGTATACAAGTTAAGTAAATATATGAAGTCATTTTATTTGAGAAAGCGTAAGAGATCTTGTTGCGTCTTGAGTGTTAGAATGATGTATAAGTTTAAGTTTGTCAACAGAAAACTACTGTTTAATCTCTTTATACAACGTGTCTCTTTATTTCTGTTTTGTTAGTAAGTAATAGAGATTGTTAAAATGTCAATTATCAAGAATCAACTTCATATAACTCTCTTGACTATTCTTTAATTGTCTAATGTTTAATATACGAATGACCGGACCTGGTAACGCAATTAGTAGAGCGTCGGCTCCAGGTACGGGAGGCCCCGGGTTCGATCCCGAGCCGCGACATACCAAAGTCGTTAAAAATGGTAGTGGTATAGCTCCCTTGCTAACGCTCATACAAATATAAGGGTAGTTCCACGACTGGTTGGCCCGGTGTCAGGTTTATGTGACTGGGTGTGGTATCATGCCAGGTGTTCACTATACACAGTGAAGGCAGCACTAAATTTGCTTCACGTGAACACCGTCTCCAGATAACTGAAATACTGTTGGTGGGACGATAAACCCAATAAACAAACAATATACGAATGTGTTTGTAATGGATAATGTTCAGGTTTACAATGTGTGCACAAACAGTGTTATACACTTTTACGATGTCTGCACTTTAAATGTTATAGGCAAATAATTCAAATAAACTAAAACAAGAATAAACTTCAAATAAATATTTGAACGTCATAGTCCTCACGGTTCTGTAACCATTTGGCCGAGGTAGAATACAACAGCCGCCCATCCAAGAACACACACAGCAATCAGAACATTTTTCTTCGAACACATTTGACTGAAAAAAAGGTAAAAAGGTTATTTATAGATGTTATTTTTCAATTATTGAATTTGTGATTTTACTGTTTATAGCTGTATACATTGATCTACTATGCTACGTAAACAGGTACAATAAATGGTCTAACAGTCAATATTCTAACAATTTAAGTTTAGATGATGCTGCTCATGAAGTTAGTCATTTTTCATATAACATGCACTTACTTTGTGTAGTCATTGTTGTTTCGGAATATTGATTTGATTTAAATATCTGTAACTGAAGTGTCCAAAACAGAAATGCATTTGGACAAGTGGCGAGTTTGGAAACACATGTTGCACGAGCCGTAAGTAAGGGCAAGCGTCCAAATATATTTCTGTATTGGTCACTTCAATGTTAAAAAATCGTTTTATTCTATATTCACTTTTGTCTGTAATGGATTCTTAACTGAACTGCACTTCCGTTATAATTATTTTGGATTAAATAAATAATACAGTCATTGTAAAGCTCATTTGGATTTATAATTAGAAATATGAAAATGAAATAAGTTTGCAAAACCAACATACATGCATGCATGCATGCATCCATCCATAACATACGTTACATACATACACACGCACATACAAACACACACACACACACATACACACACACGCAGACACAGACACAGACACACACACATACACACACACAGACACACAGACACAGACACACACACACATACACACGCACATACACACACACATAAACACACACATACACACACACATACACACATACACACACACACACACACATACATACACACACATACACACATACATACACACACACATACACACACACATACACACACATACACATACACACACATACATACAAACATATATATACACATACATACACACATACATACACACATACATACACACATACATACACACATACATACACACATACATATACACATACATACACACATACATACACACACATACATACACACACATACAGACACATACACACACACACATACATACACACATACATACACACAAACACACACACACACACACACACACACACACACACAAACATAACATAACACAACATAACATAACATATATACAAAAAAGGGATTTGTGGAGGATACTACAAGTGGGGTTATAATATGCGAAACCCGGTACAATGTATATTTTTCATATTTGCATGATATGCTAACCAGTGTGCTTGCTGCGTTACTTACTTACTTAAACCTTGTTTATTTAATGGTCAGTACATCAATCTGAATTTAATCGTGACCCCTGTCATGTTGCCAAATCATGGTTTAAAAAAAGTTGAAGCTTATGTTTCACAAGTGGTCCTTCCTGTCATATCGCACGTAATCATGTAATCATTCCATTTTCTTGTTCAAAACACATGGCCGCAAATTGCCGACGTACATTTCAATGAATCATTGAATGTTTTGTGAAAAGATAATAGGTAATGAAATCCAAATATTATGTTGTTAAATGCCGAGGATTTAACAGCATTTGGCGTTTTATATATTAAAGGCAAAATCCCGAAAAGCAATGTCTCGTAAAAGGCATGAAAACTGTTCAAGTTGTCTCCCCTATGTAGGGCAGAATGTGAGAGATAAAGAGACAGAAATACTGCACTGACTGTCCAAGTATGCCTTCAAGTCACCGTTTTGTTTTGTCCTGTCCGGTCATGGTGTAATTTAAAAATCAATGCCCTTGTTGTAACCGTCACTAATAAATTTCCTTCAATTATTTAGGTTTTGTAGAGAGGACAGAAAAGTTAATTGAGATAATTGATTTTCTTTAACTAATGTAAAACATTTTCATAAAAATACAAGATGGCTTTTGCCTTGCTGCATACTTGTTTGAATACTGCTGTTGTATTTGGAATCAATAAAGTAATTGCGGTGAAATAAATTTGAAAATGTGTTCCTTAATTTGTTAAATTTAAAAAGCATTGCTGCAACAATTCTTAAGTAAGAAACTGATAAAATTGATTTTTTTTACTTTAGCACAAACTAATGCACACCTTGTAAGTTTGAATATGTTAATGCGATAGCAGGTAGCACGATGTAAATCACCATCAAGGTATAGATAATTCACAATACTGAAGCTTACGAAACTTACCTTACACTTTTAAAGAATTGTATGAGCTCAAGCATGTTCCTGTAAAATTCCTGTATTTTCATACACTTGTTCACAATAATTAACAATGCGATTACGGAGTCATCCTGATTGTTAGCATGCAACGGGCGCATCTGCCCCATCAAGTTATCATTGTCATCTCTACCCGGCGAGTTACTATTTTCGGGTGGCACTACGTACGTGGTCTTCCTCCGACTATCGTTGGGTGGAAGCTTGGGCAGTTCCCAATGCTCAGTATCAATGCCCTTTATATTACGGGCATGCACAGTTTGTGTGCTGCCATCAACTACATTCTTTATCTTAAACGTTACTGGTGATTTCTGATCGATTATCCTAAACTATGCTTTACAATGGCTGTCTAGTTTATCTGTACGCGCGTTATTCTTCAACATTACTGCTTGCCCTACCTCTAAGTTTGGTTCGCGTGTGTCTTGATTCGAGTACCTATTTCGCGCGTCTTTCGCTTTACGCATCTTACGCTGAGCATGCATCATTGCGCGGTGTAAGTTTTCTATTTATATCTTAGATAGATCTTCCCCCATGTATTTGCGTCGCGGGGTGAGTAATGAATCTAAAGGTAATATCGGGTCACGTCCGTACATTAAATAAAATGGACTGTAACCTGTAGACTCCGATGGCGTACGGCGTATTGCGGTCAGACATGCATTTATTTGTAAATCCCAATTATGGTCCTCATCACTAATGCGTTTTGCAATCATATTATTGAGAGTGCGGTTTACCCTGTCCGTTAGCACGCGGATTATATGGACTCGTGGTAATATGTAAAATATTGAATTCCTTACAGATATGATTTATGATAGAATTGCAAAATTCCGTTCCATTGTCGGATCGTATCTGGTATGGTACTGAAAATCTTGGGAATATCTCATCTAAGAATAGGTTTACTACAATTTGGGCAGTTTTATTTTTGACCGGAAAAGATTCACACCATTTTGTACTTTCGTCCACGAACGTGATAAGATACCGATTTCCTGAGATACTTTGTCTATACGGTCCCGAAGTGTCCACAGACCATGTAATTCCGCTAGAGTGCGATACCCCAGTGTCTTGAACTGGCGCGTCGCGCGCACAATATGCAACGATTTATGTGTTTGTAAATGCGTCTATACATCTTTGGGAAGAAGTACTGGCGTCTTACCGTATCATAGCATCTGTCTACTCCTACATGTGATAGATTGTCATGGTACTCAGTTAATTAGTCGGTCGCTCAAATGGTCAGGTATGTAAAGTGGGAGGATCGGGTCTTCGTCCTTGTCACTTAAATAATATAACATGTCATTAACAAGAATATATTTTTGCAATTGACTAGCTTCTTCATTGTTTTGTAATTGTGTTATTAGATTACTACATTTTTATCAGTAAATTGTTCCGCCTTTATGTCGATATTTGCGTCGAAATATTCGGCGTGATTGCGATTTCCGGCGCGACAATTGGGTTGCAAGCATCTTTATCGGGCCTTATCCTTTTCAGATTTACTACGTTAACCTCGCGACCTTTAAACTCGTGTTCGGGCGGTGTGACTTTGTAAGCGTGTTTGCCTACATCCATATACCCTGGTACCGTATTTTTGTATACTGGTTCGTCGCTATCGTCATGCCTACATCGGGAGAGCGTATCGGCTACTCTGTTCTTTTTCCCACTTACGTATTCTATGGTAACATTGTACCCAGAGATGGCTAAAGCATAACTTTGCAACTTTTTATTGGTTAAATTAGCTGTAAGTAAATATCTGAGTGGTTGGTGATCAACAAAGCAGGTGACATGTGATTCTTGTTCATAAATTTGGAATTTGTCTAACGCGAATTTTAGTGCGAATGCCTCGCGCTCAATAACAGACATTTTTTGCATAGTCGGACTTAACTTATGTGATAGAAAATGGATGGGTAGTACATTCGGTATCCCTGGGACAATGCTGCCTTCAGGGTCACATTCTTGGCATAGAACAGCGCCGATGGAAGTGGTGGATGCATCTGTATACAACCGATAACCTTTATTTCGATCTGGGTATCCTAAGAAGGGAAGTGCAGTGAGTCCTTCTCAAGTGAATCTTGACACTCGGGTGTCCTGTTAAATCTGGCATATTTCTTTGTTCTAATTCGGATGCGTTTCAAATCATAGTAAATCCTAGCGTAAAATTTTCTAAGAAAGTAAAATACAGTTCCTATTAATGTTCTTAACTACTACAAACTCTTGTTTAAGTCTACTTTTACCTATTGTGAACTCAAATAATGCTACGCCTTGTACATTCAATGTGCTTCCGCTAACTGATTGTAAAGCTACTTGGGATTCCTTAAGTTTTGGTTTTTGCTTTATCTGGTCATGTATGCGTTTGCTTAATAATGACACGCCTGTCCCTGTATCTTCTAACGCCCTAACTTTGTGTGTGTGCGATATTTTAATTAAACAAGAAGTAGGGTCTTCGTTAAAATTCATTTTAATAGCCTTTTTGTAAAACGCCCCCTCTTCCGCTCCCTGCTGAGGGGATGGGGGGGGGGCATCTAGTTTAAACGCGCAGTCCCTCCCAAAGCGATCTGTCGATCCGCATTCCCAACATTGATTTTTGTGACTGGGACGTTCTTTCCTATATTGCTCGGATATAACCGGTATCCGCATTTTGGTTACCTCAAGAACGCTGGTTCTACATTCTCGCGTGCTATGATTTTTACGTCCGCATTTAGCACATCGACGCGTTGGCCGTGCGTGGTCAATATCCATTGGCTTCGGAGCCTCCCTATCGGTACCTAAACTTGTTTGCTGTTGACCGTATTCGCGACCTATAATGGAGCTAAATCTTTTTCTCAGATTTTGCTCCGACAGCGCAACACTTACCGCGTCCTGAAAACTCGCTGGGTTACTCGCATAACCTTAAGTTTTAAATGATCAAAAGCTAAATCGTCTTCAAATTGCCCTATCCTTACCCGCTTAATAGTGGTGGTTCCCCCTGGCACGCCATCTGTGGCTTCGTGTGCCAGTGAGGGCAACTGCTCAGTGAAGCTGACCACATTTTCAGTCGGTCGCTGCTTAATTTCTGGTAACAAGCGCAAAGCATGTTGAGGGTCGATTACGTCACCAAACCTTAACCTTAACTCATGTTTTAATTGTTCGAATGTACTGCTTGCGTTTGAGGTGAGGTATCTCTGCACAAAATCGCTGACCGTGCCCCTACAGGTTTGAAAAGCTTCTCTTTTCCTGCGAGCATCATCGCAGCCACCTAACAAGCAGCATTTTTCTACTTCCTTTATCAAAATTTTAAATTTCTTTGGGTCCCCATCAAAAGGAAATGTACTGCAGATTGACTAGCTAAAGTACTGAGCAGTGAGCTAATCTCATTCGCTAGCTGTTGTATGGGTGGGGGAGGGTCATCCATCATTTACAGATCGGTAGGACGGAATGTGCAAGGCCACGGTAAGTAGAAGCACGGACCTTTATTTTTTCCTGCGGTTGTTCCTACAACGTCGCCTCCTTCTGTCCCCACCCCCCACCCCCCCACCCCCCTCCAACCGTGACAAGTTTCCATATCCTTTTGTATTTATCTGTATTTTATAAACAATAATACACAATTAGAATCAAAATAATAAATAAGTATCACAATGTTTTCGATCAAAATTTTCAATGTAAAACGAAAAGCTAAATCCTGAGAATCAGGCACCAAAACCCCTGTAGCCCTACAACCCCCTTTTAGGGTTTGATTAGTTTACTTATTCAATTTACGAGTCATGTTTAATTTAAGATCACTTCTCCAATCGGCTACAATGGTGGCCTTTGCGCATAATCGTATAGTGGTTAGATTTTTGCATATATTTGTTTAGCTCTTAATGCGTTGTTTTTTGTTTATTTTCCGCGAGTTGATTTTCTCAGGGTCGTAACTTTAGCGATTCATTGAATCTTATTATTTACTAATTATGAGGGTATAAATAAAGACCTAAAACAACGTTCGATTACAGAATTATTGTTTAGTCATTCATATCTAATATGTGATAAATACATAACAATGTGCAAATTCAATTATCAAATCAAATATCCATATTAAGTATCAATTCTTAGTTAATTTACAAACATAATATAATATACAGAGCGTACCTTTCATTGACGTATCACTCAACTAGTGATGTCATTAACAATATCATTTCGTGTGGCAATTCTCCTATCATTGAGATAGTTAGCAAGCACGTTTATCTATATAAACTTAAACCTATGATTACAACCGATACATAACTAAGATGTAATTCTAATGTCATATAAGATGTAATTCTAATATCAGTTACAGCCGTTTATAAATGTCTATTGTAAGTTCTTAGCACACAACCTTTCATCAAATCACTAGATTCTGTGATAATTAAAAAATAAATCTCCTTATTAACAATCAGCATTATTTAGCTTATCTCAAAATTCTAAGTAGAACCAGTACAAAGGTACTACGTTATTAAAATAACAAATATTACAATGTATGTAACAGATTAGTAAAATACATAAGAACAATAATACAAAATAACTTATCCAGTATTTCTCTGCGTCCAACAATTTTTCCTACCACAAAACGTGCGCGGATTCCTGGCCAATAGAATCGGGCGAATGAGGGCGGCCTTTACCGCCCGTTTGGTTTCAGTTTATATACGCAAAAGTGGAATTTGGGATTGTGTGCAGTGAAAATTGTAGTGTAAGCACCATCGGTAATTTTTGACAACTAACAAGGAGCACTAATTTGTTTCTGTTTGAAGTTGGACCGTGTCTACCTATTTTGACTACCGTGTGACTTTCTATACATATTTCCATACATATGTCCCCTACGTGAGGTTCCCCTTTATCTTGTATTTCGTGATCTATCGTCGTGGTTTTTAGGTACTTGACCTCGTCAGTACTGACCTCAAGACAGCCGTAGTGTTACAAAAGTTACATTTTTCAATCTAACAACAGAGAGTCGCTAACACCCCTCTCTACCGCTTCCAAATCCGCTCTCGTCTCCCTAGCTCATCTCAATTCCTTCTCATCTCTGGCG
The DNA here is from genome assembly GCA_007844125.1 of Sinonovacula constricta. Classification (NCBI taxonomy): domain Eukaryota; kingdom Metazoa; phylum Mollusca; class Bivalvia; order Cardiida; family Solecurtidae; genus Sinonovacula; species Sinonovacula constricta. The sequence continues at coordinate 47,433,049 of CM017557.1, read as the reverse complement.
CTCTTGATAATAATATGTATAGTCCAACTAAATTTCTCATTCGTATTGATCTCGCATATATTTTTGACAATCTAAGATATAACAAAATAAATCAATAGCTAACATAATCAATTGGATTGCAGATGTTCTATGCATCTTTTATGCAAATCAATCCTTACCTGTTCCAAACTTTGTATTCACGGCAAAACTTCATCTGACCATCTTTCCATATGCCACAGTGTCCACAGTCGCTATTTAATATATAATAACCCTCCAATCCTTTCTTAAGTTCCCCAATGACACTATCTGAACACAGTGCAACCAGCCTGTGTTTACATAAAGTATAAAATTTTAAGTCCTTCAACCAACACGGAGAATTCGACCATTCTGCGCCCTATTGTCCAACTTTTATTCTCCTTGGGCGAACTTTTAATATCCACATAATGACAAACACGGTCACTCACAATATAAGTATGATCTTGTTTTTCATTTATTTTCTTTTTGACCTTGCTTTTGGGACATGATTTGCTAAATCGACTGCGGCGATCACGTCTTTTCGACTTCATTTTTGCAAACCGAATGTCGCGATCACGGGGTATTTTACTATGGTCACATGGTCGGTAATATGAGGTTCCGAGGTCCTACGAAATAACACGGAAAATTACCATTGTTCAGAGTTATCCTTAATACAAAGAACAACTTTACATATAACAATTAAACTGTATACTGGCTATAGTTGTATGTAAAAAGAACGTCATTTACCGAAATGGACCCGTACGTTAGGAATGTGTAAATCGCGAAACTTCCGGAATTCGGAACGCCTTGTCCATTGTCCCTCGACCATTCTAGCTAGAAGAGAAATGTCCGAGGACATCCGCTTGCATGTGCAAAATGTTTCAGCATTCCATATATAGGCGACGCGCTGGAGCGCTATGAACGTTCCCTATTGGCAGGTAGATTTCCTTAATGATGGAGATGTAAATCTAATCGTAAAAACGATGATCGAATATTCGTTAAGGGTATTTGAATAACGAATTTACATCACAAGATAATTTGCCATTACTTGTAGAAAGTTTTCTATTGTTAAATGTTTTATTTATGCGATAATTGACAGGCTTTAGTTTTTCCAGAGATTTTAAATCGACGTGTTATTGTTTTTAAAATACAAACGGCAATATTATCAATCCGTCATTATCCTGTTTATAGTAACATACCAGAAGTGTGTTTCTTGACTCAGTCAGAAGTAATTTGATAGAGAAGACGGTAAAATAAGACTGCTAGTAAATGTGTGATTAATGTCATTGTTCCCTAGCAATTAGTATTATAATGAACATTTAGAGTTGTATGACAAAACTATAAAATAATAAATCAACGTAAAGATGACTTGCATCGTATAATTTACGCATTATTAAATGGTAAACTTAAACTTTTATTACGTGTGGCAATTCTAACAATAATATTTGGAGTTTAAAGACATGCTGTGTATATAATTACTTCTTTGTATTATATATAACTTGTTAAATTAAAGGAGCTTCTTAAGCTCCCTTGATAACGTATCGATTTTAGTAAGACCATATAATAACTTTATTAAATGAAATTGTAAAACAAATACAAAATAACTCACAACTTTAGTATTTTACTTTACTAAACGCATACAATGTGAAAAACCACAAACAGTCAATTAAGTTCTATATACTAATCTTAGAAATTACGTTATTATGTAAAGCATCCATTTTCAAAAAGCGTAGATGCAGGTGATACTGGATAGACAGTAAGACAAATAGGCCAAAACATGCAGGTTTTACTTAGGGATCTCGCTCTACGGTCTTGAGTGGTTGGTGTCGCATTGATGTAAAATTGTGATTGGCTGATTATCGCTAAGAGTATCGCTTAGACTTTAATATGAAGCCATTACATGTCAGTTAATGACATCAAGTAGCCAGTATTTCATCAGTTTATCAACAGTTTATATATATATATATATATATATATATATATATATATATATATATATATATATATATATATATATATATATATATATATATATATATATATATATATATATATATATATATATATATATATAATAAACAATCAGACTTTTCTGTTAGAGGTTCTTATATATATATATATTAGTTAAAATATGCCAAAAGGCAAACTTTGTCCTACCCTTTCAGGTTACCTTACAACGGCTGGAGGTCTCATTTTTGGAGGATTTTTTTCAACTGTGCCATTCCACCGAAAACTCTTCAGGATTTTTCGACGTTAGATTATTAATTGAACTATTAAAGGGACACCTCCTAAAGGGATATATATAATATATGTATATATATATATATATATATATATATATATATATATATATATATATATATATATATATATATATATATATATATATATATATATATATATATATATATATATATAGGTAGGTAGGTAGGTAGGTAGGTAGGTAGGTAGGTAGGTAGGTAGGTAGGTAGGTGGGTGTTTGGGTGGGTGGGTGGGTGGGTAGGTAGGTAGGTAGGTAGACATACTCCGGTTTACGAATCCTCCGAAAGGAGTCATCTCATCCCAATTCCGAAATTTACGGAACTCGCTGTTCCAGACGACATCGCAGGAGAAATTATTTTATTTCACCGTTTCCCTAACGTGTGATTGGTCAGTTCCTCCATTTCATTCTTCGCCCAACATCAGGATGGCACAAAATATACTCAAGCAAACAAATGCTATAGATTTCAGCCATCCACCTGTTGGGTAAGATAAAACTTTATCTTATAGGAATGTTTGAGATTGTGCCCGTATTTCATATTTGTATCTGTATTATGCTGAGCTCGATACTAACATGCTCTTAATTTGACCTAAACCTTGTTTATTGTGCAGGAGTCATTTCCATCAGACAGACAAAAGAAAAGAAAAAGAAGGAAATGCGTATCACTTACAACAGTACATTTCAAATGTCAAACGTCGGTATGATGAACTCGGCCTACTGAATCCAGAACACGTCACAAGAGTTTTCAGCATTATATTATATGTAAAGTTGTTTTTTGTATTAATATGTTTAAGAAATGTCGCTGCGCAGTATCGGCAAAAATGCCGGCTAATCCCTAATCCCTAATATGTTTATAAATCTTATGAAAACTATTGGTTTATTCGTTAAAAAATTACTATTTTCTCTATTTTTAAAAATAGATCGATGGCGTCTGTAGTGGCACGTTATACAAAATATCAATTTTGTTCACACACAGATGACAATCGTGGAATAGCGCAGTAGATATGGACTTGTTCTGATGTTAACGGTCTCCAGAGATCGAATCCCGTCGCAGTCACAAAAAAATTTCCTGTGACTTTATTCTTCTTTGTTTTTACAATAAATATAACAAAGGAAACATTTAAACAGACAAAAATATTGATCAATAACAAATGTTAATTATTTGTATTATTGATTAGGATCATTGATCAGTTATTGGCGACGCAAATGCACTTGCGAGCGGATCTCCTCGGCAATTCTCGTTCTCGCTAGAGAATAGGCGAGCGAAAATTGGCGAGGTGTTCCGAATTTCGGAAGTTCCGCGATTTACACGTTCTCAACATACGGGTCCTAATTCGGTAAATGGTGTTCTTTTTATATCTATTTGTATTTATTCTTTTTTTGTAACTTCCACGCAAACGAGATATCTTTATTTTTTAAATTTCTAAACATTTATGTACATCTTACGGTTATATTTGTTAATGAAGATATGTTTATTTTTTATTCTATAGTGTTATTAGAATGGGTTTTCATCATTGGGCTATTTCCATAATTTTGTTAGCATTGAATCTGCTCCATCTATTAAGCATATTCCAATCAATGACTTGACAATTATGACAAGAAAATTATATTTTTGTAATTACTAGGCCTACCAACGATAACACGGTAGTTCATTACTTTGCGTACCATTTACGAAATAGTACGATTGCATTTAAGAATTTATCAACTTAGTGATTTGACTTTTATTGTCTATGATATTTTTTACCAGGTCTGTCGCGCAGCATATGAACTTGCACAATTTGGACGAGGTGCCTTTGTTACTGAATTTACATCCCTGTACGCAATGTATTTTCTGTGTGAAATTCATTGTGAGAACCACACAGTCGAAACTTTCATTCCCCACAAGGTTTTCAAACCAGGTGAATGCGTCATACAGCCGGGCGACTTAATTACAATCTTCAGCGATTATTGGACTGGCACGTCATACTGTTTCAATATAACGCTAGGATTGCTTTTCCTTCATGTAAATCCATTCCCCATTTAAGAAGAGTAACATATAAATGTACCATTCAGTAGAAATGATTACAGAGCAGATGAAGATGTGATAAATGAAAATAATTTGGAATGTAATAATGATAGACGATCTGTCTCCGGGGTAATCAGTACAGTAAAATGTTGTTGTTTTTTCAGTCTCAGTTGTTGCACATGCCCGATTGTATCTAAATAATATGCTACAAAGAAATGTCTTACTTTTTCAAACCAGATAAACCTAAACCTAATTAAGATTCAGGTACACGTTCAAGTGAAAGCATGTAACCGGTTTTAAAAAACAAGAAGTTGGAAGTGTATGTTTAAACTTATCTTACAACAAACCAACATACACACTCTCAAGCAAAATCTGATTAAAATTACTTAGGTCTAGGGCCACTAAACGCGACCTTTTTCACTTGTCTCCCTCTTTGCATAATATTAATAAATTGTAAACTAAGTGAAAGTGACTACAAAATAGTAAAAAATGCCGCATACATATCTTAAAATGTATAGCTGCGAACACGTGTGTGTATATATATATAGAGAGAGAGAGAAATTATTTGTGTGTTTGTTTCATGCATTTTATGCATTAACATTGTAGGGCAAAATAACTTGTTTTGTATTAATATCTTGGAAAAGAAAAAGGTAATTGGACTTTTAAAAATATGTGTAAATAAAAATATGGAGTAAGCTGTTTTGCCCGCGAAACCTGCGAATCTACATACATCGATTGTAAATTGAGTCCGTTGGGAGTTACTGATCGACTTTAACTTCTAAGTGTCCTTTCTTAAGATAAGGCCATTCGTCATAGTTTAGTTACACATCAACCCTTGGTGTCAACTTCGTCTCTTCCAGCTTCGATCAAAATGACTTTATAAAGAAGTTTATTTTTTTTAATCTTACTTCTTATCTGGCTGTCGATACCATAGATGGAGACTGCATTAGTCCGAACCTTTTTAACGATTAGTAACAGGGTTTTTTGTTGTTGTTTTTTTTTGCTCTTTGACAGTGTGTGCGAAAATTTTAAAGTCTAATCCAGTATGCATATTATTTGACAACATTAAAATGGCAAGCAATAAATTGTCGATATAAATAGTGCACTTCACGAAAACAATAAATGAATACATTGTAGTCGGTCACATCCATGCATTTTCTATCAATAATACGTTTTTAAAAACGAGTTTAACATGTCACTAAAGTATCGTCTTGGGTAAACTTGCAAATAACCATTGTTAAGAAATGCTTCAGGTTCAATTCAAGCTTTAATCTAACTTTCTTTTCTTTTTACTCAATATACTTCCACACTGACATCGTGCGGCAAATTTTGTATAAGAATATACATGTGTGCTGTGTACCCCGTGTATATAGCTCGAGCGCAATCATGTGGAACATTTACATTTCAGATACTAGTTTACTGTCGTACCATTTCAGAATATTTTAATATCAATTCACACGATAAAATGAAGTCCATATGTATTTATTGTTTAATTAGCCTATTATATGTTGCCTGATAAACATATTATAATTTATTAGCAAGCAATGCATAATGCACAATATGTAGCGTTAAGTTGACCCGAATGTGCGACTTTCAGCTAAAGCGTATGATACCTAATCCATAAAAGTAATTCTCGTAAATCGTTGTTAAACATATTCATCAGCATATTCTGTTTAAACAGCAAATGCTTGTTTTCAGCCAGCCGGAAAGACCGCCGAATTATTACTGAAACTAATGAGATGCCATTTTAATGTTGCCGTATTATAAAACGCGTTATTTCGATCGTTGTGTTCAAACATCGGTCTGATTTCATTCACATTGAATGTGTTAAACAGGTAAGGTGGCGACATACAAAACCTGATTTTATTATGCACGGTTATTATAGCGTATTTTTTCTAGTTTTAAAATTTATGAAGAACATAGTTGCTCGGTATATCTACAGCAGAATTCTCTAGCATACGTTGATGTCAGTATTATAACATGCATTAGCAGATGACTAATAACTATGTCAAATTGTCGAAAGAATATACATGCCTTACCTCTAATTTGAAGTACAATGAACCATAAATGCTCTTATTAACGCGCAGGCACAATAAGAACTATCGCAATAGCAATAGCAGCTATACCCAATGATGAAGCAAATCATTAAGCAGAACGGTGTGTGTGTCTAAACAATAGATTGATATAAACCAATACATGGTTTGAATCGACGCCGCATATCAGTTAACAAAACCTAACATCTTAACAAAGATGATTGTTCTTTATTATTTGTTTTGGATATAAGCCATATCCTATAGAATAACTTTATAGTGTGTTTATTACATCTTTAATAAAGTTGGCAAGATATGGAAATAGTGTTAACTGCTAACATAAAACTAATTTACCATTTCTTTGGATTGTACATCGGATTGTATAATGTTGTTAATCGTGTGGTTATTTTAACAAATGTGCTAGCTTAGGTCAGATAAACTAAACAAACAACAAAACGGACGCGTAAAAAACAAAACAACTCTAGTTTATTATGTGAGCTATATAGTGTTTCTTTATCTTCAGTAAAAGGGTGTTATGTATCGTCACGTTACCAAAATTCGACGTTCTCCTAAATTCGGCGATAGTGTGATTTTAAAACTCTAACTCAATATTTCACAAGTTTAATGATATTTTCTGTTTAATTAATAAATGCTAGAGGTTGTTACTGAAGTAGTTTATCATTATAGTTTAAGGTATTTTCAGATACACCGAAGACAGGTATGCTTAAAACGTTAGATCCCACCCGGATAATCCATTCTCACGAATCTCAATCGTAATATGCTGATTTAACTAAGGATGATCGAAACTTAATTATTGTTAACGTATTATTTGCCCTAAACATATCCGCAATTTTAAAACACGTAAATACATTGTCAGCAAATGTGCGAATGGATAATCTTTTGACAGTTACGACCTTTGTCGTCGTGGTTTTGAGATAAACACTTACACACTACCAACTCCTTTGACTATAAGCTTTTACCGTCGGTTGTGATCACAATGAATCCCGAGGATGAACGGTTGTTGAGACGTAACTGGTCGTTATTGAAACAGGAGCTGAGGGTAGAAGACTTTGTGCACAGATTTGTGGACCACGGCATCTTTGCACCATACATGCGTAATGACATTCTTAATGTGATACCAAACACACAGAGTATGAAATGTAGGTACTTTAATCGGTATATGTTAAAACAGCTGTTATATCTATGGTATCTTTAAACAAATAACTATCTAAAAATGCGTGCATTCCAATAAAACGTTGAATGCTTTGGAAAAAAAAGGAAAATATAGATTATTTCTTAGGGAAATGAATGTTGAAAAGGGGGTATGTCAATCGGATAGAATATGTGTTCAAAAATAACCGTGACTTGAGCAAGAAATACTTATATATTATAATATTTATAATTCGAAATTTTTTATCTGTACTCAGGAGATATATTATACATGAGCGTCACACTATACCTTTGTATCCGTTACTTTTCCACTACAAAAGGTTAATGGCGGACTTGATCAACATATTCAATCAAAATAACTTAAAATATAAAATTTAATTTAGTTTTAAACATTATGTCAGCGATATTCTCATTAAACAATCATTTAGTTGTGCGTTTTGACGTACCAAATGACTGAATGTTGTGATTGAATTATTTTTCTCTGGGAAATAAAACATAAAAAGAAACATTTAAGTAGAGAAAATGTTTGTAGTCGTATGGCTTAAGATAGTTTTATCTGAACATAGAACAGTCTAGCTTCGGTCAAAGAAAATCACATTGGTTGCTTTTTCAGAGTAATATTTCATCTAACTTCCTCTAAGATAAAACGACTGGCTGAAGTATATTCAGAATACATGTCTGGGTCAAGATTTTTTCATGGGTTGGGGTGGGGTGGAGGTGGTGGAGGCGAAGACCGATTTTGTCTTTTCATGTATATTGGGGACCGGAGCCATGCTCCCTCTTAAAAGTTTCGATTCTAGAATATCGGAGATGTGCTCGGATGTGCTCATGAATAAAGAGAAAATCTTTTTTTATTTTTTTTATTTTTAATTTGACTTAGAAACTTATAAAAGCCGAAGATATTCACAGAACAGAAAACGTCGTTGTTTATAATTTGTTTAAAATTTTCACGAACAAATATGACCCTTCACGGTGGCATAATGATGACATCCATGCTTATACTGACAAAATGAACACATATTTCCTTCGAGTGGGACCATAACACAGGATATTAAGAGAGACATAAATCTTGCTAATATATGGTATTTTAGCAAACAATTATTGGCGTATTATCAGGTTTAATACTTACCAAATATACGTTGATATTACTTGAATTAAAATTGTTTGGTGTTCAATAAGTTGTGCTTTTTTTCGAAAAGTGCGGTATTTAATAGTATCCGGTAGAGCGCTACTTTCAATTTAAAAATTCATAGTTTATTAAATAACTTGTACCTTTAAGTATTATTGGGTATTACATTTACTTTATATACGTTAACAATACCTAAATTAAAATTTTGTTGAATGTTCGATAAGTTATATTGCTTTATTTCAAAAATATGGTAATCAATATTATCAGGTAGAGTGCTTATTGAAAGCTTATTGTGTATAAAATTACCTAAACATGCATGAATACCATATTCAACCGATTTTTAGACGAGCCTTAAATGAATGATGTGACAAACACAAAGTACTGATTTTGTTCAATGTAGTTTCAGGCAAAGCACAAATAAAACAGATTGTGTACATGCTGTCAAATTAGCATGGTGTTATTTTAGCCGCTTCATTTGATGTTTAGACAAAACAACTCTATACTTAATTGCTACTCGGGCGACAAAGAACAATATCAATTGCTGCCGGGGCTGCGCAAGATAAGGGGATTATTTCTACACGCTTTACAGAGCCTGTGGAATAAAGTCCTTTTATGATATTTTTTTTATATAGAAAAAACGGAACATCCGGGCCAGTTGTGGGGTGGTGAGGCTGGAGGGGTATGGGCGTGCGTAAAACGGGCCAGTTGTGGGGTGGTGGGGCTGGAGGGGGTATGGGCGTGCGTAAAACGGGCCAGTTGTTGGGTGGTGGGGCTGGAGGGGTAAGGGCGTGCGTGAAACGGGCCAGTTGTGGGGTGGTGGGGCTGGAGGGGGTATGGGCGTGCGTGAAACGGGCCAGTTGTGGGGTGGTGGGGCTGGAGGGGTATGGGCGTGCGTGAAACGGGCCAGTTGTTGGGTGGTGGGGCTGGAGGGGGTATGGGCGTGCGTAAAACGGGCCAGTTGTGGGGTGGTGGGGCTGGAGGGGGTATGGGCGTGCGTAAAACGGGCCAGTTGTTGGGTGGTGGGGCTGGAGGGGTATGGGCGTGCGTGAAACGGGCCAGTTGTGGGGTGGTGGGGCTGGAGGGGGTATGGGCGTGCGTGAAACGGGCCAGTTGTGGGGTGGTGGGGGTGGTGGGGCTGGAGGGGGTATGGGCGTGCGTGAAACGGGCCAGTTGTGGGGTGGTGGGGCTGCAGGGAGTTTGGGCGGGCCTGGAATATTGTGTTGTCTAATGTTGTTCTATTTAAAAGCGTGGCGACCATATTCCATCTATTTATTTCGATGTGTTGCCATAATTTAAGCTCAACAATACAGAACAGCCTCAAACTGCACATACAGAACTTTATGTCATGTATGTAAATGTACGTCTCTTACAAACAATACAATTATCGAGTCTGTACGGAGTCATTTAACTAAATATGAATAGCGGATCGTGTTATCAACATATATCAACTACGACAAAGTCGCTTTTAAATGGGCAAGGAAATGCAGACAGACACACTTAGAAAAATTTAAAAGTCGGTTGGAATAAAAGAAACCGAATTACAAACAGCCTAGGCAATAATTGCCTTTTAACATTATGTTCAATATTCATACACAATACAAATAAGCATGGATGTCATCTACATGCCACCGTGAAAGAGGTATTTTTGCTAATGTAGTATTTCGGCCTAAAAGATCAATATGTCTACTTTATGTTCATAAGTTTAAGTAACATTAATAAAGAGAGAAAAGAGAGAATGAAGTGAAGTATATAATTTAGGAAATGGATTTTTTTATATATTGAATTATAATTCTCAAAGTTGCATTCAGATGCGCAGTAATCTACTCACAGAGGCCGTATGCACGAGTAATTAATGACAAAGCATCGGAACAAGCACTGTAATTTTTTCCCATATCAGTGAACTTCCTATGGAACAAGTGAACGTATGCCTTGTTTATATAGTTATACTTAAGATGCATCTTTGTCACCATAAATTAAACGGTGCAACTCTGTGCTTTGTGCAAGTCAAATGTAACGATGTCAAACCTTATTTCATAACCCCGCCAAGGTTACGATAAAGTATTACGACCGAATATATGATAATAATGAAACAGTGTTCTTAGGCCATCGACGAAACAGATCATATTAAGCAAATTAGTGTTGCAAAGTGAAAAATATCAATCGTATTCATGTCCATGGTATTGTATTTGTTATGCCAGATGGCCATCGTTAGAATTCTAATCCTGGCATGCAATGAAGAAGACAATAACATTACCATAACATGCACGTTCATTGTTTGTTGATTATGCAACAACTTCATTACAAAGGGATACAGTAAACAGTAAATAACCTTTACATGTACGTACAGTGTTTGTGGTGTGTGTGCTGTTCTTTGACTTCCGTCTTTTTCATTTTACAGGTGAGAAGTTTCTAAACTCCGTTATTGCCAGCGGTAACCGTGGTTACCAAGCTTTTTGTAGCTTTCTGTGCGATCACCATGACAACAGATACTCTCGGGTGATGGAGGTTCTTAACATACAGCAGACACGTCAACACACACAACACAACGGTAGCATACACATTTTTTTTTTATATAATAATATATTGACGGTTGATCTAGTGTTGTAGTATCTAAATATTGGCCACACAATATATTTGATAGAAAAAAACAAATTTTCCTTAAGGAAATGTAATGATTTAAACTTAAATGTTATCGTTTGTTTGAGGGAAGCCTATGTACATGTCTCCATATAAGGGCCAATCGATCGACATTTCGATACAGAATGGTATTTCTATGATCTAATTTATTAATATCTTATATACGTCTAAAATTGATCATTAATAAAATATGTTTAATTTGTTCTTTAGTCCATTTTCGGCTAAAAGGAGTAAAAGAATTATATATTTCAAATGTAACTCTGATTGTGATTTTCGAATTATCTGGGTCCACACATTGGTAACTTTTAACACCTAAGCTAAATTGGCAGATTAACATTTTAAGTAAGTGACATTGTAAACAAAGCAAATAATAATTCTTTACTTTTATTGTTTAGAAAGAAAACTGCATGTACTAAAACATCCAACCATTGTTTAGTGGGACAATGCGCGATGAAACAAGCGTTAAGTACCTACGTTTTTATTTATATATTAATCTATGTATGTTAATCATTTATGCTCTTCCTATGGTATTTCGCAATGGTTGTTGGGAGGTTCGCAATCAAATGCAAAAGTAAAACAAACATTTTTGACTAATAGACATTATTCTAACGGTAATTTGAAGTGGCTTTTACCTGTCTGATTAAGTTAAATATGAACAAGCAGAAATAAGACTTCTTTTGATTTGTTATTTAATTTGTGTATATCTGTGCTTTTGCAGCGGTCCCACTGGATTCCCGACCTTCCACAGCCCAATCATCCGCTGTATGTATGGTTATACAATAAACTAGAATTTCATATTTGCAAGCTAAATATGTAAAAGATAATACAACACTTCAAATTTTAAAATCGAATTAATATAGTGATTCAATATAAAACATTGGTAAATACTTCATTGTTAATTATAAAAAAATACAAATCGAGCTTATCTCGGGTTCATGTGGATACGTGTTCACCTATACAAATGCATTTTGTCCAGCACGTTTTACAAATAATGTACTTTGTTGGAGACTCTCTATTGAACTGCATTTTATACTGTGTATTAATATGTACAATGGATTTGGAAACAATAAGCGTGCGTCTGAAAATATACTATGCCCCGAAACTGCTTGACAATAGTCAGAAAATTAGATCATCGCTCGTACTAGGAATTTGACTTGATACTGTTTATTTGTACCCGCCATGACATTTTAACTATCAGAAGATCCACCTTTTATGTGCATATACCTTAACCAAGTTTCGTCATGTCGCTTTGTATGCTCATGTATGCCTTGCAAACTGGCGCATTGGTCGTGATATTCATTTTGGAAATGCGAAAGCCACGTTGGCCTTTTATGTCTTTACAGAGCAGCGGCACTGTTAACAGTGAGACTGGAGAGAAAAACAGACGTGTGAAAAATGTCGCTCAAGAAGATAACAATAATCAACAGCAACAGCATCAGCAACAACATCACAGAGTTGACGGTACACCAGTTGCAACTGTAGCGCCGGTGATGGCTGGGTCACGTAACCAAACCATCACGGCTGCTCGACCACCGGTTCCTCGCCGTGAGGCTTTCACACCAAGTGTTCCAACCCCAAGGACTGACTCACAGGGTAGCGGCAGACGAACAAGCATCTCTGAAGCAGCCGAGAATGGTCGATTGTCGTCTGTAAGTGGTGATTCGAATGAGGAACCAACAGAAAACATTGGCCTTATAACCGCTCCAGGGACTCAGGCTGGTGTCCAACCTTCTGGGGCAACCAATTCTGTAGAGCCAACAAGCGACACGTCCGTCGATATGAAGACTTTGGAACAAGAGCTCGTCCGTATTGCTCCCACCATTGCAGATCTGTTCCAGAAAATAACGAAGCAGACAAGGCAGGTACCGACATCCGAAGACGAGCTCCAAAAGGTAAAAGACGAAAATGAACGACTTCGAAAGACTAACAAGTCCCTGATTGAAAAGTTAAACACGTTTCAGCAGAAAATAATACAACTGCAGTTAGACAATAAGAGACTTAAAGAAAATGGCGACACTGGGAAAGTCATGAAAGATGAGTTGAAACAGAAGGCGATTGAGTTGCATAGAATGGAAGAAAGACTTGATGAACATAAGCGTGCATTGGAACAGAAGGAGCAAGAGCTTAATATTCAGCTGGTCAAACTAAAAGAAATCGAAGAAGAAAACGAGGTACAGAAAGTAAAGATTGACAAACTGGAAGAACTACAAGACGAAGGTACAGTTTCAGATGTTTAAACAATCACAGTTAGTGAGATTATAAGAGATACAAACGTTCAGAGGAATATGTTGAACATACGTTGTGTTTTTTTAATGTTTTGGAGTCAAGTATTCCTATAAACATAATATTGCTAGCATTGTTCTTGAGGTTTATTTGTTTCTTAATTCTTGAGAAACGAGGAAAGTAGATAAAGTTGTAAAGTAAAGGTTTAGGCGAAACTAACAAACTAAACTTTTTTTACCATGTACTTTTATTCAGGTTAATAATTATACATGTTTAAACAAATAATAATGTAGTACTTTACATTATGTAATGGAGGTTCGTATTGTTTTGCATTTGTTCTTAACTAATTTCCTTTTTCTTGTATTGCTGTTAACTTGCAGGAATCCTGGAGCGCAACATTCAACAGGAGCAGATCTCCACATTGGTGGAGGAGAAAGAGAAACAGAAGGACCAAATAGAGAGCCTTGAGGAGCACCAGAAGATGGGCGAGCAGCGGCTCACGAGGCTAGAGGAGCGGCTCAAGATGATCGAACAAGGACCGGCTGGTCGGCGGCAGGGACGCGGTCGACGAGTTGTCTCCCCTCCATCGTCGAACAATAACCACTGGATGAACGGCTACGTAGAGAGATCCCATCACGCCAATGTAAAGTTCCAATCTGAGATTCAGTTTAATCCAGACAGGGAGAGCAAGAGAAATGGTTCTAAGAAAGGATGGCCATTCTAAAGAGTAAATGTCTCTGAGTAGTGTTTTGTAGGAAACGCGTAATTGTTATATAATATAATATTTAGATTCAAGGTGTAAAACACATTTATCACAACTTAGAATTTCACGATTTTAAGGACAATGTTTTAACTATATAGTTTATTTATCAACTTTGTGATGTTACAATACCAGCATCTATTTAAAGTTTTAAATGCAACTTCTGTTGGTTGTATTGTTTGACCTTTTATATATTTACTGGATTCAATTTCGTTCTATGAAGTCGTTTTACAGACACTACAGCCTTAATTTTTGACATGCATATAATATATATATATATATATATATATATATATATATATATATATATATATATATATATATATATATATATATATATATATATATATATATATATATGCAAATGTATACAGTATCAAAACGTTTTAAGCATAGACATTCATGATCGAAAATGCGACTTTAATTATCTATAAAAAAAGTATTCCACAGTATGGTTTCCAAAAGAAAGTAAACATATGTAATGTTATGCCTGTACATTATATTCATTCAGATATGTTAAGTCCAACATAATACAAAACAATAATTCCATGCTAGTAATGCACGGGGATGTCCGGCACGGTATTGTCCGACAAGTTGTTAGTAGTTGCCTTTTTAGATTAGATTAGATAATAATTAGTTGTTGTAACTAATATGGCAATACATCTAGAAATTGATATGCTGGTATTGGTAACAGAAGACGAGTAATTTCATTTATTAGAATTGTAAGCCCTTTATACTTTTCACTTGGCTTGCACGTGAAATACCTGTGTCCTGTGCCTTTTCACAGTTTGATATATGTTGCAATGCTCAAGGGACTTTGTCATATATTCTTATATAGATGCACTTGTATCATACCAATGGTGCACGCGTTTCATTTGTTGCATTACAGTCAATTTATAAGTACCATCTCACAGGTATCTTCAATATGTGAAAGTTTATTCAGTCACAGGAGTAGCTTCCTTGAGGTGTTGTATGCATGCGCCGAAACAGTCTTTGAAAGGTAAAGATTTAATAACGCTAATAACGCAAAAAGGCGGACAACTAACAACGCTGAATCTTTACTAACGTCAAAAAAATGTGATAAAAATGAATTATGTTGTGGTAGGAGTGAAATAGATGTTTTCTTAACATATGCATATTTTTTTACCTAAATCAGCAATTAGTTAAAGGAACGCCCGTGGCCGAGCCGCTTAGAGTCGCTGGCCTGTAGCTGCTCAGCCCCTCACCGCGTTGGTTCGAGTCCCGGTCGGCGTGAGAACTTTCGTGTGGGAAGGTTTTCCAGCTAACCTGCGGTAAAACATTTTGGGTGCTCAATACAGGTGCTTAAAGGTAAACTCTGTAACGGGCTTTTATATATGGGAAGAGCCAATAAAGTAAGAACCGTAGGCAGGAAATCAGAGTATTACTGACCTTTTACATCATGACACCAGGATTACTTTGGTAGAAAAGACAGAAATCACATCGACAACTTCTCAACTAAAATACGTCATACTACCATGAATGCATCATCTGTATGTACTGATTTCACATGATGACGACGGCTTAAAAGTTCTTTGCCAGATGATTCATATGCACACAAAAAATAATAAAAATGAAATAAATAATAAAACTTAATGAATGTTGAAATTAAGCATTTTACTACATACTGTCCTTTCTTCGTAAAGTTCAGTAAAACTTTACGCCTAGAGCACTTTTAATCTCCTAAACACTAGTTTTTACGTATTTTTATATGTTTTACAATAAAAGCTACAGCGTTGGCAACTCCGTATCTTCGAAAGAGCAAGTCCTTGATCTGATATTTAAAAATGGACGTAATACTCTGATAAAGTCAAGTTAAACGAACAATATTTCTGAGAGGCAGAAATGTAGCAGTTGTCAGGATGTGCGGGTGGTTACTAGCTACATTTTGATTCTCGATGTTCGAGGTTCAAATCCCTTATGATACATGCTTGTTTCTAGTTGTATTACATTGTATTTACTTTTAGTAAAATTATTATTTTGTTAGCTAAGTTTGATTTTAAGAAAATCAAGACTTTATATTTCGGTTTGTTTACTTTTCGAACTATTGTAAATGACAAAAAAAAAAAAACAGACGGACAGGACTTTTATTGAATACTATCAAATTAAAAACGTGTTCACTGTTTAGCCAATAATTTGCTGTATAGATGAAGTGTGGCTTTATTCATTCCATAGGTGTAATAAACAAACACCATAAAGCATACATAAAATTGCATAAAATTGCATAAAAGAAATGAAAATGAAACAAGCTATGAATAGTTATTGTGAGAACCATCGACGGCTAGATAGTAGAAACAAATGTATTTAAACAAGAATGTCTCATTTAATTGTGTATAGTACTTAGGTACAGCTTTAATTAATCACACTGGCAACCCGGGCCCGGTTCGTATCCTGATTAAGGATGATCATTATACTTTATTTATTGATATTTATATGAGTTCCTTTTCTTTCGACATGGGGGTGGGGACGGGTGGAGTTTAATTTTGCAATTTAATTTGGTTGCTTATAATCAAAATGCTACGTGTTTTAGTTAAGACTTATATTTGTTAAACTATCGTTGTAGTTGTGTAGTCATCCCTCCCCCACAAAAAAACTCCCCGCCCAACACCCTAGCAAAAAAGTGTCAATCCACTTTTCTGTTGGGGCATTGATGACTAATTAGACCACGCTCTGGATTGTCTTTATATTTGTTTTTTCATGTGTGTATTTTCAAATGTAAGGTACTAAATATTATATCACTGTATTTACTCATGAACTTGGAACTTTTTTGCTTTCATTTGCTATTCAATCGTTTTGGCGTCTTTGTGTCAGTAATAGTATATTTCGTTTTTAATGTGTCGCTGTATCCTACTGTTTCATGTTTGCGCATAAATTTAATATATTTTAACTCTTGTAAATGATCTGCTTAAGTCCCTGTTTTTTTGGTAATCTGTGTTAATAAACTTTAATAATTATAGTTTGTTTGTCTATTGATATGTACTTTCCCGATTTGCGGACGTTTAAAATAGTATACATTTTGCTCATTTACCGTATATATGCTGTAATTTACCCTGTCATACATTATGATTAACTAAATTATGTAAGTAATAAGTTAATATAAGCGTTAAGGTTTCTGCGTCTTTTCGCTCATTGCGTTAAAACAATAAATCGTGATAGTATACCGGCCAACTGTTGGAAATTGCGAAAGCGTATTTTGTTCTACGCAGGCCCGGATCCAGAACTTTTCAGCTTTGGGGAGGGGGGGGGGCGAGGGGGAGTTGCGCGAAGACTGAATTTGACATACGTTCTGGTTAGCTGAGTTGGGTGGCGTGGGTATGCTCTCCTGGAAAAAAAGTTTTTAAAATGTTTCAAATGCATTCTGAAGTGTCTCTGGACAAACGGTTACTCGTTTTAATGGTTTTATTATATTGACTCTGACAAATGTCAAGACTTAAACCTTTAGCCACATAACTTTGTTGTTGAAACTGGTTCAAATTCTTCACAAAAAAAGCCGAAACAGGCAAAACATACTTGCCTTTGAGATGGATTTTAAAATGCAGCTGGATTACATTTGAACCTCTGTTTTCCCATCGATCGTCGTTTGCATATATTAGGAAGGGGAAAAAAGACAGTATTGCTATCTTTAAGTATCTTAGTTCGTCAGAAAACAACGATTGCAGAATCGTCGGATTTCATGCTTAACAAATATACATTAATATTGCCTGCATTGAGATTTCAGTTGGATGTTCGAGAATGTGCTGTGCATGATTCCGATGAATATATGGAAGCTACACCTAAATCTCGTCTTATAAAAATAGCTCCATTGGAGCCTTCAACAAATGTTGTGACAAACAAAACAGTACTGATTTGTTGAGAAGGCTTTATGAGATGGTGGACCAGGCGAAATATACAACTATAAAACTACTAAACATTGTAGAACAAACAAAACTTAACAAAGCATTTTCAAGATATTTTCCCTAAATTTTACAATGGATTTCGGCACATCAACCAAGCAAAGCGTTTGTGCACACATCGTCAATTTACCGTCCAGAAATCCTTCCAGAGCAAAATTCCTTTCTGTTAATTTTAGCAAAGGCTTTCCCTTCCGTAATTTTTTCAATGGCTGTAAATTTCCGCCTGTAAAATGACTACATTTTGTACACATAGTTAAGTCTCGTAAATATTATGATAATAACATCGTATTTTTGTTATAGAATTCCAATTTTGAGATATATTTTATTATAATTAATTTAGGGGATAGATTTTTCTGCTTTTGTTGAATTTTAGATTTTGTCCGCCTATGCTAGAAAGAACAGAAAAGATTTTGTATCGGAGTGATTTTGTCATACAAATGCTAACGATGCTCACTGTTTGTGTTTTTATTTTGCTTGGATGTAACTTTAAATTACATTTTTGCTCAGTTCTATATTAGAATAAACCTCAAACCGGTGACCTCAAAATATTTTCATAATTCACAAGAACATCTTACAAAACAACCACATTTTATTAGCATCTTTTATCCATTTTGTCATGACCAGAAAAGGTTAGCTTTAAGTACACTAAAAATCTACTTTGTACCTTAAGTGGGGTGCAAGGGGACCGACAATCGAAACATTTCAGGTAATCCGTCTGCATCATCACCGAGGAGTGCCAGTGAAGCTCTATAGTGGTCGCCCTCACTTCCCAGTGAGAGCAAATGCTACACACACAGCGGATGTTGTACACCAGTCAGATGGCCTCAGAGGTTTGGCTTGCAGCAGGGGCCAGGGTTGCCTTAACTACTGCTTGGGCGGATAAGTACTTCTACTTCTACTGGATAGTGACCGCCTTCAATACATTGAAGACAAGAAGGCGTCAAAGGCGACGCAAAAAGTGGAAAAGGTGAACAGACGTATTTGAAAAGTAATGTTTTTTATTTAAAACTATTCGGCATACTATAAGTCTTGAGAAAAGTTATTTTCCTGAGACCATGCATTGGTTTAAAACAAAATAAAAAGCAAAACCGGACACCATATAATAGGTTTTCCAAGATGAATAAAGTTGCAAAATTATTGTATTAACTATAAATCTGAAGTGTACAATCAGAAACTGCACATGTGCAGCAGCCTCACATTACACAAATAGTTATTGTTCATATTGTATTTTTATTGAGCATAGTACGACTTTTCTTTCTCAGTATCATATTGTTTATTTTCAAAGTTATTTTGAAAGTTACCGACACACAAAAATAAAGATAAAAATGAATAAATAAAATAGAACGCCGTTTACCGTATTATGGCCCGTATTTTATCGGGTTAAAAACAAACTTTCCCCATGTGTAAATTTCAGTGAGCATTCCATATAGGCGTCGCGCTTCAGCGTATATAACCAATTTACATGGTCTTGTATTTTTATTATTAAAAAAATAATGTTTAAGATTAAAAATATGTAAATGTTACTGTTGTTTTGTTTGTTTGTTGTTGTTTTTGTAGGTACAGGTTGATATAGCTGCTTTCAATG
Source organism: Sinonovacula constricta (assembly GCA_007844125.1). Lineage (NCBI taxonomy): Eukaryota > Metazoa > Mollusca > Bivalvia > Cardiida > Solecurtidae > Sinonovacula > Sinonovacula constricta. Next base: position 47,413,345 of record CM017557.1, on the reverse strand, counting down.
ATTCAATAAAATCACTCATTACCGTATTCATTGGTAGACTGTTCCAATTTTTTATCGTACGGGGGAAGCAGATTTTCGTCAAATTTAAGTTCTGCAAGCTCGAATTTGATATGAGAGTGAGTGTATGTTTCGTGTTTGTCGGAGTGGTAGAATCATGTCTATTTTTGGGTGGCATCTAGTTGGTTTACAATGTTATATAACATAACGAGGCTTGCGTCTGTTCGTCTATTTGTTAGAGTTCTCCCGTTGAGGTGTTGTAGCATGTCACTAACACTTGATGTATGTCGATGTCTGTTAGTGACAAACTTATTTTGTTTATGTTTTCATTAAAGTAAGGGTTCCACATAGGGCTTGTGTATTCTAATGACGGTTCTTACTTATTAATAAATATGTCTATGCTTGTTCTTTTACTTTAGTCGAGCTTATGTTTAAGTTTCGTCGATGAAAGCCAAATATGCTATTTTTGTTTTATTGCATACATTATTTACATGATTATTCCATTTAAGATCAGATTGAATTGTGACTCCTAAGTATTTTGCCTTGTTAACGTGTTCTAGTGTGTGACCATGTAATGTGTAGTTATATTTTATTACTTACTATGCCGATGGATAAAACATTACACTTATCCGGAGGAAATCCATATTCCAGGGTTTTTCCAATTTACGAAGTTTCTTTAAGTCACTTTGAAGAGTGTTGCAGTCATTGTGTCAAAAACTGTTAACCTTATTACGTGAAATGTTTGTGGTCTAAAGAAGTTGAGCATGCAAGAAGATTTCTTAAAACTTTTTGTCAGAATTCGACATTATCGGATTGTTAGAAACATGGTCGGATAACAAAGGAGAATTTGATACCCTTTTAAATAACTTTACATGTTATGATCATGTAAGGGTAAAAAATATGTATTCACTGAGAAACAGTGGTGGCATAGCGGTCTATGTACAAAATGCTTTTAAAACAAGCTTTAATATATCTCAAATATTCGATACATTTAGCGACTGTATTGTTCTGCATGTTACAAGTAGTTTTAGATCTTGTACTGAAGATATAATTATGTATGTGGCTTATGTGTCACCTGAAGGGTCCACAATTTATGAAAACATAATAAACAAAAAAGGTATAGCTATTATAGAGAATAACCTGTCCTTAATACGGGAGGCATATCCGGACAGTTGTTTATATATAGCGGGGGATTTTAATGCTAGAACGAGTCACCTCTTAGATTATATAACAGATGATTCGATAGAATATATATTTAATATTGATGTTAACTATGAGAACGACAATTTTGATAAACCAAGGCAAAATAAGGATTTGAGCCATAATTTGTTTGGCAGGGATCTTTGTGAATTATGCTGTTTATACAATGTTAATATTTTAAATGGTCGTTTTCCAGGCGAAACACCCGGAAATTTTACATGTATAACTGCTAATGGTGCTAGTATGGTAGATTACCATGTCGTTTCAACTATGCTTTTAGTCACATCATAGATTTTAAGGTGGAACTGCGAGTAGAGTCAGATCATTTACCACTTTGTGCTACATTATTGTTTACATTATCAAAACCACAAGCTTCAGACGAGACTAATATGGATGCACATTCTAGCCCTTTTTACAACGATATTTTTAAATGGAAAGAGAGTGAAGCAGTAGGGTTTTTAGCCATTTTTAAACAAATGTTTGATAACCAGAAATCTGAAATAATAGAGATGGCTTACTATGATATCAATACCACAATTGAGAATTTGTTGTCAATTTATAAAACAGCTGAGTCGAAAATGAAAGTGCATACGAATAGGAGACAAAGCCGCTCTAAAGACCAACCTTGGTGGGGCAAAGAATGTGAACAAGCTCCAAATTCACCGCGCTCCGGCGATTCAGATGGACCAGAAGTGAAACAGACCGACTTATCTATATTTCAGAAAAGTCAAGGTTTAAAAAGTTATGCAATATTAAGAAACTCGCTTATTGTGGTGAAATGAAATCCAAATTAATTAGTGCTCGCGCTGACCCCAACAGGTTTTTGAGCATTCTTAAGCAAGCCTCGCGACCGCGTAAGGTTGAGTTGCCTACTGGTATTACAATTAAAGATTGGATGACGCATTTTAAAACTCGTTTATGTAAATTAAACATGCATGGGATAGAATTACCGTCTAAACAGTCTATTCCAGAGTACGACGACGTGCTTAATTGCCCAATCACCATCCAGGGGGTCACTCGTAGTATACAAAAATTAAAATGCGAAAAATCAACAGGGCTGGACGGCATAGGAGCTGAATTCTATAAGAATACAGCGGAATATATTGCGCCTTTATTAGCTCATATGTTTAATCACGTACTAAATACTGGAGATTTTCCAAATAATTGGGCCGAAAGTATTATAGTCCCTTATAAGTCAGGATCTAGGTCAGAGACCCAAAATTATAGGGGCATTTCTTTGGTAAACGTTATGTATAAAATAGTCTCAAGTATTATTTATGAGAGGTTGTGTAACTGGTCTGAGATTTTTCACAAAATAGATGAGTTACAAGCAGGGTTTAGAAAGGGATATTCCACATGTGATAACATCTTTATTCTTCAAAGTATTATTCAGAAGTATATTACCCGTCCCGGTGGAAGGCTCTATGTTTTATATGTATATTTTGAATGTGCATTTGATGGGCTTGTACACTGGAAATTATTTAAAGTATTAGACTCGTTAGGAATACGAGGCAAAATGTATTTTATGCTTAAAAGTATGTATGAAAAATTATTAAGCAGTGTGCGCGTGTCTAATAACATGGAAACTAATGATCCATATAAATCAACTTATATTTTTACAGATCCATAACTAGACAGAGTGATTTGAGTAGCACAATTATCTTTAATTTATATAAAATCGAGTTACCGAATTTTCTCAAATCTAAAGGCCATAAGGGAATATTTAGTACAGATAAAAAAAACCGAAATGCTATGTATGACGTATGCAGATGATGTAGTAATATGTGCAGAGACTGCAGTTGAGTTACAAAGGCAGTTAAACAGTATTTCTGATTTTTGCGAAAGCTATTTAATGTCTATTAATCAATCGAAGACAGAAATCACAGTATTTAGAAACAGCGGAGGATTACGTAGCTATGAGAAGTGGTATTATAGAGGGTATTCAGTAAATGTCACCTCCGAATACAAATATATGGGATTATTATTTAGTTCGAATTTAAAATGGACAAAAGCCCAAGCAAAACTTTCATTACAAGCAAAAAAAATCTATTCTAGCCATAAATAGATTTAAAAACACATTTGGTTATTTGAATGTTGAAGAATACTTCAAACTGTTCGACTCTATGGTTAAACCGAGTTTAGTTTACGGATCGGAAATTTAGAGAAATGAACTGTCCTATCCCGTCGAAAAGATTCAGGCCCAGTTTTGTAAGTCAATATTGGGATTAAGTATTAAATCAACTGGTAATATTGCTCTAGGTGAATGTGATCGTTTCTTACCGAGTATTTTTTAAAATGTATCAAATATTGGTGCAAACTATTATATATGTCAGATGATAGAACTCCTAAAAACTGTTATATAATGTTAAAAAGGCTAGATGATTTAGGAAGACGTAATTGGGCAACTAATGTAAAGGAAGTACTTTTTAAATATGGATTTGGACATGCATGGATATGTCAGATTTTAGGGGACGTGAATTTGGTTATATCTATTTTTAGATAACGATTACATGATATTGCTTGGCAGAACTGGTTGTCAGAAATAAACCAATCACCAAAATGTTGTACGTATAAAAAGTTAAAAACAATTCTTAATCCAGGGCGGTATTCTCTTTCCATTCCATTCAAGTTCAAAAAGATGTATGAAAAATTTAGATGCTCCAATCACAATTATGCAATTGAAATTAGACTAATAGAATAATTTACCACGTAGCGAATGATTGTGTAACCATTGTTTAGAAAGAATAAACACACATGTTGTTGAAGATGAATGCCATGTAATGTTTATCTGTCCCAGATACGATGAACCCAGAAATCAGTTATTACTTAGTTGGTATAAAGGGAGTAGAAATAGAATAAATTTTATAAACCTGATGACATCAAATAATGATTTAGTATTGAAACAACTGTGTTATTGTGTGTATAAAATTATGAAGGGATGAAGATAAATGTAACGATAATAACATCACTCGTGTTTTGTATAGTTGTATAATTATGTAAATTGTATTATGGGCCTAAGGCCTTTAGGTACAAATAAAATTTCTGTTCTGTTCTGTTCTGTTGGGTTTCACTGCAAGGTATGCAATTGTATCATCGGCGAACAGATGTAGGGTTGAATGTAATCCTGTTGGTATGTCATTTATACAGAATAAAAACAGACTTAGCTAGGACAGCTTGCGTACGATTAGATAAGAAACTTTGTATCCATGCCTTAGTTTTACCCTGTATCCCATAATGATGAATTTATATACTTGTCAATCAATGAAATTGGTCAATACTTTTTACAATTATACTTCGACCCTTTCTTGTATATTGTAGAAGTTTGACAATCTATTGGAACTAGGCCAGTGTCTATGCATTTTTGGTAAATGAAATTCATTATTGGTGCAATCTCATTAGCAAGTTCTTTTAATAGGCGAGAAATGTGGACTGCTTGCTTCTGTAGGGTCTAGATTAAGCAGACGTTTTTCAATGCCTTGAGTGGTTATGTGAATATCATTAATACTAGGGTAAGGAGTTTCACTTTGCATGTAGTCTTCATGTATGAAATCAGATGGGGGTAACTGTGCTAGGTTCTGAAAAAAAAAAAACAGACTAAAATTGTTTATTAAGATGATATGATTTCTGTTTAGGATCAGTTAATAGTTTCCCATTCTGTTTTAGTGAAGCTATTCCTGAGTAGTAAGTTTTCTTACTTTTAATGTAAGACCAGAATTATTTCATATTGCCAAATTGTTTCATCACACTTTGGTGTAATGATTCTGTCTATATACTGGCCAATATGATTGCCTTAGTTGCCATTGTACTTGATGATTAATGTGCATGTACTTGTTTCTTGTACAATTGTCTCCTGATTTTTCATAAACTTTTTGGTTTCAGAGCTTATCCAAGATGTTATCTGTTTAGATATTAACTTTTGTGTGGTATGTGAATGATGTCTTGAATTTTGGCCAAATTTTTTTCAACACTGTTGGTGTTTGCCATGGTAAGTATAGTTTGGTGTAATTTATTTACCTAAGTTTCGATGGAATCCCAATTTGCTTTTTTGTAGATTGGAATTTTTCTCGGCAACTGTTTAGCCTTAGATGGCGTAAGATTAACTTTCATAAAGGCAATATCGTGTTCCGATATACCAGGCATTATTTTAGTTCTTGGAACTTGGTTTGGTAGATTTGTAATAATTAAATCAAAGGTGTTTTCTTTTCTGGCTGGTTGTTCGATAAGCTGTACCAAAGTCATAGTGGTTCTTTTGATAGGTAGCTTTTGTTTTCAAGACCCCGTTCTTTCAGTCCCAGCTTGGGAGATTCAAGTCTCCCCCAATAATGATTGCTGCGTTTTTAATTTGAGTTGCTCTTCTGAGTGCAGTGTCGAACCATTTTAAGCTCTGTTCATCATACGTTTAAGAATTATAAAAGGACGATATGTAGAGGGGTTTACTTCCTTAGATTTCACTTTTGGCCCACACCATTTCTGATTTACTATCTGCTATGAGATCCCCTTATTCATCACTAATAAAATCTGTTTTAAGCTTTATTAAGTCATTGCCACCGTGTTGTGATTTACGGTCTTTTCTGTTAATCGTTTAATTTGATGGAAAGATTTCATTGTTTCGAATACTTGGGTTTAACCAGGTTTCTGTACCAAGTACTATGTCTGGGTGTGTTCTATCTAAGATATTTTGAATTTGGTAATGTTTGCGTTTGATGGATTGAAAGTTGATGTTAAGAATTCTGAGTGTTTTGGGTTTTTTTACATTTTGTTTGTTGTTTGTTACTTCTTCTTGGTGTCGACAAGTGAGAAGGTTTAGGAATAATTTTAGGTGTTTTAGGACTTGATTTATCGCTATCATTATAGTGTAGCAGAATTCTCAATGGGTTTTGAATAGTAACCTCATGTAGGTCAAATAGGCATGTACTATAGTTTGGATAATTGCATATCAAGCACTGTTCATGTTTTGGCAATCAATGTGAAACCATTGATCGCAGGTTTCACCAGTGATTTTTTTTTCTTTTTGGGGTGGGGGGTGGGGGAGTTTTTTTTTTTTTTTTTTTTTTTTTTTTGGGGGGTGGGGGGGGGGGGGGGGAGGGGCTTTTTTAAAAAATGTTATGTGGCTTTCAAATTGTTCAAATTGGGGGGAAAGCGCGTGTAGGCTCAAAATTATGAAAATATAAACAGTTTATCTAGTTATACACAACATAGCAACATTTCTGTCATAAACAAGGCCAAGCCCCCCCCCCCCCCCCCCCCCCTCCCCTCCAGTAAATCCTTAAATCCCTTGTCAAGCAGAGTACTCTTTGAATGACGTGTGATTAAGGATTTATTGGAAAGGGGGGGGGGGCTTGGCCTACCCCCCCCCCCCCCCCCTCCAGTAAATCCTTAATCACACATGTCATTCAAAGAGTACACTGCTTGACAAGGGAAGTTACTTGAGCAAGAATATATCCTTTTGAGTGTTTGATTGTCGTCCCTTCGCAAAACAACAACAGTATCGTGTCTGCTTTGACGGGTTTCGGTGTTGTTGTCCAGTGCGAGTAATTTATATATCATTAGATAGAAATAGGTCTATACTTTCGAAATGTGTGAAACTATTGGCGGTTTGTCGCTTGTATATCTTACATTTTATGACAGTTGTGAATTTAATACTGTTAACTTCGCCAGAAAATATATAAATGGCTTAAGGCGGTCGAAACTAGTGACGATAATATACCTCTTATTGTGTAAATATGGACTGAAACAGCGGTCCTTTTTCCATCAATACAGTAATTTGAAAAATGCCTCCAAACTAATTATTTATATTAACTTCATATTCCAAAAAAACTGTAATGCGTAGTATTTATATTGCGACAATCCGCCAACATTTGGATTTAACGCAACTGTGTACACATTGTCCCTAAAGAATGAAAACATAAAAAGATTAAATCTTCAATAATAATCTTACCTTAGTGGGTAAGGTGCAGATTTATTGAGATCAACTAGTATCGCTTTTTGCACTATGAAGCAATTATAAAATTGCAATATCAATGTAGTTTCTTTTCTGTAGCGTCCCGTATGGGTTAAGTCTTCAAGTCTTATATTTCAAATCAGAACTTCTCGGATAATTACGACCTCTGAACCATCACACATTAGTAGTATCTGGTAGAGGGACATGTAAAAAGCAACTTTTTGTTCGTTGTTTACCACTTTACTTCTATCTATCTGTCTATCTATCTATCTATCTATCTATCTATCTATCTATCTATCTGTCTGTCTGTCTGTCTGTCTGTCTGTCTGTCTGTCTGTCTGTCTGTCTGTCTCTCTGTCTGTCTGTCTGTCTGTCCGTCCGTCCGTCCGTCCGCCCGCCCGCCCGCCCGCCCACCCGCCCATCCATCCATCCATCCATCCATCCATCCATCCATCCATCCATCCATCCATCCATCCATCTATCCATCTATCTATCTATCTATCTATCTATCTATCTATCTATCTATCTATCTATCTATCTATCTATCTATCTATCTATCTATCTAATAACACTGCTTGACTCCCCTTAGGGTATTACAAGCAGGTGCGCGTCAGTGCACGGATAAAAGTATATAAATGACAAGAAAACGTAAAAAAATACCCAACAAAAAACAACAACAACAACAAAACAGGGGGTGAAATTGTTAAAAGACTTAAAAGCATGATAAAAACAGTGTTTTGCCATCTAGGTAATGTTTACGTTGTTCAAGGCCTGTCTGAAATGATTAGACTGAAGAACAGCGGTGGGTGGTAGTCGGTTCCATAATATGACGGTCGGGTGGGGGGGGGGGGGGATATTTAAAAGTATGTGTATTAATGTGAACCTGCTTGTATGTCAAAGGATGCATATGCCTGGTTCTTCTCAATGGCTGTTCAATGTAGGGTGGGACTGGTATAGTTACAAAACCATAGAGTCTTCGTGTTTCGTAAGATATATAATAGGCCTAGTTACTGAATTTAACTGACAAACATTTATCTTTGTTTTTAAGACGACGTACTTGTAGCAACGTCATGGGCACTTACATTTGTTAAGTAACAGAATTGTCTAAAATAAATCTAAGAGACGATTCGTGACTAAATGGTCAAAACCAGAAATTTGACTCCTATGTTTGGTTAGCTTTACTGTTTGAAATAAAGAAGTACAGGGGCGGATCCAGGATTTCAGAATAGGGGGGGGGGGGCCGAGGGAATAACTTTCGGCCGCAGGCCGGAGCTGATCGCACCGCAGGCGCGAAATCCGCGGCAGGGGGTCTGGAGGGGGCTCCCCCAGAAAATTTTAAATTCTAGACGCGCTGAGATGCGATTTCCAAGTATCTGTGGGGCATAATTCTTATCTATTTGCTCACTTTAAAGGGCAAAATACTTTTTTTTGTTGGTCGTCGAAAAATAGGGAGGGGGGGGGCGGCCCCTTCGGCCCCCCTCTGGATCCGCCCCTGAAGTATGTCATGATTAAATACATATTTTGTTTTAATGTGTAGATGTCTGTAACATATCATTTTACTGAAAATTTTATTATTTTTCTTAAGACCGAAACCACTTCAGAAGCCACCACGTACGATCTAGAACACACACTAATATTTTGGGGGCGCATTCCCCACGGACGCATCATATCATACCTAGCTACGCCCCTGCTATCTATAATCATTAGACGAAGTAAATGTTGGAGATAAGTGGAGGTAGATCTAATGGCAAAACTGAAATTGTACTTTGAGGATTTTACCATTTACACGCATGATGTTTATTACATTTGATTTTATCATTCACAATATGTGTGCGTAACACAAACGCGCCTGTCCATTGTTACGCTAGTTTTGATTTGCTCAATCGATGTCGTGTTAACCAATGAGATTTGTTGTTACGGTTACAGGAAGTATTGCGGGAAACATAAACAAAGTCTGAAAAGCAAAATGCTTGCTGAGAAGGCGTTAGAGTTAATACGAGAGCTACAAAGAACAACGGATGGGTCATTACCCCCATACAGCGTAAAATTTTTCATTCATTTAAACATAACTTGACCGTTTTCATATTTTAATCTTTATTTCTCAAATATCCTGTGTAGGTATATGCAGTCCTGAGTATTAACAACCCACTTAGACAGTTAAGTCAGAGCGTAGTCACAATGTTTCTCTCGTCTTTTGACTTTTGAACATTGTCTTAAACTGGTACTGGTCTCCCCTGGTGCCTCTCATCGATCACATTATCCTAGTCGCTAGGGTGCCCCAGACATAGTGATGAAAGTCTCAGACTTGTGAAACTTCTGATTGCTCGCCTCTCACCGTTGTGGGTTCGAGTTCTGGTTGGGGCGAAGGACTTAATGATCAACAAGATTTTAGTCAATTGAAGCACTGATGTTTCAATTCCAAATCAGTCATGAACTTATTAAGTGACCTGAGCTGGAAAAATCTATTCACCCTTGACGAAGAATAGAGAAGATTATATCTTACCGGTTTTTAAACATTATCTCTTCATTGAAAAGATGGTCAAAGTTTTGTCGATCATAGAATCATTTGATAGGTAGAATTGTTTGTGAGTTAATGACCCATGCCTGTGGTGTGGTACTAGAGTCACCTACTTGTAACTCCTGTGACTGCTTAGCCTTGCAGAGTCTGGGTTCAAGTCCTTCTGGAGCGAAGGACTTATCGTGGTAAAGTCTTCCATCTGACTGGTGATGTGCTGGTGATTCTAACCAGACATTTATTTGGGGTCTTCCTTCCACCAAAATAGCTGGAAGTCACAACAATGATCATAATTGATCACTGCGATGCATTTCAAAAACAAAACTAAGTTAATGACTGATGTTGTTCACATATTAACCCTTTCATTCATAGTTCATCTGTAATTTTGAAAATTCACCCGACTTTGTTGTGTTTCATTAAAAGAGATAGAAACATTTAAATAAACGTATGTTCAACTTGTAATAACAGATTTAATACTGAACCAGTCTACATATAAACCCTTCGTACTGCATACTCTCACCATATTGGTTTGAGTGCTGTTTTGGGCAAAGAAAATAACGTAAAAAATTCTAAAAGCTGTCATGTAGTGTGCTGGTATTTCCACCCAGACATTATGTCTGGTGTCTTCCACCAACAAATTAGCTGGACAATGCTGAAATGGTCTAAAATTATTTTGTTGCAGTATTAATAAAAACAACAACATAGGTTACACTTCATTTTGCTTCTGATGTTTATTTGTTTTCTTGTCTTTTAATGATTTTTTATGTCTTTTTGAAATGAAAATGTATTTTGGAAATACACTACAGTGACAAGATAATCAACATTACAGTGACGTCCAGCTATTATTGTAGTGGAAGAACCACTGGCATGCCACAGGCCCAGCATACATTAACACAATCCAAAATAATATAAGTAAACTATTAAGAAAGACAAATTTATTTCTGTAAAATATTTTACATTTATCTGTTCATTTAAATTCATCAATACAGTTTGCAAATAGGCATTCAGCATTTTATTATTTAAATGTGAGGTACATTTTTCAAAATCTTAATGAAAACAAAATCTTTTTAACAGAGCTAGTGTAAACATTCCTGTCTCGAATGGTATCAAGGTATGTGGCGCACGTGGTCCACATGTGCACTGCACTAGATATTTTCGACACATGGTTTTATACACTATAGTAAAATAAAGCATTCAATATGGATGGAAAAATCTCTGAACAGAGGGTATATTGTAAGATTTGAGCACAGCTCAGGTATCCGCCAACAGAAATTCATGCTTATTTACAGAACATTTATGGGAATGATGCTTTAAAATATGCTACAGTTTGCAAGTGGGTACATTGTTTTAACGATGGTCGGGAGACAATTGAAAATTACCCCTGAGGGGGAAGAATCGTTTCCTGTTTGATGGAAAAGAACGTTCCTACTGTGGAAAGGTTAATTGAGGAAGACACACATTATACTGTGTCAAGTGTTTTGAAGATCTTACATGAACGGCTTGGGCTATGTAAGGTCTGCGTGCGCTGGGTACCCCATTTGCTCACTGACGAGCAGAAACAAAGTCGGGGTTAGACTTGCATCACAAATGAAAGAAAAGTATGATAAATGTAACCCACATCATTTGGAAGAGACAGTTACAGGTGATGAAACCTGGATCTATCATCTTGAACCCGAATCTAAAGCTAAAAATAAGGTTTGGGTTTCATCTCCGGTAGACTGACCTGTCATTGCGTGCAAGTCATCAAATCGCATGTTGTATGCAATATTCTTTGATTCGAAAGGTCCAGTTCTTCATATTCCAGTCTTGTTCTACAGACAAAGCTTTCTTACTCATCTTGTTGATTTCTATCAAAAACGCAGACATTGCACCGGTATCCGCGTCATCAAATTACTCCATGATAATGCACCGGCCCATAAATCCGCTACGATACGAAAGTATCTGAAAGAATCTGGGCTTGATGTCTTAGATCATCTTCCATACAGCCCTTACCTGTCCCCCTGTGACTTGGTTGTTCAAAAGACTGAAGGAAATGCTGGCAGGGCGCCGTTTGGAATCCCGTTGTGGTATAGGCAGTGTGGTCTGCCAGTGTCTGCAACATATATCTTAAGAGGAGTACCGGGCGGCATTCCGGAAGTGGGTAGATCGATGTAAAATGTGTGTTTTAGGCAGACTTAGGCATACTTCGAAGGGCTCAGATAAACAAAATTTGGATATTTCAAGTGGTTTAAAAAAAAACGCACTACTCTACGAACTTAAAAGTGCTCCTCGTAATTATCCTGCATAATTTTTTTTGTTAATTTGTATATATCTATATATTCCTATACAGAAATTTATTCAAATCTTGTAAACAACATGTCATTTGTTTGTATAAATATATTTTTGTGTGAACACACTCCGAACATCCTGCACAAACCTTCAAGTTGACAATAATATTCAGCATTTTCAGTAATCGGTAGAGTATCGGCTCCAGGTATGGGAGGCTCAGGGTTCGATCCCGGGCCGTGACATACCAAAGTCTTTAAAAATGGTAGTGGTATAGCTCCCTTGCTAACGCTCAAGCAAATATAAGGGTAGTTCCACAACTGGTTGGCTCGGTGCCAGGATAATGTGACTGGGTGTGGTATAATGCCAGGTGTCCACGGCATACTATACACAGTGAAAGCAGCACTATATCTGCTTCAAGTGGACAGTGTCTTAAGATAACTGAAATACTGATGGTGGGATGATAAACCCAACAAACAAAATGAGTGAAGACGAAATTGGAGCAACACTCTTCTAAACCAATAATTCATTGAACTCAGGAGTCAATGAAACCTCAGTAACAAGAGAATTAAGTATACAATCTCCTGCTCAGGCCACAGGTGCCTTAACAAATGAGCATATTCAGTACACTCCACCCTTTTACATTGTTGGTGCCAGGGATCGTTTGGACTAAACAGCCACTATCTAGCCTATTCTTACAGAGTCACTTCTGACATCCTTGAAGTAATCTGAGCTGGAAAAATCTCTACCAAGGGCAGGGATCAGGCCCAGATAACAGCTGACCTGAGATAACAGCTCATAGAAACACATAACAGTAAAGTCATACAAGGAAAACATCACTAAATTCCTCACCCATACAATTCCTCTGCAGCTTAATATTTTGGCAGGCCTGGCTTAAATCACTCCGGTTACAATGAATACCTGGGCGATTCTCCCATATTTTTCCTACCAAGGCAATAACCCTCCCATTAACACATACTGACATAGTGTATGTTGTAGCAGAAACATGTTGATTAATAAAAATGGTTGTTCATCTTGCATTTAGATTTCTGCTTGTGGGTAGGCAGTAGACATCTAGAGTGTCTAAGACCTACCCTGTTAACTCCATACAGTTATGTTTAGCTGATCAATTATTGCTAGATTGCATGCTCTAAGGTCAGTATTGAAGCACACTGACCATCTTTTCCTTGGTTAACAATGCCCTCTGCAGCCAATGCAGGGAAAACCTTGGGGACTGATTTCTCACACAATTATGACAGATCTAGCAATAAAGATAACCATGTTATGTTTTGATAGTTTGACTGCCACAGAGGCTCTCATGGGAACTTTAATCCATTCGCAGTGATATGGATTGGAGTTTGTTGGTTCACGCAGTATATTTAGTGTCCATGTCTTTTCATAATAATAAGGTGTATCCGTACAAGTCAAGTTATTTTCTTGTTGTTTCTGCTTTGGACATTTCTTGGTTATTGCTAAAAACAACAACAGTTTTGTCCATTAATGAATTGAGTTTGTGAAAATTGAAAACTGAACTAAAAAGACAATCTGTCAAAACAGGACATTTAATGCACATCATCATCATCATGCGTTTAAAGTCCGTTGTACCCTGCCAAGGGTGATGGACTGTCCTCAGCCATGTCTATGGTTAGATTCCAGCCACGCAGATCTTCTGAAATGGTCTCTTTCCACGACTTTCTGGGTCTTCCTCTCAGTCTATTGCCCTCAACTTGAATTGCTTGACATCTTTTGGTCCAGGAAGTACTTCGGTGAACATGCCCAGCCCATCATAAGCGATTCTGACGCAGTATAGTGTCAAGATGTGGGATGCAGAGCCTTTTACACATACTCATATTAAATCTATTTTCTAAAATCATAACTTCGTTTGGTTATTTTGTTGCAATAAATGAGTTTGGTTTGGCTTTTACAGGAGGAAAAGGTGCGTCAAGTCCTTGAAGAAATGAAAGCACTCTTTGAGCAAAATCAAAAGGATGTGTAAGATATTGGCTTGATTATTTTTCTTTTTGTTATGGTTTTTTATTATATAATTATATGTAAGCATTTTAGAAATATTGTTCACTGGCTTTCTTGGACATTTTATTTTTGTGTCACATACTAAAATTAGAATTAATGTTCAAGTTTACACATTTATTGCTACAGATAAAAAAAACACATTTCTGCTGCACTTAAAATTATTTTTTCTTTTCATGAAATTTTGTTCTCCGCACAATATATTTTTTTTTTAATACACAATATTTCTTAGAGTTAATGGGTTATTCAATAAAAACAGTTTAAAACTTTTCTATTAACATTTTCAGGCATTTTATTATCACTTATCCACTTCAAACAAGCTGAACCAATGCCAGGATAATGTGGTTCCTTGTAATTTTGTGTCATGTCACTGCATTTTTCAGTGGCGTCAAGACACTGACTCTAAACTATTAAAATGAAGATGATACTAACCAGTTTTAAATTTGGCTTCCATTGTTGAATACAACAACATTGTTGAACAGTAAATGCAATTTAAATTATTTTATTGTTGAATTATTGTAAGAAATGTAGAGATTTCTGAATCTATTAAATTTATTTTCATAATTTTTTCCTTATGATCTTATTTCTGATATCGGTCTGTATGTAACCAATCAGGAGTTCTACTGTTGCCGGACAGACAGGGCTGTTTTCTGGTGTCCAACTACGACATGCTGCTCTTGAACGCAACAAAAGATGTCTTCTAGCATACTTGTAAGTATGTAAAAAAAATACATATAGTTGGCTTTAGTTGCCGTTAAAGAATAATTATAGGATGTTTAAAAATGAAAACATAACAAAAGATTTTACAATGGATGAAATTTTGTTTTTTTTAGCGGTACATAGACCCTAAAACATATTTTCTTTTAGTTTAAAAATACTCTTCGACACATGAAAACAACTAAGGTCTAGAAAAAAGAATGGTTAAAGGTAAATTTCAAAAAATCTCCTTTCTTCTGCTCTTAAAATTATTTTTTCTTTTTATGTTTTATTGTTAATGCACATACTCATATTAAATCTGTTTTCTAAAATCATAACTTGGTTTGGTTATGTTGTTGCAATAAATGAGTTTGGTTTGGCTTAGTCTCCAACTTGTAATGCTCCTCCAAAGTTCTGAGAACTTTCTAATGGGGAAGTTTTCTAGCTAACCTATGCTCGTGAAGTTCTACCCAGACATTTGTATAGGGTCTAACTGTTCCTCCACCAACAATTAGCTTGACATCACCATATGGTCATAATTTTGTCAGTGTTACGTTAAGAGCAGATTATGTGACATCGAAACGTGTTTCTTGTATGTTTGTTGTACATTTGACATAAATAGTTTTAGTAATGTAGTTCAGTTTTCAGAGTATGTGTAAATAAAAATACACATTTATGTATTGTTTGAAAGCTACTAATGACAAATTAAATTCAACTGAAAATGAAATATTTTGGCAAAGTGTTATGATACATATTGTATTAGATGATATACATATTGATAGAATTGTGTTTTTCCTGACCCAACTCTGCTTACAACACGATGCAAAGTTTGCAATGTGTACTTTTACAAACATAACAGCGAGTATCACAGACCCTTCTCTAAGCAGAAGCTAGTTGATCAGCACCTACACTATTTGCATCAACTGAATAAATTCAGGCTTGCTAGGCTGTGTGTTAAAGTTGGCATCCACCTGGTCTGCAATTTTACCAACATGAGCTCTTTTAAATCTCTTTTTTATTTGTGTGTCATTTAAAATATTTTCAACAAGGACTTCACAATTATTTTAATGTGCAAATTATTATGTCTTATTTCCATATTGATGGAATGATTATATTTCTAAATATTTTAACATAATCTTTATGGGTTTTTTCATGTTTCTTCTTTATTTAATTGTCTATCTATGATATTTTGTTCATGAAACTACCTAATGTAAACTCTTGAGATAATGCACAGTTTCCAAAGGCACATTTTAAAGCAGTCACTATCACATTGATTTTTACTTGTTCAACTGTTATGTGATAAGTGCAAGTTCAGTCATTATAAACAATTATGTAATTTTCCAATCACAGATACAACAGAATCCAGAAAATCAGAAGCATGCGATGGGAGTTTGGTAGTGTTTTACCCACAGATGTCAAATACAACCTCTGTGAACAGGAGGTAAGATTGCAGACAGAATGTTGACATCCCATTCAACCTAGAGTACACACATGCATGTAGAGACATGCTATTTATCATGCAGAGCATACTACAATACATATGTTGGTTGTGTCAAGCTTTAACAGTCTGTTTACATTTTTGGATAAGGAAGTCTAAAATACACCAACAATTTTTTTTTATTCATTAACAAGGTTCACTTGAAGCAAAATCCAGTGCTGCTTTCACATTGATCGTATGCAACCAAAATGTATAAAGATTCCCTATTTATCAACATTATACTGACAATTTTCCTATACTTCATGGAACTATCCCCAAAAGCTAAACATAAGCATGTTAGCTTCCATAAGACTCTAGTCTGTCACAGCCAAATATGTATCCCACAACCTTCAGTCTCCAAGCTTATGACATAACTTCTTAATGGCTAGTAACTTGATATAGTGGATTAAATGTAGGCTTCAAAATACCACAGTGATATTTTATGATAGTGGTGTGGCTCCTTTGCTAACATTCAACAATTATAAAGTTCGTTCCACAAATGTTTGCTACATTGCCAGAATAATGTGATGGAGTGTAGTATTAGATGTTTCATGACATGCTAAAATAGAGTCTGAACTTGAGTCTCCGATTCCAATGATCATTATCTGAAAACTGAACTATCAGTGGTGGGACATAACACTTCACAAACCATGCATGATTAGACTTAAACCGATAGAAACCGATAACCATAGTAACCACTTGCTCATTATGTTATGAACCACAATCCACATATCAAGAACATAACTTCTGTTTGTTTAACCTCAAAGCAACAGAGGTCTTCCCACGTACTATTGGAAAATGCTTCTTAACACCCATATGCCCCTTTGACTCAGAACTTTGTGCTTGGCATGTTCTTCATTGCCATTTAATGATTTCACTTTCTGTTAATTGCTTTTTGCAGATCCAGTGGTTCAATAAATATAACAAATGCCTTGCCAATTACATGAGGTCTATAGGTTCGGCTGGTGGTCTGGATTTGACACAAGACTTGAAGCCACCCAAAACTCTTTATGTAGAGGTAGGTTTGGTTGTGGGCATAAATTTTATAAGTTGTACATCAGGTTGCACTAGGTTAACCCAAATTCTTGTTCTTAACCTTGAACAAGACAGGAGCCAATTATAACAAAAGGTAGCTGCATACTGTTAAAAATAATATTTGGGATACCCTTTTTGGATAGATACTGCAATTGGGTAAATTTAAACATTAGATTATTATATCCCCAGATGGAAAGATCTATTGATCGGCCTAATAACAAGCTATTTCTTGGATAAAATTCATTAGATTATGATAGAACTTGACAAAAGTGTGCATGATAAGCCAAGTTTAACATACCATTTGCACATCATGTTCAGCGTGGTTATAGCGTACGTTAAGGCCCTTTGCCATATTCATTGAATGTATTTTGTCAGAACTATCTAGGCTACCATAGGTCAGATTTTCTTTAAACTTCAAATCATTAAAACAACATTATTGGCTTGATTTTAAGTGGTGGTCCATTTTAACATATATTGAACATATTTTTCTGTGAATTGTCTTGCAAATCACTTCTCAGATATAATCTTCTGTTGTTTGAATACTGTGACAAACCATTATCTGGGGTTTTCAACCAGACTTTTTCCTTTAATTTCTTAAAGTTGGTAGAGACAATTGCCATGACAAGAAGATGACCCCAATTATTGCTGGGTTTGACAGCACAAAAGACACAGTGACCTTAAACATGATTTTTGTTTGTAATAGTTAGCATGAAAGTGCATGGAGAAAAAATCTGATGAAGGGAAGAAGTAATGAAGTAGGCAAAGTTAGGAAGTATCTAAATAACATGATATTGTAATAGAAATAAAAAATTATAATGGTAAAAAACACTCACATCATTGTGAGCCTATCACACTGTCAATTTAAAATCCTGTCCAGAATACCCATTTACATGTCCACATTGAGCTTTATTCCCATCCCAGACTTTATTATCCAATGATTCTGTTCTCTTGAATGCTCTCATTCGGGACAGATGTTGCAAAATTGTCACTTGTTGAACTGTAATCAATCAAGGCCCAGTCTACAGACCTGTACTGAAGAGAAGGGAAACCCTAGTCAGAAAGTGACATTGAGAGACTAAAAACTTGACACATTTAAAACAGCATAGCCATTTAACATATAATTGTACACATGTCACTACATGAATGTGTTGTAAGTACTTAAAATCTTTCTGAAAACATAAAGTTCTGTTTGTTTTTATGATAAATGACTTAATATTGTTGAGAAATAATTCTTAAAAGTACAAAGGTTGTTTTATTTTTTAAATGGTGTGGCATATAATGAACACAAAATCAGCTGGCTGGCAGTAATACCTGTTGTTTTCAAAGCTCTTGTTGTACTTGGCAGAAATGCCCATACTTGCGCAAGCACTCATAAGTAACAGTGTTTCTGCCACAATCGACTTGAGCTCTGATAACTTCATTCACATCACCCAGACAACTGAAATTGTGTAACATAATATGCATACGTACAGATATAGAATTCTTATTTATTTGTTTTAAATAATCTGTTTATTTAAATATATAAGAAATAAATTCTTATCTCCATCTAAATGTTCAAAATGCAGATCCCTAAAAGAGCCATATATAGAACTCACAACATAAACTGCTGTGATGTCGCAATATCAATATGGACAAAAATACAAAGGTTTACTTTTCATATCTAGCTACATTATAGTAAGATGTTGCCGAAATGGATTTAAAGTATTCATTTATCAAATGTTAAAATGGTCATGAAATTAGTTGACTACATAAAATGCCTCTAGTACTATATTCCAACTAGCACTTAAAAAAAGTTTATTTTACTGTTAGACATCAAATGAACAATTAAATGAACCTGAGTGATGGATTAAAATTTTCAAGGCCAGCACAATTAATTTGTTTTAACTTTTAGTTCTCAGAAATGTTATTCGCAATGATAATAATGTTTTACAAGTATGGAAGTGATTTTGGGAATTGTATCATTTTAAGCTTCATATGTGTTAATGTGTACAATTTTAAGTTAATCTACCTGTATATATATGTTTTAAAATTCAGTTCTAAGTTTGTGCTAAGTGCCAGAAAAACTGATTTTTAAATACATATATGTCTCTAGGTAAGATGCCTAATAGACCATGGGGAATTTGAAACACAAGACGGCAATATCATAGTTCTCAAGAAGAACAGTCAGGTATGTATAAGACATAAGGGGGATGTAGAGTGATATTTGGATGAAGTGTGCACTGCACATACATGTTAAGTAATAATTTGGTTTATGATTTTAATATACATGTACTCACATCATATCAAAATAACCATTTTAAAACGCCACCATTTGAACATAATTTGCTAAGATTTAAAAATTTGCACATTTTTAAAATTTCAATTATTATGCAAAGCCCATGATGTTAGTACAGGTTAAGCATTTAACATTACCTACTAAGTATATGTGTTAATGTGAAATATACAAATAGTATTTCATGAAATATTGTTTATTTCATAATATATACAACCATTATCTTGTCTATAACAACAAATAAAATGCTATAAATATTGGCTGGCACCAGATAATATAACAATTGCCTTATCTTTAATTGCTGTATGTAGAACCATTAAATGTTTAATCCACAGGTTTTTATGCCCTAATAGGGTGGCATAAAGCAATCAAACTGTCCATCCATGTACATCGCTCACATTTTCCTAGTCGTACTCTTAGCCATAGCTTCTGTAGCAACACTTGTTCAAATGCAACCGTTAAAGTCAATGTCATATTTATGGTCATTGCATCTTGTAAAGCATATGTCAATTTCAATGAAATGTTAAGTTTACTTCAAAAATCTTGTTTTCTTCTTGTTATAAAGGAATCTAATGTCTAGCAACATAATACCAGTACAAGGTGATACCTCTGCACTGTTACAGTGTGTGTTATTGAAGTCCCATGATAAAGTACTTCCATTGTACGAGTAGAGTTACTAAATAATTTTTCAACTTAACATTACCTTACTAAATAGTATATACATTAAACATTTGGTGATAATATTAAAAGTACTGTACATAATTAGTTTGAAACTTTGTTGACATAAATACTTGCATGTGCAGACCGGAATCAAATGCTTGGTTGTTGAGCAAAAGGTAGCTAAAAGTGAGTTGAAAAGGCAAAACAAAACTTTTAAATCTCCCAACCTCAGGACAATAAATTTAGGGGACAGTATTTTGTTTGTTTGTTTATTGGGTTTATGGTCCCACCAACTGTATTTCAGTTATCTGGAGACGGTGTCCACTTGAAGCAGTTATAGTGCTGCCTTCACTGTGTATAGCATGTCGTGAACACCTGGCATGATACCACACCCAGTCACATTATCCTGACACCGGGCCAACCAGTCGTGGAACTACCCTTATATTTGCTTGAGCATTAGCAAGGGAGCTATACCACTACCATTTTTAACGACTTTGGTATGTCGCAGCCCGGGATCCAACCCGGGGCCTCCCGTACCTGGAGCCGACGCTCTACCGATTGTGCTACCGTGTCCGGTATAGTGAATAGAGAGCTGATACTAGAGTTGCAACAGTGCAATGCAATGCACCAAAGACTATATTTATATGTATAAAATCTAGTGATCAGAGGTTACATTTTCTTCCATTATTAAATGTCCTTTAAAAAACTTGATTTTAAACAGTATTTAAAAAAGCAAATGAGACCAACTGTGGCAAAGTCACCTCAAATTCTTGGTAATTGGAGTGTAATTATTTATGACATAATTCAACATTTTATTGAATATAATGTAACAAACTAATCTAAAATGCATTTTTTTTTCAGCATTTCTTGTTGCGGTCAGAATGTGAGCATTTAATCAGACAAGGAATCCTGGAACACATGGTACACTGATAAATAAATAAGGACCAATAATACTTTATAAATATGTGCTAAGATTTACTTGTATATGTAAAGTGCAAAGTATTTTTATGAATTTGGTGAAATTTTTAGTCCTGCTCAAGATTTGTGTGTACTGTCATATTGCTTTAAACACATTATAGCTAACATGAACATATTGTTCTATAATCAGCAAAACAAAATAAACATTTTAATGTTTTATTTAAACAGATTGTGCTACATTTAATTTAATATCCATAGATAATCTAAATGAGGGAATGCAATATAATGCTTTAATCATTTACTGTCAGGTCTTAAATTATAAAATTCCTTTAAACTTAAAAATAGCATTCAAATTTTAGGAAAACACACTGAAATGTATCTTTAACTTCTGTTCTAATTTTGATTTCATTTGAGTACTTGAAAATGTGTCTGAGTTTACACAACAAGCAGGACAAATATGATCAGTATCAAGCACATTTAAAATGGCAGTGGGGATAATGTAACAATCCAGAGACACTGATAGATGGCCACTGGCCTGGAAAACATGTGCTAAAGTGAATAGAAGATGAGATGATTCATATTAAAGTAAATGTCCTCCATTTTAACAAGATCTTTTATCTTCTTAGTAATTATGGCTACCAGAAGTGTGTTGGGTACAAAGGGTTATGTTTTGAGAACTTCAAGCTGCAATTCATTACCTAACAAATTAAGACACTACATCAGTTATTTTTTTAACAGAATGAAATGTTAACCTTCCATGGTCTGATGACGCAATATATCCCTCGTTGAATAGCTCGAACTGAGGTCATATATATTTGTTAGTGTTTGATTTTTGACATACATAGAGAAAAGTCTGTAGTTTTAAGTTCTATGACTTAAGGCGGTTTTCAACAATTTGGACCTTTTTTCTTTGATGCAACCAAATAAATTATTGTTAAATGAAATGATTCTGCAAAATGTTGTTTATTGATGCCCTGTATCCATGTGAAAAGTAAGGCATATCACCCCATGCCATTACAAAAAATGCATTTCCTATCCAAACTACACTGCACCACTTACTTTTGAAATCATGTTACTTAATCATTCAGGTACAGTAGACAGCTCTGATGAAAATAATGGACAAGGGATACATTTCATGTCTTATAATTAAGATAATTTTATAAATAGCTTGTACTTAAACTAATGGGTAAGTTGACACAGAAATGATGCAGTTTCATTTAAGAAAATTGAACAAATCAACTTCCAACTGATTTTAAACAGAAGGGCTTACATTAGCACACACTTGGACCATTTTTTACATGACCTGTCAAGTGTTGAGATACTGTTGAAAATCGTCAAAGCTTAGACTAACGTTTGCTCTGTCTGCAGAAAGTATGCACAAATACCCAAACAAAGGTCAGATATTGTTACATGTATTTGGCATAGGCACGCTGTCGTATACCACCTTTAAAGCCATACAAGAAAATGCGAAGTACCAAGCATCAATGTTTCTGCCGTGACATTGCTTTAGTCATTTGTTTTGATCTTAACACACGTGTCTCGCATACTGTTATCAACCAAAATGAAATAAATTGGGAGTTTTTATGATTTGCCACTGGACGATGTAGGCAGTCATGAAGTATTTTACGACTTTCCTCCTTTAATGGGTGTAAACTTGTTAAACTGTTTATATCTTTTGATATTTTAGGACTTAAGTGGGTTTATTTTTTCACGTGCCACGAAGTTGATTTTTGTCATATTTACACATTTGTATGAAGCAATCGTACTAATGTTAAAAAAAACTTGACATTGCTAAAAACATGGCATGACTTATTTTTTTAAGATCCCTTACATGGCAACATGTGTAGAGTATAGTTTGTCTCAAGGGGCTTTAAACTCAGCCTTTTCTCGAGCCATAAATTGCTACTAGTTTAATTGAAATGTTATCACAAGGGTTTCACAGTGATGCCAGTTATATCTTTTTGAACAATTATGTGAGAAGATTTAGTATGATGGTGTGTTCGCATGATGCTCTGACAATGATGCCAGTCATACCTTTCTAAACAATTATGTGAGAAGATTTAGTATCTTGTTGTGTTCAAATAATTTCGACGCAACGAATTTCTGACAATTACAAATAATCACATTTGTAAAAGAAGCCGACTCTTAAACACAAGCAGGCTACTTTTAGCCTCTACAGAGAAAGAGAAGATTAGCCAGTAAGTATATTAGGGGTGGGTATCACGAGAAATTTTCGTTTCGCAATATATTGAAGCGTATTGCAATACGCATCGCGATATGAAAGAGACAGATTATGAAAGTAGCACGTTGTCAAGAAAGTGCAATTTTACAATTAAAAGTGAACAAAATACTAGTACCTCTAAAAATTTAAACATCTTAGTTTTGATACAAAACCAAACAAGCCAGAAAACAAACAGAAGTAATTATCCAAATACATAACTGCTTTTTAATTCAGTTGCAGTGAACTTCATATTTGAGATTTGTGTACCACAGTGTGAGTGTGTTAGGCAATGAATCGACACTCGAAGCTGAAATGGATCTAAATTCTCGCACAGAATAACGTCAAGTTGTTAGACTATGCTTACACTGAAAATAAATCATTGGAAAATCTGTGAAGGATAATTATATCAAAGTCGCTGTCAAAACTGATGGAAATCGTTGTATATACCAGTTTGATAAATGTCTATTTAAACCAGTGTTTCCTTTTTCAAATAAAAACGGTAACAGTATCACGTAATACGTGTAGCAGCCACGGTAAATAGGCAATGGATCAAACCTCACGCGACCACCTACGTCAGTTATCGTAACACGACCATGAATAACAGTTTATCATACAAGACCACCACTCAGTTAACTAAATACCAACATTTACATTTAATTGTCGATTCCAAGGACAACTATTGGGTTTTGTTTATTTTGGATGATGTCTGGTCGCAGTTTTGTTGTTGGTACTTTTACATTTGACTGGCATACGAATACCTTTGTCTCGCGCCTTTTCATATTTTAATATATATGTCATTGTACCGCGCCATATTGTCCTCTTCGTATAGTCTTGCACCAATGTTACTTGTGCCGCGCTGCTGTCGTAAAAAATCACCCGTTCGTGCAGTCCATGTTGTCATTTTTTCATCCTTTCAGGATTATTGCGTATATTTTCCTTTGGCACTTGGCGTAAAAAGCATACTTAGCATAGTAGCAATTGGTACAAGATTTTATTTTTTATAATAATAGTTGTGAACTATATACCCCACCCTTTTCAAAATTGTCGCGTTTATTTTAATCTTTTACGCAGTTGTTCTTTAGATGAAACAAAACCTAATATGAATGTAACGCGGTTCATTTACTGCTGAAATAGTACGATGAATTTTGTTTAAAAAACGGTCGCTTCTTAAGCTGTGAAGTCACCCCATTGGCATTTCCAAAATCAATTAACAATTAAAACAAGAAAGAACATGGATGTAAGGCATCCAAGAAATCGAAGAGCAAGGTCTTTCAAGTAAATGTTACAAGAAAAGTTGATGCGAAGCATCAAAGGCGACGCAAAAAGTACAAGAGATTAAAGCAATATGAGAGCAAGTTACAAGACACTTGAAACCTTGTGGTTTTTATTTGAACGTTTCAGTATATTACAAACCTCCAGAAAAGGTCTATATAACTTATATTCCTGAGACCATAGAATGGTTTAAAACAAAATATAAAAAACGACACCGTTTAAAAGGTTTTTTAAGACGTTACATATGTAGATGTTACATATGTAGAAAAATGCATGTATTTTTCGAACCGTATTTTTCTCGAATATGGTGTTTTTTTTCTCAGTATCTCATTGTTTATTTTCAAAGTTAAAGACACATAAAAAAAGAACGCAGTTTACCGAATTAGGACCAGTATTTGATCAGGTTTAGAAAGTTCGCAAACAAACTTTCCCCATGTGCCAATTTCAATCTGATCACCTCGGCCTTTATGCTATGCAAGAGACCTCTGACATAATAAGGCGCCATCTTGGATCTACTTTGTGTGTCTTAGTTTTAATACTGGGTATTTAATGTTGACTTTTCAATTTTCCGTAAATCATATAGATTGTATTGATAAAAAAAATCGTTGTTATTGCAAGATATACTCAACTAAATGATATATATATAATTTGTTACTTTCTCGCGAACGGACACTGTTTCATAACTCAGGCGACGCACTTTGGTGTATTCTAGAGCTATGTACGAGGTGTATTTTACGAACCATACGGAAATACCCGAAGTTTTACGATTGGTGCCAATTTCATTGAGCATTCCATA
This sequence comes from Sinonovacula constricta, assembly GCA_007844125.1. Classification (NCBI taxonomy): domain Eukaryota; kingdom Metazoa; phylum Mollusca; class Bivalvia; order Cardiida; family Solecurtidae; genus Sinonovacula; species Sinonovacula constricta. The sequence continues at coordinate 47,388,052 of CM017557.1, read as the reverse complement.
TATAGGCGTCGCGCTTCAGCGCGTCGCCAATAATTCACCGGGAAGTTGTTTCCTAAAATGGCAAAATATAATAAACGATAATATTGTTAAATGATATCATCATAGTGTTATATTATTTACAACAGATCGAGTAAACGTCCTCTTGGTTGTAAGCGCTAGTCTGAAATTACTTGTTTGCTGCCGACAAAACATCACTCTCCTACTTTGCTTTTTTCCTTGTTGGCTGCTTCATCTTTTTTTTTTGTAATTGCAAGCTGTATTTTGAATCTCGTCACATTTGGTTTCGTGTTTGCCAAAAAGCTGCGAGTTCGTGTTAATGCCTACGGTCGTTTTAATCATTGCATGGTATTCATAATTGTGCAGGCTAAACTGTGGAAAGACCGGCCGCAATAGCTCAGATGGTAGAGCGTCGGCTTGCGGATCGGGAGGTCGTGGGTTCGAACCCCGGCCGGGTCATACCAAAGACTTTAAAGTTGGTAGTAGTGGCTTCCCTCCTAACGCTCGGTGCTACGGGGACAGCATTACGCCTGACTCGTCGGTGTCAGTATAATGGACCGGCCGGGTTCAGTCCCTGGGCACCTCATAAGTGCCCCTGTGCTGTAATGATAGAAATGTCGCTACGCAGTATCGGCAAAAATGCCGGCTAATCCCAATCCCAAACTGTGGAAAGCGAAATACTTCTTTCCTCAGCATCGATTTCCTGTTATTGCTAAATCCAGATACTTTTCCTGCTGATACAAGAACAACTACGTTTCGTCGTCACTATAGGACTCGTTGGCTGTATTATATAACACATTACTTATATATTAAGCATATCGAGTACATTTAAGACATCTAAAATTAAATGATTTGTTGGGCTTTTCATGCATTATTTTAACGACAAAACATTAAAAAGATCAATAAATCTTGGCCATATTGCGTTAGAAAGAGTTAATGTATGATATCTAACCGGTAGATTACAAGTAAACACCGTATTTCACTGTTTCCCTGGAGAGTTCAGCGGTCTTTAGGATTGGTTAAATTGTTCTAGACCTCATTATACCAATCTTGGTACATAGTTTACGTGCAACTTGAAGCAACTTTTATATCTAACGATATTATAAAGATAAATTTCATTTTATATATGGTTGAAAAATCAGTATAAAGGCGTAAAATGTATGTTAAATGTGGTTTGAAGCAGATAAACCAAGTTCTTTTACCGCAAATTAGAATATGGTTTGTCCTTTCTTACGTTTACTGCTTTATGTACAAAACTTATTAAAGCTATGTTATGTTCTTCATGACTTTTAAGACCAAAAGAAAAAAAATATTTTGTATCGTTCAACAAATTAACGCAAATGTCAGTAGAATATATGGTGTATATCTCCTGCACGAAAGACAGATATGCATGTTGGTAGATATGCCCAAACAGTATGTCTAGAAAGAAACATGGTTTGTTCTCTTTACGCTTACTGCTTCCTGTAATATACTGGTTAAACTATGTTATGTTCGCCATGATTGTGAAGACCAGAAGAGATGGAAAACAATGAAAGACATTTCGATACAAAGAAAAGTCGTAAAAAGATTCCCGCAAATATTTCAGTCTGAAATAGTTAAAAATAACATTCATTTTTATGTCGATGATAAAATACGCTAATGTCAATATGATGTTCGTTTTATGTCGCCTGCACGGAAGACAGATATGCATGTCATAGGTATGTCCATAATATCAAAAACATTGCGTCGAGAAAGAAACGTGTGACCATGAAAGTGGCTTATTTTAGTTATTTAGCGATCACAAAACATGACTGGAAAGCTAAAACTTTGCATACCAATCTAACAATATATTTTATGTACTTAACTTTATAAGGTATTGAATATTTTTGCGAGCTATGTAGGTCATCTGGTTGTGTTTTTGTATAAACTAGTGCAACGTGCAATAGTATTTTAACCCTGAATACTTTGCAACATCCATTTAACTAATGGACTATTGGTGACACAGATTATTTATAACTTTATTTCCTTTTAACCACCTTTATTTATTTAAGCACCAAAGCAGAAAACGCTCAATAAAGATCAATTTATTAGCAACAAGTGCGCCATTTAATTGTTTGTTTGTTGGATCGTGTAAACAAAATGGTTCCTGTAAGATCGATTGGCCAAACAACTGTAGCAAAACGTCAATCAATATCAATAATCATCTTTTGATGCCGTAGCTATTCGTAGAATGGTAATATACGACATAATATACGAATGCATGATGACCGAGGCATGGATAAAAGACGAGAGTGGGAGTAAATTAGCTAGATTGATATGGATTCTAGCAATGGGTAAGCGCGCCTTGAGGTGTCCTGGGAGTGTCTGGTTCGACGTTGAGGCCTTTGTCACAATGAAATGTACCATACTATTTTATAACATTCATTAATTGTAAAATGTTCGATGCAATCGGCTGTTGTGCATATAAGTCCGCGATGTTGTTTTTCATTAATGCTGGCATGATAACGATGTTGCTATCAGTTTACATTGCAGCAACACAATTTTTAGCAAACTTCTAGAAGACAGGCGCCCCGTTTATTGTTGACGGTGATGTTGGTGGTAAGAGGTGCAAATGCTCTACCTGAAAGGTCAAAGGTAACTAAATTCCCGCAAAAAAAATAAACATTGAATGTGATGTAGACTGTCTTCTGTTAGAAAAACAATACTTTTGTGGGAGCACACATTTATTTGGTTAGTTTAAATCTTTACTTTTAGTTACAACTTTCCTCAAAACGAAGTATATTTTATCTTGCCTGATCGCACACTCTCGACTGCCCGTTTCATCCGAGTCTCAAACGTTCTATCTCCTTCCAATTTCACTCAAATGTACTTAGTCTTTCTGTGTAATGACCACTTAATGCCATCCAAATGTATCCCGAAAATACCATTATGTCCTTCTATAGGGTTGATCAGTATGGTCAGTCAACATCTTGCAATGTCTTAGCCGCTTAATGTTAAGGCGTTGTATATTAACTACATGTCTGTTCTTGAACTTGACTGTACAGACGGCACTTTTTATAAACTATTATTCATATTTACTAAAGAACACATTTTGTAAAATGGCGTAAACTATAAATTATCAATACTAACACTGTTAGCTCATTTAGTTCAGGGAATGTACCACGCTATTTATCTCTCACTCTTATGCACTTTTGTCTTTAGTTATCTACCAGACCAAGCCTCTTTGTCTACATTGTGCTTGCTGTACACCATTTTGACAGCTGTCAACGCCAGATGTACACATTAGTATAGCCAAGACAATGGCAAATGTAGCACTCGACTTTAGCAGCACCTAGATATCCTACTTAAATTTAGACTTTGCATTTTTGTTCATTTCCTGGTGTTGCTTTTTGTCACCCTAGTCTTTAACATAACTTGATAACATCCATGGCAAATTGGAATTTATAAAATCTTTATTCAACTTCAGTAGAACAAATGCGCAGTTTGTCTTAATAAACATTAATTGTAAAATTTATCGGGCGCAATAGCTCAGGTAGTAGAGCGTCGGTTTGCGGATTGGGATGTCGCGGGTTCAAACCTCGGCCGGATCAAACCAAAGACTTTAAAGATGGTAGTAGTGGCTTCCCTCCTAACGCTCAGGCCTATAGGGACAGCATTACACCTGACTGGTCGGTGTCAGTATAATAGACCGACCGGGTTCAGTTCCCGGGCACCTCATAAGTGCCTCTGTGCTATAATGATAGAAATGTCCCTGCACGGTATCTGCAAAAATGCCGGCAAATCCCAATCCCTAATTGTAAAATAGAAATATGGGAAATCGGTACATGCCAAAATCAATGGTAATGCACGTTTTCTAAAAAGAAAAAATAGGATTTTAAAAGCTTAACCATTTTTATAGAATACCATTTCATATAGAACATTTGTCCTTCATCAGAATGGCAAACAAAGAAAAGATCTTAAAAACATGTTCAATGCAAATAACAAGCATACATTGAGGAAATAAACTATATGACAAACATTCACCATTTCACCCTAGGCTACAGTTCGGAATATGTTTAATATTGTTGGATATAAAACCAAATGCCGTCCCAGAAATTGTATACACCAATCGTGCCATAAATTTTAATAATTATATACAAATGTATGAAAATTGAGGAAAGGTAACACAGTAAGTAAGTTCATCTTTATAACGTCCTTATGTTAAAGACAATGAATTAATTACGATCGATTTTTTTCAAGTATGATTATTTCTTCTCCAGGATTAAAATAACGGTTGGATTGTAATCAGACTCTCTACGCATCTCTTTTCATATAGAGCTGAGTTTGGATTGAAAACTCTAATTTAAATATATAAACAATATTTATAATGTCAGTACTGGCTCCTCCTCTCTACCAGCATAGGCTGAATGAAAAATGGACATTTTATTATAATTCCGCATGCATGACATGTAAATATATCAAAATTTGATAAAAGTTTTTTATACAGAAAAAACACATAGCATTTGCTTATAAGTACATTATGTTTTTGCTTTTTCGTGTAATACGTATTCCACTGTATTTGATTTCTGAAGAAATATTCTGTTATATGCTATAGACATACCTTGAATGATTTGAACGTCTATCAATCATCATTATTGGTATTGTTTTTGTTTCGATATCAATATAAGGCTTAGCTAAACCGAGTAAATGTTGAGGTGCTCGTCATGAGTCAGAAATAGTGGCATCAAATGACGTATGCTCTAAAGTCAATTCTCAATCGAATAAATAAAGATTCCGACCACGTAAAGAAGACATAATACTTACTTTAAAAAGTAAGTAACATTTTATCTTTTTTATTCGGTTGATTAGTTCCCGCTTTTGAGACATTCATGATAATTTCTAAAAATGTATATGTATTAATGCAGATCTTCCCTTCCAAGTCTATTAAAATGCTTGCGGGGAAACTATGTGCAGATTCATTTCTATTTCAAGAATATTCAGTATGTTATAATCACGTTTATTACATAAACTTGCATGTATATCAATGTAAAAAGCTTGTTTTAGCTTTACTGTTTTCTATTATTTACGTGTCGTTCTTCTATTTGCGGACCATTCTCTTTATAAAATTGCACTGTTAATGTAATGAAAATAACTGCTTAACCATCTGCAACAATTTGTATGTAACTAGCGATGCTTAATTATTTTTTCCTTGTCAATCCACGATACAAGGCACGAAAGCACAAGGTCTTAAATAATTTGACAGCTATTTCTATTGCACAAATTTTGTTACTGATGCCAATGAAGATTTTTTTTTGTCTTTCATGGAAATATTGGTCACAAGGGAATGCATATGTTTTACGAAATATAACGCAGCATCTATAGAGTTTAGTAACTTGAATTATAGCTCACTGCGTTACAATACATCTGGAGTCTATTTTCAGTTGTTTGAGTACTTGTCGCTATTCCCTTTAACAGATGCCATCTTATACACAGCAAATCTAGCAAAAGGGAGGACAGTTTAAAACGAAAAACTAACGTGTTATGTTTTATTGAATAAGAATAAATACAGACACGGTTAATGCGTTGTGTGAAATGTATTTGCTTTTACGGTTGTTTTTTTCTAGATGCTTACTGGCGTGCAAATCTCATATTGACATCAATTAATAGCACTTAAGTTAATATGCAGCATATTAAATAGAGAATAAATTACATGATTTAATAGACTAGAACTCCCACGTATCTTGATGTGCCTGTATGCACAATGCGTGATTCCCTATAGATATTAACAAAACAATTAAACAATAAGATAGGTCCAATAATGTTCAAAGAATTAAAAAATAAACTGTTCCTTGCAAAAAGTGAAAAAGCTTTTTAAAATACACCAGTGTGCACTTATGGGGTTCAAATGCAGTGGCAAAAACAAATGCTTGAGTTCAGACAGCATTGTATTAGTTTGAAAAAGTCTGTCATGTAGACATGTTTTCTGGTAATTGTTTTAGTTATGATGATATTGCTCTGTGTTGTGTATGTTGAACTTTTGTGTAAGCTTTAAGCAGATGTTGATGTTTATACTTTGGCATATATTATTACCAAAATTGTAAAATCGACTATAATCTGGTTATTTTACAATGAAATATTCCGGTAAAAGGTGTTTAAAACTACCCACAATACACAATATTTACCGTATACTAAAGCATTCACGATGATCGAAGTGACAATTTCTCGATTCCCTTTAAGTCCAGGTCCTAATCTGTGTAAAAGAACTGCAAATCATTCAGCCCTGTCATGAACACAAGAGCAGACCGTATGTGTAAATAAACTGAGGCTATGTAAATCGACTTTTCTTGAATATATGATTCGGAAAAACAACAGCAGAAAACAACAACACGTATTTACAGTTTATTAGATTACTCCTTGCGTATATTATAGAAAGTGGTGATAAAATATAAGCACCTTCGACATAGACAGAAAGGATGAATATGCTGAATAAATAACTAAGCTATCGATAAACAAACTAATTTTAATTTTACAAATGTACATACAGAAATAATTATTTTATAGATAAGTAATAAGATACCACTTAGAGGTAACTTACCACACTGTCATGTCACGATGAAGCCAAATAAATATTTAATCGACCAACTACATACTAAGCGCGAAGTCAACTAGTGATTGGATACGGGTGGAAGTGATAAGAATAGCCCTTTCCGAAAAGTGAGTTACGTCTCTTTAATAATTGTCGAACATTCGGAACGTTTAGCACTGGGTGGTAAATTTATTGGCAAGATGGCTGACGCATAAGGCGAAAATTCTAAGTTTCTCGGCGATTCAATGATAGATCAGCGTTCGGTAGTCAAATTGAAAGACTATTTGCGTGTTTGCAATATCAAGTGACAGGTAAGAAGGTGGAACTCGTTATGCGAGATGAAGGTGTTGGAAAGTTTTCAAAATCAAACCATTCTGTGCATCGCGAACGGAGTAATAGCGCCGTCGAAGATGGCAATAAAATTAGGACTTCGCATGACAAAGTACTGCCTCCCGCTACCAGGCGCGTAGCTGCCTTTACGCCCAAAAGCCCGGGCTTGCACATTATTTTCCCGATTTGACTTTTCTTTAAATCAATAATTAGTTTTTCTGTATATTATACACGAAAATAATGTAGATCTATAGAAGTTAACACGACCCATGATTTAAGCTGATTCAATAACATGACACTCTAAGCCGTAAACTGTATGCGATCATAAACATGACGTCACTTTTAGTAAGTCATCCGCTGTATAGTAGTGACGTCATGTTTTCAATTTTTTAATAATTCATGGTGGTCGGTCGGGCCGGACTCTTATAAAAATGAAGAAAACAAAACATATGACACTGGACAAGATGTTCAAGCGGATGTCAGAAACCGGGACAGCGACTTCGTGCCCAGAAACAACCGGAGCGGCACCTTCGGAGCATGCAAACAGCATGGACATACATGTAGATCTATCTGGCAAAGAATCTGACAATATCAAACCTGTACAGGCTCAGTCAGTTAAGTCTACAATCAGTGGTCCTTCATATCCTGATATAGCTACTGTGGCACGTGGAGAACTTGAAGCAGAGTGGAAATTGTCGATTTTGAAAGACGCATGGACTGACTGCCATCTGTTCAATATCCCCTCAAGGTACGTTTTGTTGTCTTCTTTCGAATGCATTACAGACAACACGTAGATCTATTTTCACAAAATCAAGGCGCATATCTCCGTAAATATTAACTGTGGCTGGATGAAACTACCCAGGTGCACAAGTCCCTGAAGGTTCAAGTTTGTAGTAAAAATGCTTTTAGAGTTATGCGCGACACAAACATTTCGGGACGGACGGACGTACTTTCAGAGCTACATTATAAATGGGGTTTGACTTTCCTTTTGTTCAAAGCAGTGTGAATTATTTTGTTCAAATGTAGCTCTGGTGTGTGCGGACATACGCACGCACGGACGGACAGACAGACGGACAAAGGCTATTCTATATGCCCCCCTCTTTTAGTGGTGGGGGGCATTATAAACATCAGAACATATATTTTCGATTAGTATTTTTGGAGATTGCTTTTTTTCCAATATCCAGGTCAGCTAATTTAACCCTTTCCTCCACAAGCTATTTTAGACTAATCCACAAGAAAAGAATCTGATGAAAATTGGGAAAATCTAGGCAAAAGAAAAATGCCATTTTTGAATTATATTGAAATCATTGTAGGAAATGGAGCATTAGCTCGGTAATAGCCATCAGTTACAGGGGCGCTAAAATGCGCTTGTGTGGAGTAAAGGGTTAATTGTTGTTTTTCTCTTTTGCAGAAGCATCCATGGGAAAATGAGAAAGCTGTCATCAAGCTGGTTGATAGACCACCCCTGGCTCAGATACTCGATTTCTACAGATGCCTTATTCTGCGCGCCCTGTTTCGTATTCGGGCGGAAAGATGCGAAGGAGAAAACTTTCATTAGTACACCAGTGAAGGATTGGTCCAACCTAGCTAGTTACGTCAAGCGGCACGAAATAGCAGAGTCAAACCACCACAATGTTACAGCTATGGCAGAACACTTTCTTGATATACAATCAGGTAAGATGGAACCAATCACAAGTTCTGTATCTGACAGTCACAAACGACTAGTGGAGCAGAACCGCCATATTCTCAAGAAAATTATAGAAGTGATCGTCCTTTGTGGTAAGCAAAATATTGCTGTCAGAGGTAACACCGAAGAACGAAGCAATTTTCTAGCCATACTGTATTCAAAGGCAACAAATGACCCTATCCTAGCCCAGCATCTTAATGTTCCAGAAAATCGTAGGGCAACGTACACATCGCCCGACATACAAAACGAACTGATCTGTCTGTGTGCTGAGCAGATACAGAACGAAATTGTACAGGCTTGCAATGATGCAGTTTGTTTCGCTCTTATTGCCGATGAATCAACTGACAAGTCGACAAAAGAACAGGTGTCCGTGTGTCTGCGATTTGTCCAACGTGGAAGCGGTTCCCAGCAGTTCAGAGTCCGTGAAGATTTTCTTGGGTTTGTTCAAGCACGTAGAACAACTGGCGAGGTATTGGCAGAACTACTCTTGACTTCACTTGAAAGTCACGGAATCCAAGTTGATAAGATGCGGTCTCAGGCTTATGATGGTGCCGCAAATATGTCCGGTAAACACAGGGGCGTGCAGGCACGAATTCGTCAACGTATTCCGTCTGCGCTCTATGTACACTGTAGAGCCCACTGCCTCAATCTAGCAGTCATGCATAGCAGTAAGGACCCGTGCATTAGGTCAGTGATGACGACTGTTCAAGAGGTAGGGTTTGCCTTCGACTATTCAGCAAAAAGACTTACCTTCTTTGCTGATGAACTTGCTGCTAACGATGACGCACAGGAGAAGCTGAAAAAACGCACCAAACTCAGAACCCTATGTGAGACTAGGTGGACAAGCCGGGCCGATGCACTCACAACTTTCAAGTCCGCATACAGCGTTGTGGTTCATGCCCTGGAGCAACTACAGGAGGACGGCGATGACAAGGCAGGCCAACACTTGGCGTCAATCATGAAGTTTGACTTCATAATCGGACTTGTTGTTGCTGAACATGTGATGCAAAGTACAGTCCCTCTGTCTTATCTCCCCCAGGCAGTCGACTGTGATTTACTTGAGGCCACACGAGAAAGCCAGACCCTCATCCGCCAGTTCCAAAACGAAAGGGCAGACCCTAATGTTTGGGAAGCATTGTTTCAATGCGCCAAAGATATTAGAGCAGAATTTGAGCTTGAACCTTCAATGCCCCGTCTGGCTCAACGCCAACGAAACCGAGCAAATCCACCGGCCAATGACCCACAACAGTATTGGCAGCGAGCTCTCTACTTCCCTTTCTTGGACCATTTGTGTCAAGAACTTAGCGACAGATTGCTTGTGGCTGAGGAAAGATTCCGTGCACAGTACTTGATTCCATCCAAGTTGAACCTTTGCACAGAAGAAATGGTAGATCTCATTTTTGCGGGGTATTCGGTGGACCTACCGCAAGGAAACCAGTCCTTCCATAACGAAATTAGGCGATGGAAGGCTAGATGGCAGTTGATGGATGAAAATGACAAACCAAGCAAATTGGGTAAAACTGTTGCATCCATCAATCCTGATCTTTACCCGGGAATTTATACCGTACTCACCATTCTTCTGACCATGCCGGCATCATCTGCTACTGCTGAACGGAGCTTTAGCGTTATGCGCAGGGTGAAAAGCTACCTGAGGTCAACCATGCGGACAGAGCGCATGACAGGACTAGCGCTGATGCATGTGTATCGGGATGTGAACATTGACATTGACCAAGTAGTGATGAAATTCGCTGGAAGCAAAAGCCGAAGATTGGACTTTGTTTAATTAATTCGTTCAAAAATAAATAAATCACACGTTAACACACAATTTTGTTTCAGTATTTTAATGCAGTTAAACAGTTCAAAAAGGCGTCAGATGTCACCATTTACATTCTAAGGTTTCAAAATTCCCCCCCCTAGCGTATCGGCGGCTTTGCAGCCTCAAATAGGCTTGCACATTGCTTTTGGCTCAGCTACAGGCCTGGCTACAGAGATTAGTGAATGGAATGATGACTTGCTTTCGTTGCAACCATTTAGTGATGGGGACATATACAATCACTGAGCATATAAGGCAGGAATGAAGAAGTCATTAAGGGCGTCATAAGGCGTTTCGACCCCTTTTCCACTACGCCCTCAGGTTGACGGGGTCGGCAGTGACTGTTCACTGCCCGCTATTGTCAGGTCTCCAGGATGGCTCTTCCCTTATAAACCAGAGCCAACACAATGCCCTCTTTGCAGCATCAGCAAGGAGTTTGATAGCTGCCTTCCTCTTGGTTCCTGTCATGCCAATCTTCTGGTACATTCTCCAGATAGACTGTGCTGGGAAACCTCTGGCCCCCACCTCGACTGGAAGAACCCAAGCACTCCATCCTTTCTGTCTGCAGGAGTCTGCCAACTCTGCATATTTGGCACTCTTTCTCTCACGGGCCTCCTCGCAAGCATCCTCCCAGGGTACAGTCAGTTCGATCATGATGATCTTCCTGCTGACTTCCGACCAAAGCACGAGGTCGGGTCTAAGGCTGGTCTGAACCACATCTGGGAAAACGAACTTCTTCTTCAGATCTGCCTTCATCTCCCATGATGCTGCTTGGTGGAGAAGTCCCAGCTGCCCTCCCTGTGTAGCCGTCTTTGTTTGTCTGGCCTTCACAAACTGTATAGAGTGCTGCTTCTCCCCAACTGCTCTCTTCTGCTTCCTCTCTTTCTCAAGGCTGTCTGCCAAGACTGCTAGAACCTGGTCATGTCACCAGCGGTACCTGCCCTGCTGAAGAGCTGTCTTACACCCTGGCAGTATGTGTGCCATGGTGGCGCGGCCTCCACATAAGTGACATGATGGGTCTTCTAGCAGACCCCAGGTGTGCAGGTTTGCAGGCGATGGAAGTGTATCATACACTGACCGGAGCAAGAAGGAAATTCTTGCTGGTTCTAGTTTCCACAGCTCTGGCCAGGACACCTGACGTTCTGGTAGGTTCCATCTAGTCCATGCCCCTTGTTTGCCTAACTCAACAGCCTTGCTTCTTTTTTCTGTTCTTCCTCCTTTCTCACTTCTCCAAGAACCGTAATTATCTCTCTTCGCTTTACCCTGAGCCTTGTTCCATTCCTTGAACTGAGACATCCCAATTCCTTGGCGGCCAATGCAAGTATTCCCGATGACATCCTTGAGCTGAGGTGAGCTTTCTGCAGGGTTATCCAAACGTTGTGGTATCTCTTCCCTCTGTATCCTCATGGTGACATTTCTGATGAGGCAACCTTTCTTTATGACAGCAAATCTGGATTTCTTCGGCTTGAATTTCATTCGCGCCCAGGTCACAGCATCATCCAGTGCATTTAGGACCCAACGTGCCTGTACAATGGAGGTGATCGTGACTGTAAGGTCGTCCATGAACCCTCTCAAGACTGGCTGGTAGGAACCAGACTTCATTCTTGGCTCACGGGTCTCTCTCTCCCCTGCCTTCATGATAATGTTCATCCCCCTGATGAACAGGATGGGGGATACAGTGTATCCTGTCACGATCCCTTTCTCTAGGTCTTGCCAAGCTGTTATAGTCTTTCTAGCTGTGAAGCGGATTTTTATGCCGCTGAAGTACTGGCTTATCATTGTCTTGATATGTTCTGGGACATGGTAGTTGTGAAGTGCCTCGTCAATCAGCTTGTGTGGAATGCTTCCATAAGCGTTGGTTAGGTCCAGCCATACCACGGAAAGCCTCGCGCATCATCTGGCTCAGGATGCTGGTGTGTTCAATGCAGCCTGAAAAACCTGGGAAGGCACCCTTCTGGGATGATGTATCCACATACTTGTTGCCAGTCAGGTAAGTAGTCAACTTCTTGGCCATAACAGCGAAGAAGATCTTAAACTCCACACTTAGCAGAGATATAGTTCTAAACTGTTCTACAGTCCTGGATTCCTTCTCCTTTGGGATGAAACAACCCTCGGCTCTCTTCCAGGACTCTGGGATCAAACCTTTCTTCCTGAGTATCCTGATAAGCCCCCATAAGCGCCTAAGCAACCCTGGGCATTGCTTATAGACGGAATAGGTTATCCCACTTGGTAGAGGTGCCGAACCAGCTCTAGCCTTGTGGACAAACTCCTTGACTGCCTTCTAGGATGGCTCCTGCATATCAAAGGGGACACTTGGTAAGGGAGCCTCATCTACTCTTGGGCAGTTGCCTAGAGGCACATCTCTTTCAGGATCACTGTGCGTCCTATGAAGGTGCTGCTGGATCTCTTCCTGGGTACTTTCCATTCTCCCAGAACACTAATTGATTTTAACGTCACTTATCAATTCAATATGTAAAGGTTAATTGTTCTTTTGTCATAAGTTTTCAATGATAATTTACAGGTAATTTAGTACATTTCAAAAACATTTTTTTATTCAGCAATATCAAATACAAAATTCACGGCTTACTACGGCGAGTTACCTCGGGACAATCCTATTTGTCTATAATATGAGCCATGCATTGCCTTTGACAATTTGTCAGAGAGATGGTAATTTTCCGTGATTGCCAGGATCATACACTCTCAACTTGAGGCAACAATTTAAAAAACACAACATGTTCAATACAAGATGATAAGTTTCTCGGGAAATTGAAGATTCTTGGTGGCGGCAAACTTCAGAAGGGTCAAAAGGCGTCTTTTTTTATCAATCTTTTAATCCATTTTAGCAAGGCCAATAATTGATTCTTTAGAGCTTCACAGTGATTTCAGTTAATGATAGACATTTTCTTACTGTAACTTTTGAGAATCTTATGCATAAGTAAAATTATCAGTAAACTGATACATAAAATGCCTGCTATTCACTATACACTTGCGCTGTTAACTGAGGTAGCGAAACAACTGTAAATCAACATGTCCACGGAATATTACACGCCATTATTAAGGATAACATTTTGTACGTAAGATACAGAGTAATGCCATCCTGTCAAACTGCAAATGTGAAAAAATCTATATCATGACACCTGGTTATGCCTTTCCAAAGAGACAGAAATGGGTTTTGCAGCGGACCGCCATGGCATCAACAGGGAATCGATGTACGGAAAGTCCCACCCCGTCAGCCATTTTACCAGATGTTGGCTTCACAAACACAACAGCAACGCGCGTGTCCATTGCCTTTCTTTTTGTCGATGTATGGCTCATGTCGTCAGTCTATTTATATACACTTCGCTTCAAAGAACCGGGTAATGTGGGCGTTTAGATTTGGCACCACTACCCGGAAGTAACATGAGCGCGTTTCCGGAAGTTAAATCTCAATTGAAGAGCAAAATGTAGGGGCAGATAAATCACGTTTTTGGAAAGTGTTATAGGAACACATGGCAATGTCCTATGAATATTGTAACATGTATTAAAATTTGAAAAGGCACACGACAGAGATATTCACATGCCAGTTCGATATTAAAATTACAACAAAATAGACTAGACGTTATATAAAATAGCACCAATCTTAAAGTTAGTGCCTTGGAACGGTCCGTCTACAAAATGGCAAAACAGTACTTGTAGCGTTGTTTGTAGAAGGTATGAATATTAAACTGTAATTACCTGTCTGTTATTGTGTAAATACGTTTTGTAAAGTTTTGTTTATACTTTCGTTATTAACTGAACAGTTAAATCATATTGTACTGCCAAAATAGTTTTTACTTTACAATACATGTAACAAGAAAAAAAGAAAAGGTCGAGTAATTAGTATGAACTCGAATTAAAGTCCGGGTTTACTTTCCGGACAATTTCGAAAAGGTCAATAAAAAGATTCTTCTTTATAGAATTCTAGCAGCGACTGAACTAGTTAAAACAACGTTTTTGTCGCACAAATCGGACATGGCCCACGCTTATACGCATTTATTATAAAGTTATCTTTCATGCCGTTATCCAGACTTTTAAATATGTCATGAAGAATAGATAGCCCGCAGTGCAGCATATCGGCCATTTTTGATCAATGCGTGTTGCTATGTGGGTGGATAGAGGGGATCTTATCTTACCGCTACGGATCTGTCCATAATGGTCATTATGTTGGTGTTCCCCGACACTTGGAGCCAAACAGACATTTGTCTCGAGTATTGAAAGTAGATTTATGTTGTTGCATGATACATTACGAAAACTGTTCATCTAACGGGTTCCCATCTTACCAAGAAAGTTTGCCCCAACCCTAACCCCATACATGTTAACTCGGTACATTGTCCAGCAGATGGGAAAGAATTCGCTTTTGATAGCTTGTCAGCGATAGCTTTCAAGCCCCCGCAATACGTCTGAGCCAAAAGTTTTTAGACAGCATTGCTTATCTACTGACGTCGCGTAAGATATTGGTGTATGTAAATCTAAACACAATTTTGTCGCCAAAGTTTAAAGTTTCAGTACGATGTTGTTGCTTTCATCCATTCTTATAAGGTAATTTTAATCTGCAGAGACTGATCCGTCTAGCTTACACAAGTTTCATCGTCTTTATAAATGTTGGATTTGTTTTGTTTTCTTCTTTTTTCTTATCGACTAGACGGTGGTAGATTTTAATAATAGAGGGAGGGAAAAAGTAATTGTTTCATAAAATATTAGTGTTAATTATATGACATGATTGCTCATATGGTTGCACATGAAAATAAAGTAGTTTGAACATTTCGTTTTGTTGTATTGACTACTTGTATGAAAACTTCCGCCTGTTCTTTAATATAATAACTAACAAAATGAAATGTTTACAGCGTAGCGTTACAACGTGGCTAGCTTATTTTTTATTCTTTAGTTTAAGGAGCATATATTATTGACAAAAAGGAAATCTTTGGATATCCATGATTAGCTACGTAGGAAACTAAATTGAATACATTTACATAATGTTATGCTACAAACATTAAGTTGTTTCTGAACCGCCACCTTATCTTACAATAATACCCACGACAGTGTTATCTTATGTTAAATCACACGATGACCGTGGACGATGTAACTAGGAAACAAAGGTTAAGGATCTATTATATCAATATGGTTTTGGATATGTCTGGATTACTCAAGAAATCGGCAACACAAATCTTTTTATTAAAATTTTTAAACAAAGACATACAGATTACTACACTCTGAACTGGCATAATGATATTAACATGTATAGTCGATGCTCTCACTACAAACATTTTAAATCATTGCTAACTGTTGAAAGCTACTTAGTATTAAATATACCTTTCATCCATAAAATGATCATTCTCAAAATTTAGATGTTCTAACCACACACTTAGAATAGAAGTAGGCAGACATGTAAATATTCCAAGAGAAGAAAGTATTTGTATTCATTGTCCAAATAGCAGAAACTTAACCTATATTGATTGTGAATTTCATGCGTTTTATATTGTTGTACATTTGTAAGTATAACGATATACGTGCACAATATTTATTTAATTGGTATGACAGAGGAACGGAACTGGATGATTTCTATTTATTAATGAACTCAGGTTGTGACAGAACTATACGAAATGTTTGTAAGTATGTTCATCATATTATATGTACAACAAATGCTATTCGAGAGATGTAAAATTGCTCCTTATTTTTCTATACTCATGTATTATGGGCCGGAGGCCTTTGTTATGGAAATAAATTGAGTTGAGTTGAGAATAAAGACAATATCGCAACATATATATATATATTTAAATAAACAAATACCTATGTTATGGGAGTTTTGCACGAAAACACGTATAATTATTTTGTATAAATTGTTTTTCAGAATTAAGGATTGTCTCATAAAAAAGTCTTACATTATCCAATTTCTTCATTTATTTTCATAAAATGTTTCGACTGTCTGCAAGAAATGTTGTTATTTTGTAAACGTTGTAACATTTTACGACAAGATGTTCGAAAAACTACATTATGGGTGAGTTTACTGACTTCATTACTGTACATATTTTTGTTTAACAGTCTTACAACTTATATGAAGTTTTAATGATAAGAACTTGTTGATTCCGTGCGAAAATGTTGTGGCCAACTGACACGACGTTTTTCAGGTTAAAATGTACTTACTTGCAGAATTTTGTTACAATATCTTAATATGTGGCATGTGAATACAACTCAAAATGCATAACAGCGCCTCATATTCTAGCATTATACAGCATTGTGTAAGCAGTTTGTTATCGAAAAAAGTAAAAAATGATTTCTACACTTATATACAGCTTTTCTGAAATTAATTAAAGAAACTTAGCAAAACTTATTTCAGTCTTCTTTAAGTAAACTATCACCCGGTGCTATTCAGTTGTTATATCTATGTGGGTTGTATAGCGCCCCGAGCTTAGCGTTCCTTTTTTGTTTCTATTTCAGTTATTTGCTTTCAGCAACTCGCTTTCTAAATAACCTTTATAAACTATGGACAGTTCGATATTCTTACATTCATTTTCTTACGTTCCATCACTAACTTTTCTGCATCCTCAACGCATTACTTTTCTCGTTCTGTAATAATTATATTCCCTCTCCACCTCACCCTCCTTCTATACAATCTTCAATCTCACTCTTCATATGTCACACATCAACTCTCTCACCCATCTTTGAGAACTAATTGCATAGCCCAAATATTGCATCCCCCTTTATCTCTCTCAGCACACACACTTTTAATATTTCTCTAACCAACGCATTTATTAATCTCCTTAATCCATAGGTACATACATTTAATCACATCTTATTTCATAAGTCTTTCATACTTCAGTTTGACACTCAGCATATCACGGCGCTCTAATTACCTCCTCCATGGATGAACTCTGTATTAGTTAACCAGTGCATTTAAATATAATTTTAGATGTGACCATATATACTATTCTATTAAATTATTTTTTGAATAAGTTACTCTGCGTCAGTTATGAAATAAAAATAAATAACGGTCATGCATCCTTCCAGATGATAAAACTGTTCCTAAGTATGCTTCACGTATACATGCTATTAATGTTAATGAACAGTTTCTGCCTAGTGACGTCTTATTATACTGTAAATTCATTTGTCGATTTTACTTTAATGAAAGGTTGGTCTCCAGACGAATAACAAGCTCATTAAGAGCGTATCAAGGAGCAAACATTATAGCTTGGAGTGTTACGAACACCATAAAAGAAATGTAAATATTTATTCCTCATTAAAATGATTGCTTTTAATTGCCGTTCATTAATTAATCATGAAAAAATATTTGTATGCAGTACAGGAGAATAATCAATTGTCTGCTCAAATAGTCTTTGCTTAAAATTGTATATTGAACAAAGGACGGATGTATCAACAATCTATTAATTACCCTTTAATATTCAATATTTAATTAATTGAGTATAATACCCATAAACATGATTGACCTTAATTTCTTGAATTTAAGCAGCCTGTTTATTTAAGTAGATTTATTGCAATTGGTAGTTTACTTTTAGCAAACTTACATACCGTATGTATGTTGTATCATTATTTAAAATACGTGTATATACGTACGTAGAAGTTTTATGTAATTGGCAATTAGTTTAAAAATTTTTGATTATGTAATAATTGATTCTTTTTTCTTTGTTGAACAACTATTTACCTGCTCGCAAAATAAACTCTTGATTATCATAGATTTAGATATACGTGGTACAGATGAAGGAGTCTTGAAACAGTCTTGTTAAATAGGATTTGAAAGAGATTGAATGTATATATGCAGATCGCGAAACAAGTACGGAGCATTTTGATATTTAACGCCATCTGTCAGAGAGAAAAATGACTTCTTGCTATAGAACGGAGCAGACAAGTTTTCCTTTCATTTTTTACTTACAAACTTCATTAACTTTCTTTGAGTTCAAAACAAGCCCACGGAACTTTCATAGAAATAATGAGCGATTAAGATGCTCAAGTAAACAGTCCATGGGTTAGTCAACTGACTTTCTTTCACAACCGCCATTGATAAGCTAAAATAATCATACAGTAGAATACTTACTTTTGATAAAATCTTTTTTCATATTTTTATTGCATCTGGCTATGCATTTGATGATATTAAATTTACGTTATCAACATATTCATCATTAAATAATATTAACATCTTAATTGCAGACATTTCAGGCACTCTTAAGAGAAAAATAGCTAGATTTCCAACTAGCGCAAATTGCTTGTTTGTATACATTATCTTGTAGGTTTCGACATTGAGTCATGCACAAAGTGTCAAATATAGGAAACAGTCGAAAAAGCGGCTCAAATAAAATACACAGTTTTTAAGGATTTTTAGGTTAAACAAGATCACAACTCGAGTTAATACAAACATTTAAATATTATTTTGAACACTTTCAAGACTAAGAGGAAAACGCTCGTTCTTTAACAATCCGACACATTTCACCAATCCTGAAAGATATTGACTGCATATATTTATATGTCTGTAAATTAACATTTATAATATTTATTATATTTTGATTCCAGACAGAACACGGCAAAGCACATTTCTATTATGATTTTGGTATAAGTAAGACTTATCAGAATTACGTGTAACGGTAAAACGTTTGTTTGAAAACACTAGAGGTAAAGTGTGTTTCCATGACCACAAATACGTCGATGTCATCGTATCCGTCTAGGCGTAGTCCCTGACCAAACGTACACTAATGTCTTATGTCATATCGTTATTTCACCATAAGGCCTCTTTTTCGTGTGTTTGAAATTAGTGCAATGTAAAGTAATATTTAAAGAACAAGTAAAAATAAAAAAAAGTAAATGATTTACTTATCACAGAGGATTGACGAAATAAAAGATAACTTAAAGAAACGATATTTATAGGAAACAATGTTATTGTCAAAGAAATCGAGAACAAAGAGTAAATGGAAAAGATGACTTGCAAACGCAAAAGCGAATTACCTTTTGGGGCCGGCTTTAATTCACGTGCATTGATTACGCGGGTTAAAACTCTTACAATGAAAACATTGATGATGTTGAAAATCATATGTAAACGTATCTGCAGTCGCAAAAATGCATACAACAAGCATGACCCGGTGGCACGCTCAAAAGAGCACCGTACGGTCAAGCACGAGGTCATGGATTCAAATTGTTCGTTCGTTAGTTTTTAAGATGCTATTATGTATGGTATTTACACCACTAAAAATAACAACACAATATTTAAAATGAGACTTAGACTTAAAACATTTCTTGTGACGCTGAACATGCAATATTTACATTAGCTTGTGACGGTTGCGATGAATACTTCTATGGTCAACGGTAGATAAACTAAGAGTTAGAACAAATGATCAACATATTGAGGACACTTTTACTAGCAAAATTTCATTAAGCACACAATAGGAAACTTTAGGTCAAAGTTAAGGCAGTAATGCTAGTAATAACAATTCACAAATGATAAAGCTATGGATTTAAGTATTTTTCTATCCCAAATCGACCAAGGGTATTATTTAGAACACATGAAAGTGTAGTATCGTTGTATTCAAGAAGATTAATATTATAAGGCAAAATGAAAACCTTGATATAAATCTGCTAATTTAGTCTATTTTATATACATAACCTAATAGTTATCACGGCGAACACTTGACATATCAAACCACTCACTTCAAAACATAAAAATCATAACTATTTTACATAATCAATACTATCTCGTGCTAGAATTAAGAGCGTGCACATCTCAATAATAAATAATACAAAATGTCCTTAATGATAATTCGTATATAGCAGTTACTATAACCTACCCTTGTATTTGCTGGAAATTATACACATATATGAAAAGTATTATATGAAGTTGTTTATTTATTACGCTTAGCATGCTTAACCCCACACCCCATCCCCACCCCCAACTCACACACCAGATAGCTCGTTAGTCGTACACACACACACACACACACACACACACACACACACACACACATATATATATATATATATATATATATATATATATATATATATATATATATATATATATATATATATATATATATATATATATAGGCAGCCCTTGTTCTACTTTTAAGACTTAGTATTTCTATTAGGACAACCATGTAATATTATTATTACAGCTGGTAAACGTTGTTCGTTAACATCTAATTATTGATGTTTAACGTTTGCTGTTTTTACTCGTATCATATATGTTATTACTGAAACATAATCTTAATTTCGATACATGCGACTACTGTGGCATTTAATCGATAATGTGCTTGTTAATTTATTTTATGCTATATATAATTATGTCTCAAACATATCATGGAAGGACAAACATAAGCATTAAAAATGAAAAGGTTTGTCAGGCGTTCATATAGGAAGTCAATCAATGTAAGCAAATGATGTGATATATAGTAAATGAACTACTTCTAACAGCCTCTTTTATCTGTCTACCGCGAGATTTACTAGATCCCATACCATTGATTTCAGAGAACGTGTAATGGCGTTTAGGTGTCGTTCCTATTTGCTCCTATCATATACATAAATGTTGAAATTGTATTTCATGTAAAATAATATAAACAATAACTCATAACACGTGTACTTTTACAACTTCTGAAATTAAGAAAGTTTTTATCATCTCATGTTAAGCTAAAAAATCAATACTAGTGACTAATTAAAATTTGTAAGTCCTTTGTAGCAGGTGAATTGAGGAAGATTAAAACATATTATGCCCGACCCAGTTGCATTCATTGCTTCATGTATTTAACAGGTAAAACTATAATACTAACCGTGTTTGATTAGAATAAAACTCGCAACAAAACTAAAACAAGCTTTGAGACACAGCAAATCCAAATTAAATATTCGTTTCATGAAATATTCGTTTTACGAAAGACAACGTTGCATAATGTCTCTTTGTCGATCATATCGGACATATTGCAATAAGTCAGCAGAAGACTATTCTAACCAGGCTGTCCTTTTTACCGAAAAAGGTAAAACAGATAAATGTTAATATGTGAATAATTAAATATAAAATGATATTAACACAAAACAATATATTTTGCATTTATTATAACGTTATTCAATATTAAAATGTATTTTATTGCACATTGCATTGCGGAAAATAGAAAAAAAATTGCATGTAATTTCATACTGGTCAAAAATAGAAAACTATAAACTATGTTACCTTTCAGTAAGACTAATTTAGCGCGTTAAAGTCCAACTGGAATATAACTTAAGTAGTGCCAGTGTATTGACGGTATATTGTCATTTGCATTTAATATGTTACAGGTTTCAGTTAAATCGTGACTTTCTGAGATTTTTGTTTTATCTTTTATGTTATAAACAATTTAGCCGAAATGTATACTAAGTGGTTGAACACATACAGAAAAATAAGAAAAAAATCGTGTTAAAATAGTCTTTTGTTGACATCTCAATTGAACAGAAATGGACACACAGTTGCCAGTGGGAGTGGTTCATTTTCTTTAAGGGGAGTCAACTTGTGACCACACAAGAGAACATGACAATCAACACATCTGATTAACACTATATCGAACAACCTGAATACCTTTTCACATCTTTTTGTGTCATTTAGACGTGTTTCATTGATTAATTTTATTCCATTAATTCTGAAGATATATATATACCGATAATTTTGAAGCACAGCGTTCAATTATAATTAATTACTTGCAACATTTTCGCCTTTTAATTGTAAGGCTGACGAGTAGTCGGAGAACAATGTACAAAATGCATTACGTCAGAGTGATTGTCACAACGATTGTAACAAAACGCAAATCAATAGTTCAATTCTAATATCATCTTTTGTTGCCTTTGCTTTGTGTTGATTGATAATATGCTGTGACATAAAGAAGGACAGAGTGGGAGTGTATTAGCTAGATTGATATAGATTTTTGGCAAAGGGTAAGCGCGCTTGTATGTGTCATGAGACACTCTGGTTTCGACGATGGGGATTTTGTCAATATTAAATGTAGCATAACATTTTTAACCACTTTTATTAATCGATACAAACTAGATTTTAGCAGCCTTCTCAACAATTGATGATAAAAGGAACTATAAACAAAAATCCTTATGAACATCGATGCAGCGTAGAGCCAAAAACTGGATAGTTGGCGAAGGGGTCAGTCACTGAGTGGAAACATGTAATTAGGGGAAGGAATTGGATGGATATAGTGGAAGGTTAAAGGAAACGTAATATTCATAGAGAATAGAATACATTTATAATTAAACGTTTTATCAAATATCTAAGACGACTGGAACGTATACTGTTCTTTATCAAGTATATTGTATGTACTAGCACCTTGCTGTTAAATAGTCAGTATTATAAACAATTGTATTATATTTTCTGAAATTCACTTTTTGCATCATAAATTCAATAATTTCATAGATAAGAATCTTTGGGAATTCATATATTAATATAATGCTGATGGACTACTCCTACTCAAATATGCTCTTGCGTCGATTGTATTATATTAGACTTAGCCGTCTGTCAAATCTACTGTACACATATATGTTTCTATATACGTTTCTGACAGTTGCGAATGTCACTTGTCAGTTTAAATAACTACTGTGACCAAGACACTTGTAATTGTTGCATGAAATGTTTACTACACACCCACATATTCCTACTAACTTGTTTTCTTCTGGTATTAGTTCTGCTTTCCTGCCATCCATGTCATTTAACATCGACAGCTCCATACAAGCCGGTTATTGATTTAACTCTCAACCCACTTTAAAATTTAGCACTCGTAAAACTAAAATCAAAAGCCCTCTAATATTATAGTTTTATAAAAGAAAATAAATGCTGTTAATTGTATGAATTGCCATGGTTTATTTCACATTTACTGGCTTTAGTCATACATTAACGAGATGCAGAAATAATCATTAGCAGGCCATTATACTTCAGAAATGCTTAATTTCTATGTACACCACACGTTGTATTTGATCTACCAAAAGGTGTTCAGTGACATGTGGCAGACATGCCTAGAATTAATCAACGGAATGTTAGTCATCATAACTCATATCACAATGAATATCGTTTCTAAGGTAACACAATAAAGAATGCTCCAATCAAAATTGGTGATAGCGTATTCTAGTGAAGCCAGAATTAGGTATCGACTTGATGGATGATCTAAATCACTTGACCCTCGTCGACATGGCAAAAGGCTGCTTACTTTTCTTCTGTATAGAAGTAAGTAAAGTGTTATCTTCAACTACAAGTTTATCAAACATGGTCCTGCTTCTGTAAACTTCCACGATGTTGTCAGAAAACTCTATAAATTTAATGCTGATCTGCACTTCCTGCTCTATTCAGATGTTTGCGTGCAAACAGAATGCCTATTAATTTGTTGCTCACTATGTAATTATGTATGTTTCAAATTTAACTGTCAACTATTATTTACGAGCAGTACTGTGGATAATTGTTGTCGATTTGTTGCTATTTCTTACATTCAGTTCTTATCTATTTCCGATCATTACGTCTAATAAAATTTAAAACCAGAGAGACGATTGTAAGTTTAGTATTGTGAATTAGCCACACCTTGATGGTGATTCGACTCATGCTACCTCTTATGGTATTTACCTATCACATTTTACAATGTCTGCACGAGTTTGTAGCTAGAAATCTGGAATGATTTATATAAGATAAAGATTCAGGAAGTGTGAGGTTGGAGCGCTCCACAAACCAGGTTTAAGCATGCCAGTCGGTCCTAGACTGATCGTTCCAAGGCGGTAACTGTATTGGTTTTCTTTATGTGTTATGTCTCGTCTCTGTATTTGTTTCTTTTCACTATTGCACTTACCTAGTTTGCCTTGTCTAAAGATAGTTTAGATTTAAATATTTGTCATAATTCTTATAGGACGATTGTTATTTTACTATTATATACAAACGAGTTACCAGTTGCATTGATGCTATATACGCACCAAGGGATGCTGGAATATTTTAAAGTAGCGGCATAACCAAGTTTGCTTTTCATAATATCCACAGATACAAACTTTATGTGACAATATTGGGGTCCTGTGCGTCCAGAAATCCAACAGTGACTGTCTAATTATGGATTTAAGTCACTGTTTTCATATAGTCTCAACAACTTGACTGGTCATCGTGTAATTTACAAGCAATGCAAGTCCTTGACTGTAAAAGGGTGCATTGTAAACAATGCAGTACACTGAAGGATTCCCGGGTTGTAATCGTCAGCAATACATTTTCTTATAAGTTTTGTAAAGAGATCAGAAAAGTTATCAGGACCCTAGATTAACTGTACTTTTTATCAAACATTTCCATAAAATGCAGGATGGCTTATGCCTTGCTGCATAAGTGTTTTCATACTGCTATTATTACACAAAATGAAATGTCGAACCGTCTTTAGAGATTTTAAATATCTAATATTCTTCTTGATTGTACGGTTGAGATGTTTCCAGTTTCCTGTTTGAGTACAGAGTTATTTCTTCTAATGCTCATTATCATTAATAATTTTTCGTGTGCTTTTCCTTTCAAGGACTTATATCGATAAAACACTTGGAGGGGAGAGAGGGGTTCCCTTCAAGCTTATAATACACCCTCTTCATACAGAGCAAATCTGGCTACCGTAGGAAACGGTTTTCAAGCATACACGACGAACGCCTTCATCAATGAATAAAGCGACTGCAACACAAACATAACGTTTAGAATGTGTATGACTTGAGTGTGTTTATCATCTTCAGGCTAATTGTTGTAACGTGCATACTCCGAATCCATCCTAAGACGTCGTTCTCGATGTTGACGTACATCGCTAACTTATTCTCCTCTTATATCTTAAGTGCTTAGGAAGAGTGGGCTGTACGCAGATAATACAAAACCATGTATCACTTGAAGAACAAAGTTGTTTTTTGTCAGCATGTCAAGATTTCTCCCTACCTATAATAAAAAATTGACAATACGAAAACTTTATAATACATCAAGTATTCGTTTCTTCTGGTCTGTACTGAATTCTGAATGGAACAAACAAAGAAATATTATCTGTTAGGTTTTCTTCTTATATCTACCGTAAAAGACTCAAACAGTTGTGTGCTAACTTATAAATGCTTTGCAATCAAAACACTAAATAAATGGTATTTTTACTATACGTTATATGTTTTAATCCTCAAACTTCTAAGACAGGGCTTTAAATTAATTTTATTTTAAGAACACTGTCACTCATGTCAACAATAAATTTATAAACATAAACACAACATAAGCAAAAGCTGGAACAGCTACAGTGGCGACGCGCCATAGAACTACTTAAACGGGTGTCGTAAACATGACGATAAAATGACGAACGAAGCAGACATAAATGATTAAAAACATCATCTGTGCTCTATTGGGGTGGCTGTTTTAATCAATTAATGCAGACAGGTTTAGAAAGAAAGGACAGACAGCGGAGCGTCAATAATAATAGTTATCTTTCCTACATGTTTACCCAAGTCCTAGATAAAATTGTGCTTTTTATTATTTTAGCTGATAAGAAATGTTTCGAAGTTTTGCGCAAATTAAATAAATCACATTGTCCTAGGTCTACGAGTTTCCCAGCATTATCACATTATAGTTACTGTATGACATACACATATAATTTAAGTTGCTCGCTTCTGCTTTCATATCCATTCACATTCCATCAAGTTAACATTCGTCAATAGGCATTAACAAATGAATTACAATTGAAGGATTAAAACTAAGAATAACTTTAATAAATTGTGATTTCTATAATATTTAATAACGAAGTTGAAGTTTTGGTGCCGAAAGATTTATGATGGTGATTAATTATTACTACTTCGAAATTTTTAAATGTTTTTTTACACTTTCATTGAGTGATACGAAACATGCGAGTACGAAATTGCAATTCATTTAGCATATGCAGCAGAGTCACAATGTTATTTTTGGCTGCATATGTGTCTGTTCTTTTTAGTGTGCTACCGTTATTGTGAAAATGTGTCAATATTGTCACTTTGGCAAGTTTGTAATTTATCGAAATGTCACTTTATATCGACAACAAGGTCAGACATCTTACGGTTTCTTCATTTTGTAGATACCAGTTATCACTACTGACACGAACAACGTTCTGTTATATTTAGTGTTAAAGATTCCTCAATATTCCTCACACACATCTATGTAGGCTATATATATATATGCATTCCACCGTCTCTGGGTAACTTAAGCAGATACAAAGACTTGTTTTTATAACGAAGATATATTGCTACATGTTTTCCAGCGTACGTACACCTAACGCCTCTAATATATATTAGGTAAAATATCTTAATCGAAGCTATTCAGCTTTAAATATTATTGTCCTCTTCCGCGTTGAAATAATAAAACTTTTAGTTTTATTTATACATCACTTCATTTTACAACAACAGCAACACTCAACATCAGTTATATTGAACAGTTTATTTATAGAAAGAAAATCTTGCAGTTTTGACAGCAATATACCTCCTAAGAACTTATTCTTGATGCTACGTTGATCGGTGCAATCACAGCATGATCTTTATATGCCCTTGAGCTTCGCTCGACACCATAAAAATATAATTCATTGAGCAGCCACATTACCTTTGATACGTTAGTTTCATTTACATACGTTCATATGTACTAAAGATACTTAATGCATGTATATAATTATGTTAAATATTTAGTTCTTATTTTTATACAAAGATATTCATCCTGCTTAGTATGATGATATATAAAACGCTCTTATAAAACATATAGATACTAAGAGTTAGAACCTATTTGTCGTTCAGGTTATGGATATGTTTATATATTCATGTTGGCTTGTTAGTCGTAGTGGTCTTGTAGTGATGCGAACTTTGTTCATGCCTCCACCTTGTTATTGTTCTTTCAGATGTTTACTTTTTAATGTTATTTTTTATTGTAAGTAAAGTTAGTTAAATTTGTCTTAGTTGATCTTTTGCGGCAGTAAGATGTGTGTACATAAAATTCAAAACGAACCAAGATTCGAACACGCATTGCTATTGTATAGTGTATGTATGAAGTTTTTTTATCCATGTGATTTATGGCAAGCACATGTCGTCATGGTTACAAAGTACCAGCGCCTGTACTATCATCAACATGAACCAGATTGTTTCGTTTTGATCCAAACTAATTGATAACAAGTGTACCATCTTTATCAGCCTTAAGTCCAAAGGGCATTCACGTCTCACTGAACAATTTTGAGCTTTATGTCCTATTGTTTGTTCTGCTCGTTTAATATTATTATGAATGTGTCATAGATGAGGGACGTTGAAACAAACATCTTTAATCAACGCCATGCAATACGAGAATTACACAATTTCAAGTACAATATTTTGACGTTGCGTTAGAGTACGGTAACACCCTGCATTAGGTCTTAATTAAAAGAATAACGCTAAGAGAATTATGCCACACATCAGTATCGATTTAATTACAAAGTAAATATACATTTAACATATCTTGTATGCCTGTTAAAGTGAACGTTAACCAACCTAGCTACAAATCGACATGTTGTATTATAATTACAGTGTAAGTTCTTATTGAAATGAAAGCAATCATTTTAAAATTGTCATGGTTACAAGGACAATTACAGCTGTACATTTGAATAGAATGCAGATTATATGTACGGAATGGAGGCTTATTGTTTAATTATCCAATTCAACGGTAAATAGCGGTATATATATTTGATAAATCTTAAAGACAAAAATTAGTCACACCTGCACATGTAGACATGTGATGGCGTTGTACAAATAAAAGAGCCTTCGCTTCTCTACTTACACAATATCTAGACGCTCCACAGTCGCTACAAAAATGGATTTCAACAAGGTTGTCAAATACGCGTGCCACACCAGCCGGAAAGTGCTTCCAATAATAAGTTAACTGTTGAAATTTAAAGATTAATATTCGAAACTTCTATGCAGGTTTCATATATTTTAACTGTTAGCAGAACTGTTATAAGGAATAAAGGAGAATTACACATGTACAAGTAAATGTTTGTCGTCCACGTTTGGATGTGTAACGGAAACACATAATAATACAGCTTTATAACAATCCTACAGTTAGCGCCGTTTATATTTATTATTATTAGAATAACACACACAAAAGCCAATAAAACAATGTATTCGCATTACAATTTTAGTCGCATTGCGTATTTGGAATCGATTTTATTTTAACTAATAAAAGACTATCAGAAAAGAACTAGAGTCGCTCTCCTAGACAGACTCTGCTGCCAGAACCATCTGTAATAATTATTTACTCCCACTCCCTTTTTATTTATGCCTTGGCGTTCTATGAATCAAATATAATAGACTTAACTGACATTTATTAAAGGTCAACTACCAGTCATTTAGCCAACTGATTTGCCAGCAGTCTACCTTTTTTTAAAAACCTCCCCGAAACGATATACTTAACTAACTAAACATTAAAGTAACCAGTCCTAAAATAAAAATCAAGCAGACATTTCTGTCCTCTTTTGCTCACATATTACATGAAAACGTATGATTACATAATGCCAGTAATTGATAAGAACAAAAACTAACAGTTAAACGTCCGTTTTACAGCTTATACAATCCCTCCTAAACCAATTTGGCTGCCAGTCCAATGACCATAATCTTATGGTTTTCATATTGATCCATTTTTACGTCTTAGACACTATGGCTTATTTATTCTTTAATGCAATTCGATACCTTGCATTACGCTGTGACAGCACCTGCCCCAAACTCTGTATCATCCTAATCACTATCATTTTATGAACATTTAACTAAACTGATATAAATATATTTAAAATCACAAGAGTTTGTTTGTTGCACATGTTGAATACATACATAGATATGAAGAAGTGAATTAGCATACATAATAGGTGCCAATGGCAGCCGTCTTTTTTACTGTTGTATGTGTTGTCCATTTCATTGGCAAATACGTATTTTTCAAGGTTGTCTCATATGACTTTGGCCGTGCCAAGGCGGTAACTGATGGTTTTTCTTTTAGTGTGTTATGTCTCGTCTCTGTGTTTTTGGCACATTTACATTTACCCTGTTTGCCTTTGTCTGGAGGTAGATTAAATTTTGATAGGACCTTTTCTTATTTACATATTTAAAGTTATGACGGTTATGATGCATTTTCATTTGTCATACGTGTTCCCCTTTTGGGATTGGGATAGGATTTGCCGTCATTTTTGCCGATACTGTGCAGCGACATTTCTATTATAATAGCACAGGGACGCTTATGAGGTGCCCAGGGACTGAACCCGGCCGGTTCCATTATACTGACACCGACGAGTCAGGCGTACATGTAATGCTGTCCCCTTAGCCCCGAGCGTTAGGAGGGAAGCCACTACTACCAACTTTGAAGTCTTTGGTTTGACCCGGCCGGGGTTCGAATCCGCGACCTCCCGATCCGAAAGCCGACGCTCAACAACCTGAGTTATTGCGACCGGTTTTCCCTTTGGTAACATGTTCCCTTTATCATGGACATATATGACGCCATGCATATAGGCTTGTCGCCCTTTGGATAAATTACAGAATATATCCTTTCTTCTTACTTCCTAAATCTAAATTAAAACAATCCTGCTGTTTGTGTGGATATTGTCACATCTTTATATCGTGCCTTACCTTTTAACGGATTAATAATTTGCTTCATTTTGCTGAAAACATTATAATGTTTGCTTTTAAAGAGCCATATGAAGCACTAAGACAGCGACACACTATACAGTCTTGTGGTCCCGTTTAAAAAAATTGTTTGGTGCGATAGCACACAATTACAGCTATAAAGGAACTCATGTTTCGTTATTTCGTGACATAGTTGTTCTATATTCAACTTTAGATAGATGCATATTATTTCGACCAACACACGTTTATAATTACTACATGTATTTAAACGTGACAACACTCTTTTTCCCTTCGGGTTCTCTACGTCATACGTTCTAGATTCAACATATATTTCTTTTAAATGAATGAAACTGTTTTCCCTTGTGATTTATGCAATGTTATACGACTCTGCGCGACCATTCTTCATGGTCGCTGATTGACTTAGTGGCATAATCTATTTTAGTAAAATACTAATTAAACCATCCATTATATCCCGTGTATAAATTCTATACAGTGAGGAATTTAAATCTATAAGCTAGTAAGCTCCTTTAACTCTAGATTGTAGTAAGTTTAGCCTGAATGAGTTCACACAAGTTAAGATCACAGTCGGCTAGATGTTACAATGACTATCTTACATCAAATGTAGAGTTGCTAATGTAACAATCAGCTGTGCTCTGTGGGACGATAAACCCAATAAACAATAAACAAACAAGATTACTCAGTGAATACTTCCGCCTTAGAAAAAAAAGTGTTATAGTAACGACTTTTATGATTGAACAGTCAAAAGGATTAAGTCGACATCATACCACAATGGAAGGATATGAACGCATCTGAAGTTTAAATCGTTTGATAGATCACATAAACATAAAATACATTTCTAAATGTCTAACTAGGACATGAAAATAGTGAATGCAATATGTATTTATTTATAATTAATGTCAATAATATCTCCTAATAAACCACAGTGTTACATGTATTTGTGCCTAGCATTTCATAAGAATATGTATATGGCATATTAGACTGACCAAAAGTAGCGAATGATCCTCATTTGGCCATACTAAAATCCAAATTAACTGATAAGCGCCTTTTACAATATTTCCAAACCATTACAGTCGAAATTGTCGAAATTTTAAATGTAGACATCGCAGTTTACAACAAAACTACCAAATTTTAGCATGAACCAAGACTCAATGTGCATTCGGTCGAACACCGAATCGACACATATGAGGATAGATGATTTTTTCTTTCTATTACTTGGCGATATTTATAAAGCGTTCTCGTGGTTGCGTTTTCGTTAGTGATTATTATCTGGTGGTGAGTGTAGACCGCACACGCGCTGCCGTAATGATGTTTAATTTCTCCAAACATCAGTTATCTAATGATTTTTAATATGTGGTAAACAGGAACAAAAGCAGTTCATTTACAAGAAATAAAAACTGTCTTACAGTTGTTATTCAATCACATTACAAATATAATCGAGATCTACATTAATTTTTCGTAAAAAGTTTCACTAATACCGTTGTAACTACTTTGGTACGGGTACCAAAGGTTCGCTTTCATCGATTTACTTAATATATCAAACGTCTATAATAACAATTAAATGACTTTCAAGAGCGTCACAAATGCTTTAGTTCTTCGTTGATATTGGACGTCATTGACCTTAGATACTAATATCTTAAGCGCATCGCGAAGTGGTAATAACATGACAGTTGCAATGGAATGATTAGTAGACGTTTCATATACTTATCTAAACGATATTTCACGTGGGAGTGGAGTGACATGAATGATAGTCATAAAGCGTGATAAGTAGTATATGAATAATATCTAACTGCCTCGTTATCCTGTCTACGTTCGAATAATTACTAATGAACCACTCTTTCCAGACAAATGTGTGGCAGCGTTAATTCCTTCGTGTTATAGTCGCTTTTTGCAAGACAATAACGATCCTTCTCTAGAACAGATTAAACTGATTTCTACCTTCAACGATAAGATTAAATTTGACAAATAAATATAAATAATAGTAATGGCTTATGTATTAAACATGTGAGCTATTTCTTTAACAGTGTCTGTTAAGAAAGGTAGAAGAAAGGCAGAGACAGAAAGAAACAAGTGTGATACTTTGACTGGCTATATTACTCAAAGGGGAGTCATGACTTATTTCACTACCATTGTAATGAATTTTGTATGTCGCAGCCAAGGATTGAACCCAGCGTCTTCGATTCTGAGGACCGGACAATTGGATTGCCTTTTTTAACAGTTAAGGTAAAATAGATATCCGAGCTGTCTAGGTAATCGCCATTTTATCAGATTTTGCAGTTATATGTCCAGAGTAAATTACGAACTAATATTTATCCACAGTTATTTAGGTAATAGTGAAAAAGTGCATCGTTGAATTTATTTCTTAATATTCTGACTCAGTCAGCTATTATTTAGAAGCAAAACAGTTTGAGATTTGGACGGATGTTGGTCAGAAGAAAAAAAAGAAAATGACTCGCCTAACACCGTATCTAGACGCTCAAATCAATTATAAGTGTAATCAGAAACAAGTGCGTCATTTGAATGCAATTACTTTCAAGAAGTTGTGCTGAACCAAGTATAAACAAGAGGCTTCCCGTCAGATCTGTGGGCCAACTACTGTAGCAATACGCCAATCAATATAAATACAGTGTATCATCTTATGTATCCGTAACAGTTAGTTTTATTCATAGAATATCAATGCATAAATATAGGAAGAGTGGGAGTAAATAAGCTTGATTGATATGGATTCTGACAAAGGCCACGAGCATCTGTATGTGTTGTGGAGAGAGTCTGGTTCTGGCAATGAGACTTTGGCCTTCCTGAAAACTCATATGTTACTGTTAACTTCACAAGCTTTTCCAAATTTTAATGCGACATAATATTTTAATCGTTTTGAGTCTTTACAAATCTTATTAGCTTCGTGTGGCTATTGTTTTTGTAGAGGTTTTGTTTAATTTGATGATGATTTATATTAGTATACATCAACGAGAATAATAATAATTATTATGGCGGCGCATTTTGTGGTGGAAGACTCACAACAATCGTATCAAAACAACCGACTCAAACGGCGAGACCCTAATGGCGTGTCAATTTTTACAGTTCATGTGGTAGGGGTTCGACGCCCTTTGTGGACGATGATTCTGGAGATTCTAACAGCTAAGGCGGCGTTAGCGCCATACTTTTAAATCAGCCATGCATAGCATATTCAATGTTATAATGTTATATTATTTAAGAGGAAGTGTTCGTCACGTGTAAAATACCATCAGCAACAGGTGAAAGATTAAGTTAATATTTTGTATGATTAATACAGAAGAGGAGTTGTTTTATATCGCACCGACACAATATTGCCATATTGGCGACGCCTAATAAAATAATTAAAAAAGATCCCATATTTATGTCTGGGTAGAACTACCGCCGCACCGCAGGTTAGCTGGAAAACCTTCCCACATGAAACTCGCGCCCTGACCGGGACTCGAACTCATGCGGTAAGGGACTAAGGAGAATGCACAGAAATGAAACAAATCGTCTAGGAAACTATCACAGGGATAACAAAGATATATTATAACTACATATATTTAATCTCTTCAAGTCAAACAGCCGTCGGAAACCAACGGAAATAAAGTACAACAAAATAATTTAATTCATATTATATAAAGATAGAGGGGTTGTAACAATGAAATAAAGATATGCGTACGTTAAAAATGACTTATCTTGTGACAATCGAAATGAAGATTACAGCGCATATAATGTTTCTGTTTCTCGTAAACAGTTTTAAATTTGACGGATGATGGCAAGGAAAGGAAAACTAATAACTCGCCTAACAACGTATCTAGACGCAGTAACCCAATTACCAGAATCCTTATCAATCTTGCTAATAAACTCCCACTTTCTAAAATTGTATTAGCTGCAGAAGCAACATATTATTATCATTGATTCACGTGTAGCTACACTTAATTAACCACCAATTTATTTGCCAGTACTTTTAATTGCTAAAAATAAGCGTTTAATAACTTGTCCGCGTCTTGTTAATTAAGAACTTTCCTCCTTACTATAAGGAACAAACGACAAGAATATGCCCATAACAGACAAATTAAGGGGGCTTAATTTTAACATTCATTAGTTAATCGTGTTCAGCAGATTACACAATTTTCCTGATATTATCTTTCGCAAATTATACCTGATATGATGAGCTATTTATTCATATAGGCAGTCTATACGAGACATAGCCTTGAAATGTGACAACAGTTTATGACCGGACCTGGTAGCGCAATCGGTAGAGCGTCGGCTCCAGGTACGGGAGGCCCCGGGTTCGATCCCGGGCCGCGACATACCAAAGTCGTTAAAATGGTAGTGGTATAGCTCCCTTGCTAACGCTCAAGCAAATATAAGGGTAGTTCCACGACTGGTTGGCCCGGTGTCAGGATAATGTGACTGGGTGTGGTATCATGCCAGGTGTTCACGGCATGCTATACACAGCACAGTGAAGGCAGCACTATATCTGCTTCAAGTGGACACCGTCTCCAGATAACTGAAATACTGTTGGTGGGACGATAAACCCAACAAACAAACAAACAGTTTATGACACAAATCACAAAGTTTTAACATTTCACCGATCATAGTTATTACTATAATGGCATAATGCATAGAACATGTCGTTGACGCAGATTATATATTCAAGTAAAAAACAGTCTAGGTAAAAGCTGCTACATTTAATTTTTAGCATTTTGTCCGTTCGTTTGAGAACGATATTTTACGCCAGGTTGCATCAAGACCTACTTAATAGCATTTTTATTTTTAAATAAAATAATCGTTTAAAGAATTTACATAACCGTCTAGGTTTGATGTGAAGTAATGCTGCTTGTCTAGGCATTAAGTCTGTCCGTCTCCAGATAACTGAAATACTGTTGGTGGGACGATTTAACCAATAAACAAACAAACATTAAGTCCGTCATTTAAAATATTATCCTTTTTAATAACTTTTTATTTATCCTTCAAAATTTTATGCCATTTACAATTGTCGATTTAAATAGAATTTGTAACATTAAATTTCCTCTAATAAATAACACACCGACACAATAATGGTCATTATGGCGCCGTCCTTTTGCTCTTAGATCTGAAAATAGTCAAGGTACAACCGCATGCGCGTTTTATAATACATGATTAGGCACGCAATGTGATATCACTGGACCTTAATATTTAATTAAAACTAATTAGTCGTTTGTTTTATAACACAATTATAACAACTCATATGCATGTATAATAGGTTTTTGTTAAACATATTATGTTTAAAAGTTGTTAAAATGTAATGCGTAAAAATAACGTTCATTAGCGGACAAGCAAATAAAACTCGAAATCTGACAGAATAGTTAAATAAGTATAGTTTATGATTATTGACAACCAAATTTTATTGTGTAGTTATCTTAATTGTGATATAATATCTTTAAATCGTTCTTTCTTACTTCACTCGAGTAAGGTGTTAGAAGAGAATTAGCACAACTACACATATAAAAACACAAACGGGTTTTTTTCCAAACAACATGTATATGTTGTATGACTTGAAAGAATATCATCTATTTGAATAAACTATAGAAAATAGTGTTTTAGCAAACTTAAGTACATTTAATCTCACACACCATGTCAGAGAATATCAAAGAATAATTGGACATCTGCTCCATACTATATTAGCATATGTACTTAATAAATAGTAACTATATAAACCATTGATGTTTGTCATCGATTGTTAACACGGCAAACTTTATTTACAAACGCAAATCTTTACAAATTGAAATACATGGTAATAAAATCAGTAAAACACAAAATATAAGAATTTATATTACTTCAACTGATGTTAAACTAAAAAAATTGTTTACGCTAATTCGTGGTCGATTTTCATATCGCAATTTTTATCAAAATCAAATTACAATTTCTTAACAACTGCTTAAGAATAAATGTAATCTATTCTGTTAAATCTTATAGACGTCATGAAAAAGGAATGTGAAATTTCCATTTCATCATGATTGAATTCAGTCATTTAATGGACTTAAATATTAACGTTGTATATTTAAAAGGCACACACGATGAATAAGTTAAATAATTACCTTTGCAAAGGTCTTCATTTATAATGTTAAAATGGGTCAAGAAGGGTTTTTAAAGATTTTTACATTATTTTGAAAACTGCACATTAATTACGAAACATAAAGAAATAAATGAATTTATTTCACGGGTATGTTCAATATTTATATAATTGATTATAGTATACCCCAATATGATTGACTTAATTGTTAATTTTGGAAAATGTAATCGCTATTCTAAGTTAACACACCGAAATGTCGGACTGAACTGCTGTATCTTCGGCGTTTGAAAGCAATTACGTAATTGGGTGGAAGTTTTGTCCCTTGACATGATAATAAATTTAATTGGATAATGTTTTCCGATTGGTTACGTACTTGAACAGCCAAGACATGCCTTAAAATCGATCATTATCATTATATGATTTGAAAAAACAACAACACTATAATGATGTTAATTGCGCGTTTTAAAGATTTCAAATTACATATAGTTAAAGTTTGTTATCTTGATAAGACTTGACGTATGCAATATTGTCATTTAGTAATTTGACATCGGCGGTCCATGCTCAGCATAATAAAAGTGCAAACAAACAGCAGCTGTCAAGTGTATTTATTTGTCTCTTTTGTCATTTTCGCCATGAAATAAAGTACACAATTTTAAAGCATCGGTTCGCTACAAATTGTAATACACATGTCATATTCTATTACATCGTAGGAGATATTATGGATGTAATTATTTAAATATTTTCTAAATTCGTACAGCATTTAAAAAGTTCCTATCCCAAGATGACGTCAATTTGAAAAATTAATAGATCATGTTTCAGTGTTATATAAAATACCACGAATTCTTATCGCTATTTGTGGATATTTGATGCAGTATTAATTGGTTTTCTTAATGGTTAAACATTGTACATAAGAGACTTTAAAGACTGTTATAAGTAGAACTAAAATCATTATTACGACCGCCTATAGAATTAATGATATTTAACTGTCGCTAAAGGAAATAATCGATTGCTTTATCTTTATGTCTCAACATTTCAAAACCGGCTTTAATTTAGCACACGATTGAACTTTCATATTTTCTGTCTAACTTAGACTTCTACTTGAAGATCTAACACACTTTTTGCTGATCCACCCAAAACAAATGTAACGTCTATTCGCGGGCCAATCGGTACGCACAGGAAAAAGATGTTAACATCATGTTTAAAAGTGTAATCAGTTCTGTTTGCAAACTTTAAAACCATATTACTAATCGTATTATTTAACTTAATAGTTATTGCTTGTGCTCCTTAAAGAATGAACGTCTTGCGTTCGTATGAAACATGGTTTGATAATTGTGTTTATGATTCTGATTTATAGACTCTGTGATTTGGTAATATTGCTTATCCATTAATCCCCAAAATGTGTACATTTTATAAACTGTTCTTTCTGTCGGTTGCCGAGGCTTTTATCTGCTGTACATATGTTGTTTTATTACTAGTTATCAAGTACGTACATAAGTTCATTATATCTGTTTTAACTCCCGATGCAGGTGCTTATTGTTAGTTGTTTCACTTTGACGGGATATTTTATTTACAATGTTTGTTTGATAGAAAAACCTTCAGGAAGTGCGAGGTTGGAGCGCTCCACAAACCAGGTTTAAGCACCCCAGTTGGCCCTTTTTCCGACTGACAGTTCCAAGGCGGTAACTGATGGTTTTTCTTTTTGTGTGTTATGTCTCGTATTTGTGTGTTTTTGTCACATTTACATTTACCTTTTCTGCCTTGGTCTGCAGGTAGATAAATTTTAAATATCTGTGAAAATTTTGATAGGACCTTTTCTTATTTACCTATTTATAATAATTTTACCAGAATCAATATCAATCAACCAATTTATGGCTTCTTTTTGACTTATTAATTGGTTTATATTCTATGAACCAACCAAAGATTTGCAGAAACAAAACAATTTTCTTGATATTTATCTTTATCCATTTATTGACTCGAGAAAAGTCTATTTGAAATCTTACATTTCAGACAAAACCCCAAAATATGTACAACGATTTGTTAATTTAAAAAATGATAAATTAACAACATTCAAAGAAAGCCATATTTTCAGTGATCAGTAACCCCCAGATAGAAAGACACAACTTGTAATTGATACATTTAAAATACGTTTGACGTTTTTTCAATGACGTCAGTACTTTTGTCATAACTTATAGAAAATTTGAGAAACTCGTCAGAAAGTGCGAGGTTAGAGCTCTGTAAAACCGGTTTAAGCACCCCCAGTCGGTCCATATTGCCGACTGACCGTTCCAAGGCGGTAACTGTCGGGTTTGCTCTTTTCGTTAAATAACTTATCACAAATTTGTTTTTGCTTTTCGCTTAGCTTGCATATGAAATACCTTTGTTCTGTGCCTTTTCGGAGTTTGGTATATGTTGCAATGCTCATAGGACTTTGTCATATATTCTTATATCGGTTTATGTAAAAGCACTTGTAGGTTATTACTGATCTTCTATTTCTAATTTCGAATATTGCATTTGAGTTTTGATAACGTGGATAATAACGAGTTTGCCTATTTTTACGATAAACTGTGAAAATCTAGACCCGGCTTCTATTGATAATGATTTTCAAAATCAATTTAATACTATTGCTGTTAACATTTTGGTAAGTCTTTTGAAACCAAAAAGAATCATTACGTTTAAGATGAAGTTAAATTAAATATAACTTCATACGAGAAAACTTAAATGCATTGCATTGAAAAGCCCCTGAAAGGTCATTTTTCATCGTTTAATTTCAATAAACAAAATTCCGACCTTAACTAAGTTCGAGATATACTGCGCATTTTACGTAATGTTAATAGACAAGCATTTGCTAATAATTACAAAACGTGTAAAATAGTACTGAAAAAAATGCATATGCGGCGTTTAAAACAATAGACTAACATATGTATATATATATTACATTTTCTATTTTTCAGAATATTTTTTTTAAAATTAATAAATCCCAAACTCTTTATTGCTAATTCCGATCTCATTCTTATATGATTAGAAGTCATACTAATATAAAGTGTAACTGCATCGTTGGTTATATAAACAAATGAATAAGTATGTTTATCTTTTTACATTTTTCAGCATCAACGTCTGTTTGTATTATAGCATGGCACTGCTTTGCGGATGTATCTGCATCTAACTGAGATGCGCATGCGCGAGGAGAAGGACCAATTTGTGATGGTGCTCAACTCTTTTGTGCTTTGGAGCAAAATTTCGGAACGGTTTTGAAATTTGGATATGATGTATTGATGTACAAAGGTACTGTTGAGACTTATATTGCGTTTTTAAATCAATGTGTTTGTGAATTTGCAGAAAACACTTGTTTTTTAATGTCAAGCCTAGCCTAGCAATATCAATTCAAAATGGCGCGCGAAAACTGTAAAGGCTTTGCATATTGTGTTTCTGTTGAGATCATTATCGTGATTGTAATGTGACTTTGTAAAAATCAATTAGCTTATATTGTTCTTGTACACATTTGCGCTAGTTACAAATGAACAGATTACTTTGTGATAGATAATCATATGGCACATCGTTATCTACAAAACGTTTAGCAAAATGTGCAATTATCTTGAGACCCCAAAAAAGTGAAAGTGTATGATACAACATAATGTGAACAAAGTTCTACTTTGAGTGGACGTGTATACACCTGTAATCATCAAGTATGACGCATGAACAGTACAGGCCACGCAGTGAGTATAACGGTACCAGTACACCGCGAAGAAGTATGGACAATGACAATGGCATGGGATCACAACCCCCTGCAGGCCAGTCCCGTTACAGGTCACAAACGTCAGATCATGAAGATCGTGATGATTCAGAGAGTCACCTGAAAGATATTTTTGTCAATGAGTTTCCCCGGATCTTAGTAAATAGTGGGAACATAGATGACATTTTCAACTTTGAAGTAAACGGAGACTCACAACTCTTGAATTTACAGAGCTTGTTTCATCAGCTTCCAAGAGAGCAATTTATAACAAACATATTAGTTGAGTTCAATTCTAACTCAAACTCCTTAGAGCGAATACGTGATCTTGTGTTTAGAACGCTTACAAGTATCAAAGAGTATCCCTATAGCGAAAATGTTGAAATGAAAAAACGCAAAGCAACGCGTAGAGGGGACAGTTTGGAGTACAAGCTAGCCAGCGACATACACACTTTAACATCGGTGTTAGATGGTGCCTCATTCGACGACCTAAAAGATCTACTAAGCATGACAAAGGCTACATCTCTTGAACCAAAAAAAGCTCAGACAAGCTCAAACAACTTTGAAATAGACGAACTCAAATCGATAATTACAGAATTGCGAGCTGGTATGCTGTCTCTACAAGAGGAAACAAATTCACTTCATACATTGTTTTCGAGTGAAGTTAAGGATCTTCGTAAATCGATACAAAAAGTGGCCAAAGATAATGATCAATCCATTTTGCAGCTCGAACATAAAATTAATGAGTGCAACACATCAATCCACCGACTACTGGACGAAAGGTGCACTGGCGTTGTGAGCATACGGAGCGAAATGAAAACGCTAAAAGCTGGAATTTATTCTAGATATGACGATATTGAGAATACCATTAAGTCTGTGAAAGACAAGAGAGATAAAAACGTGAAAGCAGTTGAAAAAAGACTAACAAAGCTAGAAAATAAACTTTCAAAGATTCACGACTGTCCAAATAAAAGTGACCATGATGTCTCCCGTGAACGCAACACTGATTGTTATATTGCCCCTTGTGACGACATGGCAATACAGCCTAATGATGATGAACGTCAAACTAGTGAGGAGGCTGGTGCGTATGATGATGATGACGGCACGTCGATTACAGTGACGTCACATGATGAGAAAAATGAAAGTGTTTACACTGCTATCCCTGTATCTGATCGAAGTGATGCTATCACTAGTCTTAGGGAAACAGCGCCAGAGGATAATGGTCATTTCTACGAGAGACCGACGGTGTCTAACTCTAGAACGCATTCCCTCTCCATTGATGGGAACAATAACTGCTCCCTGACGTTCCAGAGGCTGTCCTCTAGAGTGCCGTATAGTGCCGTCGCGTCGGAAACGAACTTTCCTAGTCCCGGTGTACCGGCATCAAACCGACCGAGACAGTCCGACAGGTTCAACATACCGGTTATAGTCAATGGCTCCGCTAGCCATAATAACAGCGAGTCACGTGGACGCCAGACCTCATGCCATGACTACGTACATCGGCATACAACGGATTACGATGACCATCAAGTTGCTGATAATGTCAGTGTGCCCGGCGAGCCCGACGACGAAGACTTTATTAAATATGTGCGCAAGAGAACAGACAGCTTTTACATAGGGGGATTTTTGCGCAATGTGACTGAGGACATTATCAACTCCTATACGAAAAGGCGTGGCATTAAAGTGACGCGCATAGGTATTTACCGCCCAGAGTATAGTGAGACTGCGATCGTCCGTCTCAACGTAGAACCAGATAGCTCTGAGGAACTGACACGGCCGCGGTTCTGGCCCCGAGGGGTTATTTGTAGACCCTGGTTAAGTAAGTCAAGAAGAAACAAATTTAACAAGGGTAAAATGCTCAATAGAGGTGAGAGATTTTAAACATGGACACAATGCATATGCTAGTTATTCGAATGTATGTTTCAGTGTTTCTTCTTGCTGTAATGTTTAACATCAAACTATGCACCTGGAATAGCACAGGACTTATGTCCAGTGCGCATTACTTAAGCAATCTCTTACCGAACGAAGGTATACATGTTTGTGGTATTGCAGAAACCTGGCTTTCTGAAGATTCGATATTTTTCATCAATTCTATTCACCCAAGGTATTCTGGTATAGGTAAACCTGGGCAAAGGTCGCATAGCAAAGGTAGTAGGGGCGGGGTTGCTTTACTATGGAGAAGAGATTTGGACCACACTATTACCCCTATTGATGTTCCGTATTGTAATATGATTGGAATTCAAGTGCAACTCAATGTTAATGAGTATTTATTTATTTTTCAAATATATACTCCGTGCACTAATTATCCGATATCACTTTACAGGGAACACTTATGTGAAATCCAGGATATATTAAGTGCATACACTAAATATGGTCGGGTAATTTTAATGGGTGACTTTAACTCGCACTTACAGGGCACATCATACATACGTCCCAGCGATGTAAGAACCAGAGAATTCGAAGGATTGTTATGTGTGAATAACCTTTTATCCATTAACACCTTACCCATATGTTCGGGAGCTTCATCAACATTTATGTCTTACAATGGCATTAGTCAGTCGCTTATTGATCACATTGTAATATCCCAAGACTGGGTAGATTTAGTGCATAGTTGTAAAATTATAGATGATGATTGTCTTAATGTTTCATGTCATCGACCAATTATAGCGTCTATAAATTTACGGTTCACAGGGAATGAAACAGCTAATCTCCCATTCAGTCCAATTAAATGGTCAAAGGTAGGGGATCACTGTCGTGAAAAATTTACAGACGAATTAAACAGATCACTAAGTCACATCGACATACAGAAAAATAGTAATATCCACGATCATATTGACAATCTCTATCAACAAATAGTAGACTGCATCACATATGCATCCAGAACGCACATTCCATCTACCAAATATTGTTCATATCTTAAGCCTTATTGGGGCATCGAACTCAAACGTCTTCATAATCAAATGAAAGACAAACGGCATAACTGGGTAAGAGAAGGAAGGCCGAGAAGCGAATTAGCAGATTCATTCAAGCAGTATAAGCTAGCAAAACGTGCCTTTAGGCGCTGTCATCGAACCGAGGCTAGGAAATTCATGCGAAAAACGTTTGATGATATTGACTATGCTGCAACAATTAATAGTCCGTTATTTTGGAAACTTTTAAAAGCTAAGTCAAGTCGCAAAGCATCTCTCGCAGGTGGCGAATTAATTTTCAATAACAAAACGTATCGTGATCCTAATGGGATAACCGGGGCATGGGGTGGTTATTTCGCCGAACTATATAGTGATACAGAGCACGAGGATTATGATCCTACATTTTATAATCACGTGACATCATTTGTTCAGAGTATAAGATCATCAATTACTGCCACAGAGGGTGTTAAACCAATATCTATATTAGAGGTTGATGAAGGCATCAAACAGTTACACCTAGGAAAAGCATGCGGATTAGACGGTGTATATGCCGAACACATCAAGTGTGGCGGCCCACACTTAAAATCACTGCTTGTAAGCTTCTTCAACTTAATGCATTTTAATGCGCATACTCCTATAAACCTTAAACGCGGCGTTATAATCACACTATTTAAGGGGGGACAGAAAAAGAGAACAGACCCAAATAGCTACAGAGCTATAACTCTATCTTCCTCAATTCTAAAACTATATGAATCTGTTATATTATGTAGACTCAAACAAGAGATGAATTTAAAAATACATCCGTTACAAGGAGGCTTTCAAAAAGGCGTGGGATGTATAATGTCCTCATATCTTACAAAGGAATGTATTGATTACTGCAAGGAAAATAAAAGCAAACTATATTCATGTTTCTTAGA
The DNA here is from genome assembly GCA_007844125.1 of Sinonovacula constricta. Taxonomy (NCBI): domain Eukaryota; kingdom Metazoa; phylum Mollusca; class Bivalvia; order Cardiida; family Solecurtidae; genus Sinonovacula; species Sinonovacula constricta. Next base: position 47,344,471 of record CM017557.1, on the reverse strand, counting down.
CAGTAGACAAGCATTTGACAGAGTCTGGCATAATGGCTTATTTTACAAATTATTTCAGACCAATATCTCCCAACAACTTTGGTTTAACTTAGTATCCCTTTATACTGACATGTATAGCTGTGTCCTTCATAGAGGCCATATGTCCCAATGGTTTCCTATCAAGCAGTCTGCAAGACAAGGGGGGCTTTGTTCAAGTTTTTTGTACTTAATTTATATTAACGATTTAATTGTAGAACTAGAACGCACGGGAGTTGGATTCTCTATACATGGTAAATCTATGTGTGCCCCTACGGTAGCCGATGATATGCTTTTGCTATCGCTGTCTGTAAAAGGGTTACAACACATGATTGATACGTGCTTCCAGTACTCACGAAGATGGCGATATCAGTATAATCCAGCAAAATGTGGCATTATTGTATTTAATGAAAGCACAAACGTTGGAACCAAAGCTAATAGAAAGTGGCTATTGGGTAATGCTGTTTTAAGTGAAGTTGGCAATTACACCCACTTGGGTATTACTTTATTCAAGAACGTAAGCTCGCGTGAAAAAATTGAAGTGTTCACTAGTAAATTACGAAAAACTTTTTTTTGTACAATAAATTGTTCTTCCGTCGAGAGTCGCTTAAATCCAATTACTTGCAAACGCATATACAATAGTGTGGTTCTGCCCAGAGTACTCTACGGTACGGAATGTATCTATGGTCTAACTGATCACGAGATCACTAGACTAGAGCGTGCCCATCGCCTATGCATTAAATCCATGCAAGGCTTATCTATGACCACTCGTTCTGATGTTGCACTGAGTCTTGTTGGTTGCCTGCCGCTCAAGGCAGAAATTGACAAAAGAAAATTTATATTATTTGGCCAGCTGTGTCGCTTAAACGGTAGTTTCCGTATTAAAGATATGTTTCGAATTAGATGTTCTCAACATCTTCTTTTCCGTAATGCAAGCGGATTCTTTACTGATGTGTTTAAAGCACTGTCATGCTATGGAATAGACGAATATTTAATTCAATATGCAACATGCGCAGAATTCCCCAGCAAGATACATTGGAAGAAAATAGTTTCAAACCATATATGGGCTCGAGTTATTAGCGATTGGTTCTCCCGTATATGTCAGGCAGAATTTAATCGTTTTAGAAGCATACATTGTTCATATGACTTGTGTGATGTATGGTATTTTGCTTATAAAAGGCCTAAGTGTTTAACTTATTGTTTTGCTGTTGTCAAGTTTATATCGTATACAACATTAATGATTGACCAATGTAAATATTGTAATAATTTGTTATTAGTTACGTCACTTGCTGACCACACAATTATAGACTGCCAAGGAATGCGCGAACTTCGCGTCATGTTTTATAATAAGCTCTTTACAACATTTGGTAGTGTTGTATCCAATTACCTTTTAAGTATGAGTACTCCAAACTTAGTTAATCTTTATTTGGGGTTAAGGAACCCGTTTCTTGCATCTCTTCTTGAAGCAAAATATGAAGACTTCATGAGCATTGCATTTCATTATATATATTTATTATGGCAGCGTTTACATTTGTAAATACTTATGTGTGTTGTTTCTATTCTTTCATTTAATTTCTATTTCTTGTTCATGTATTGACTAAAGTAAATTGTAGTCTCAACATATGCATTTTCAGTAATGAACGCTCTTCTTGTTTTTCGTTTCGGCAAGTTTGAGCATTTAATTGTGAGTGCATAACATATCAAATATCAGTTATTTTTTACATTTTATTCATGAAGATTTCATGCTTAGATCTTGCTTCCACAAGATCTAATTAGGTGAAATTAATCATTATATTAATTTTTGTATTCATTAGCGTTAAATAGCTTTACTGCTGATTCCTCACTTGTATACATATATGTGTACATATTTTATTCATCTTTTTTTCCTAACATATACATGTGTATGGTTCTGTGTGTGTGCGTGCGTGCACGCGTGAGCGCGCGAGCTTGTGTGTGTGTGTGTGTTTGTCTGGGTGTGTTTGTATCTATCTGTGCCTTTTTGTACATTGGTGCTGTATATTAATCCTTTTCATTGTTGTTGTTTCTTTCCTTGTATACTCACCTTAACTGTGACATGTTAGATGTTCATGTTGTAATTGCATTTATGTATGTGTATTTGTAATGTACTCTTCTATAAAAAGGAGGAAATAAAGATATATATATACATATTATTTGATTATTTTCTTAAGACTACAAGTTGAAATTCGGCTGTCAGATAGGACCTATAATATACGTGCAAAACAAATAAAATTTTACTTCAAACAAATGCAGCTTATCCTTAAATGGTTGTACCGTGTGTCCTATGAATCAAACATATCGTAAGCTCAATTGTGATTTAATGACTTCATGACTTCCTTATTAAGCATATATGAAGCAGTTAAGTTGTCAAACATGTTGTTTTTTCCTGGTGTCAGTTTTTCGACTTCTTAGATATTTTCGGCAACATGCTGATATGCCTGTATTAAAATTGATCGACTTAACACTTTAAATGTCTTTTTTGTGTTTTATTTTTCTAATATACTGTTATTGAGCATTTTATTTTAATCCTTAGATTCAGTTCAAAACTCTATTGGTCCGCCGATATCAAATTGTAAATTCGATTAAGTTGATATTTTTATCAATTTACGTCGCTTATTAAATTATCAAATTACTAGAAATATTACTAAATCGAATTTCATTTTAATTCAGGAACAGCGATTTTATTCTCAAATACACCATTTTCCAGACAGTGTATTGACTAGCAGTGCAGTGTGCTTTTCAGCAAACGACAGTAAGAATGCATACATGTTATACATACACTATTTTAATCAATATTGTCGACTTTTACATGAAGGCAAATAAAGATAAATCTAGCAGCTTATTTACTAATACCGAAGATAATGATAACAAATATAAATTTAAACATATACATCCATATATAAACATAAATGCTTAAAACATTTCACCGCAGAGCTTTCGGCCTTACGGTCTTCTTCGCCGATAAGTAATGTTTAAATTACAAAAAAAAACAATGGAAATGACGTCAAGACGTTGCTTTCATTCCGGATTGGTGCCATTTGATCGTCCGCGTCATCATTATTTTATGTTGTGTTGACGATTTGTACGCAGCTTGGCCTACCACAGGTTTTCATCTTTTCCTGTGCTTCTCCTATCCGTGTTGTTCCCCTGGTGTCATTATTTGAAAGTTAAAGTCATGATCCTCCGAATTGAAGTGTTCAGCCCCTGGGTCCTGGTATCCAGTTCATATGCTCGAAATATTTAAGTTGTCTCTGGTAAGGTGTGCCCCTGTCTCTCCAACGTATATGAAATTCTAGCAGCGTGGACAGTTGATCGCGTAAACTACATTTCCTGACTTGCAGTTGATTTCGTTCCTGGCGTTTTATGTTCATCCACTGGTGCCATTGAGGCTGTCTATTACGTTGATGTATAGGCAAATCGCGCACCTCTTTGCTCTGCAAGATCTGCAACCTTTCCGTATTTAATAGAATCGCCCATTGTGCTTCTTCTGAACGACAATGCCTCGTCGCGTCTGTATGCAACTTTAGGCGGCTCCCCAAATATTTTCGCTAATCTGTCTGATGTGCGTTGCTTGTTAATGTGTTTAAATTGAATATTTGACGGAGTGGGAATAAGTCAATACCAACGACAATCTGTTTCTTCTTCTCTGCATGCTGCAACAGAGTATCACTGTCTTTCCTATGAACCTTCAGTAGTTCCAGTTCACCAAACGTTCCGTGAAATCCTCGTGATTTAAGCTGTTTCTTGATGCATGACTGCTGATACCGAATTTCTTGCGAACTTATTTCATTTTTACCAGCTGCCAAAGCCTGTACGGTTTAGTCTTTTTATAGATTTATGCGACTATTTGCTGTGCATATACTGGTGCTTGACAATTGGCTTTGTGTGCAGGTCCGTACGTATCTCTTCATTAGAGAGCTTATCCAAAAACTCCAGCTCAGAAGTCGATCTTTATCCTAATGTGTAAGCTATTTTCGGTTTTGTAGAATTTCTTTAAGGACACTAGCCCATGCAGCCCGTAATCTTTACTATCCCTACTATCAAGAGCTTCCTTTTACTGACGCACACGCGTCGTCTCTCGTTACACTTGGATAGAAAAGATTATACATCAAAACAGAAGAGGATCGCTCCTCCTGGCAGAAAGGCGTGTACAGTTTTGATGTTACGTGAAAAGTAATGCGTATCCTTAATATACGACGGAAGAGCTATGACGTCACGCACAGATCTTCTTCTACCATTTTCCCATTCTATAAGATGGATAGTTTCTACCATTAACGATTGTTCTTAGTGGCATGTTTGGGTTGTCAAGTTTTGGATTTCTTGCCGGAACTATCTCCTGTCTCGGACAAAAAGTATAGGCATCGAGTCAATTATCTCTACATGGACTTCTTGTCCACAACAACTGCTACTTTCTCCTGCCTTTCACTGTCTTTTTCATTGAGAATGTATTCGTTTAGTCTCATTCTTCTTTCCCACAATGTCAAATCTGTAATGTGTTTGCAATTGCTGACATTACGTCTTGTGGGTACAAACTTTAGTCCTTTAGATAGTAGCACTATCTGGGTCGTGGTAAGTGGTTTAGAAGGTGGTTGGTAACGGTGCTGTTTTCTGTCAGCATGGTGTCTCGTTTCAATACCGATCTGCCAGGGGAAGATTCTGGCATATTTGGCAATATAGCAAATTTGCTACTATTCGCATGTTCTTGCTTTGTATAAGGTCTGTTTTGACGTGTTACAACATCAGAGTGCTCGCCACTTAGTTCTGGACAACTAAACCTACGGCCCGGCATGGGTTCGCTAGTAGGCAGGAAAGGCAACTACTCTGCTTCTCCGCTGGTAGATAAGTGTGTGTATAAATATATGTCTGATTAAATGTGCTTGCTAGATAGACATCCAATTGGTGTGAATACGACTTTTATTTTGCGTGATATGTAAGATTTTTGATTATTTATCATTTATGTTTTGTAAGAATTATTTTACATAGGACATTGCATTATTTTTTTGTCCTTATATTTTACCCTTAACATAAAATGTTATTGCTGTTGTTTTAAGTAAGACATAAGATTATTTTCCCTTTACTAAGACAAATCTTTCTGTTTTCTGTTTCCATTAATTTTCTTTTTAAACGAAGAATGTTTGAATGAGTAAAAGTCAAATGTAAATTGAAAACAGAAACACATATAAAGATGACATCCATGATATACATTGCAACTTGGCTTGGCATGTTTGGCATTAAAATAATATTGACTATAAATTCGTTATGTGTAATTCACTCAATATTATATACTATGGGTGGCTTTCCATTGCAGGATTTTTTATTCAGATTACGTAACAGTGTGTTGCAGAGTTGACATCTGCATTTATAACGCTCATCGCTGAAAAACAAGCAACTAATGAATTTCTTTGTTGCCGTTTGTTTCGAATTATATAAAAATACTACTTTCATATTTCTTTAGGAAAATAAAATCGAACGATAACAAAGACATAAAAGATATAAATAAGAAATTCCAAAGCTAATTATATGAACTCTTCAATATTTTAATATGTGTTCGTTTAATATTAAGTATGAACTCACGATTTCTTCTGCAAAATAGGCTTCTCAATTCTTTGCAGGTGATTAGACATCAATGTTTTTCTCTTATTCGGTTTAATAATTAATATTTGTCTTTCTACGTCTATATTCGCTTCCTAATATGTTGTATATTCAAGATAAATGTATGGTTAAATTATCATTTTTAATCACTATTTATATGTTTGATACTGTTAGAATTAAGATTTAGCGTTTTAGATCTAAAGTGGTACATTGAAATCAAATGTGTTCATAAATGGAACTCATGAAAACATATATCATATATATAGTTTCCTTGCATTACAGCAACAATGCTTTTAAAAAAGGATTTTAAGACAAGTAATTATTGTTCATATACTGTATAAACAACATATATGAACACCAACTATCGCCAGACTCGTATGCATTGTATAATGTACCATCTTTATTATGTATTTAATTAAAATAGTTTCGTTTTCTGGTAAAAAAGGAGTTTGACTGTTAATTAATATGTTCTTATTGTTTTCAGCAAGTGAAATGTGTTCATTCTCTACCCCTGATGCTATCTGCGAATCTATGGAATAAAGATGAATAACCTGTCACCAAATCTGATCTTCCAAATCTACACTCTAGTATTATACAAGCGACTATTAAGCACAACGACATTTTATTTCGAATCAAAACATATGTTCAGTATATAATTTTTAAGATAGCAAATAAAATACACATTTATAATATTATATTATTTTAATTCTTCACCAAAATCTGAATACTTGAGAAATCGGGGACGACGAACTTTGTTCACTTAGAAGATAAATTGTTTTATGAATATTTTTATAATTGGCTATTAATCATGGTATAACTAATCATAGCATGACCGTCTTTTACAATGTAGGATCGGGATCCTTATTTGATATTACATTTTTGGTATAATGTTCTGAAACCGTTTAGACAAAAGTTTTAATTTTTGTAACTAACATTGTTTTACACATTATGATATTCTTATATATCAATAACAAAATCACCGACAACTGTTTTCAGTGACTTTCTTAAAAAAGCGAAATACAGAAATATGCCAAATTTAAATTTCTAATGGTTTTTAAACCAGATCAGCAATAAATGTTCTAGTGGAGTGGCGTGATTTGTGATTTTATTTTATTTATTGTGTTGCGATGGATAAATCGGCAAATATAAAGAAAAATTGTCTTGCATAAAACTGAACGAACACTTGAAAAAGTGACACAGAGAACTTTATGTCTACGTGACACAAAAACACTGGAACCAGACATAATCCACATAGAGAAAAGCCAATAGTAACCACCTTGGTCTATTTTATACTCACGAAAATGAGCTAGATAATACACTATTTACATTCCAAAGCAGCTGTCATTTATCTTACCTATTAAAAGCGCAATGAAGTCGTGTAACTTTAGCAAAAATAGTTTAAATTCCAAAAGTCCGTTTAAGAGCCATTTGGATCGGTAAAATTTAGGATGGTAATACTTTCATTCCAAATTCAACACACTTATAGATATCTAATAAAATATTTCTATACTGTTTATTTCTTGAGGACGTCCATTTTCTCTCAACAGCTTTAACATGACTCTGTTCCACTATGTGTTTCCCAAGGTTGTCAATGCTGAATGGCATTACATATTCCACTTTTAAGCAACTTGATTGCCGGTTTGGTATCAGAGAGTGTTTTGAAGAAGGATTTGATGATCTCTAGTTGTTTCTCCCATGTGTCTAATTATGTAATGCCATTATCAAACTAAACATCGCATCCGACAAGTTCATAAATAGACCGTTAAAATATGGCAAGCATGATATATATATATCGATTTGATCTAACACATAAAAGTGACAAAAAATCGCAAAATGCGCCTTACTTGAATACGTTTTCAACGTGAGTGACGACATTTTGGCGACTGTTGGCTCTCCTACAGAGAGGTCCCTTCCCTAAGGTGGGTGTGGCTACAGTTCTTCTGATGAATGATTAACGTTTATGTTTTTCTCACAAAAGAACATGTTACTTGAAATTCTTGGATTACTGTGACGTCATAAAGATTATGGTGGACATCAAAATGCAGAATAATTGAAGCTTATCACTTAAGCCATTTTACATTTTATAACGAACTGATCTATTTTAAAGAAGTGGCCAAAATACTGTAAAACAAACTATATTAAATCAAGTTTGGTATATGCTGCAACGCTCATAGGACTTTGTCATATTTCCATATTCATAAGTACAACAATGTTACCTGTGCATTGTGGCGGGCGTAAATAGTTCCCGTGCATGTTATCTACGTCATCATTTAATTCATCCAATAAGGACTTTTACGTGTATTATCCTTTGATAGATATTAGACTTTGGTTCCTATTTCCATCTACACATGAACAAAATGCCACAACCATTTGCACGTTTTCTCTAGTCATTTTCTTCTTGATTCATAAAAATTAATGTCATTTACAATCATGAATCAATGTGTTTTGTTTCTATTATAAATTATACCTCTATCCTAAATACCATGTGATCAGTTTTAATTACGTCACTACATTCCAATGTCGTCATAGCTTATCTTAGTGCCTTTTCGGAGTTTGGTATATGTTGCAATACTCATAGGACTTTGTCATATATTCTTATTCATGATCACAACACTGTTACTTGTGCAGTGTGGCGGTCGTAAAAAACCTCCCCGTATTCTTATTCATGATCACAACAATGTTACTTGTGCAGTGTGGCGGTCGTAAAAAATCACCCCATATTCTTATTCATGATCACAACAATGTTACTTGTGCAGTGTGGCGGTCGTAAAAAATCTCCCCGTATTCTTATTCATGATCACAACAATGTTACTTGTGCAGTGTGGCGGTCGTAAAATATCTCCCCGTATTCTTATTCATGATCACAACAATGTTACTTGTGCAGTGTGGCGGTCGTAAAAAATCTCCCCGTATTCTTATTCATGATCACAACAATGTTACTTGTGCAGTGTGGCGGTCGTAAAAAATCTCCCCGTGCATGTAATCTATGTTGTCATTTAATTCATCCTATAAGGATTGTTACGTGTATTTCTTTTGATTTACATTGAACTTTGGTTCTTCAATTCCATCTTCACATGAACAGGATGCTACAACCATTTATTCGTCTCTGGTCATGTTTGTTCATGATTCAGAAAGTGAATTTTATTTTTGGTCAACCATTTTTGTGTTGTTTTTCAAATCGAAATAATACCATATTCCTTTTCTGAACACTATGTGGACATTACTTTCCGATGACGTCACTACTTTCGTCATAACGTATTGAAAATATCAGCGCATGGACATTTTGTTTTCAAATAGATTGTTTTCTTTTCGTTGCTTGCATTTGAGAAACTCGTCAGGAAGTGCGAGGTAAGAGCTCTGTAAAACCGGTTTAAGCACCCCAGTCGGTCCATATTGCCGACTGACCGTTCCAAGGCGGTAACTGTCGGAATTGCTTTTTTCCTTAAATTACTCATCACAGATTTGTTTTTTACTTTTCGCTTGGCTTGCATGTGAAATACCTTTGTTCTGTGCCTTTTCGGAGTTTGGTATATGTTGCAATACTCATAGGACTTTGTCATATATTCTTATTAGAATATGTTAGCGCTTGGACATGTTTTATTCAGATAGAACTGTTTCTTTTCTTTACTTGCATTTGAGAAACCCTTCAGGAAGTGCGAGGTTAGAGCTCTATAAAACCTGTTTAAGTACCCTAGTCGGAACTTTTTGCCATCTGACCGTTCCAATGTGGTAACACTTTGGTTTGCTCTTTTAGTTTAAGGACTCAGATTTGTTTTAACTTTTACATTTGACTTGCATGTTAATAACTTTTTTCTGTGCCCTTTCGAAGTTTGATATATGTTGCAATGAGAGAGAACAGACCAACATGGGTACGTATCGGTTTTTATTGTTGTTTTATGTGCGGACCGAAGTTATGATACAGTTCTCGCAACATAAATGTTTGATCCTCTGTAAACGTACGGTGTATATCAGAAGAAAACTTTGAATTGATTGTAAAATTGAATGATCATTGAAGAAACATCAATGTATACTAGTTATAGTACAGACATGTTGCTGTGTCTCCAGTGAGTGATACAAAACTGACAGAATGACTGCACTACAATAAATTAATAATTGAAGATCGTACTAAAAATATTCAGTGCTTATTGTGTGACACAGGATAAAGTTGGTATCGTTTGACATAAATTTGTGATTTGCAAAAACACTGAAATACTAGTTATAATAAATATGCTAGTAAAGGCTTTTGCAGCGAAAGGTTCAATAGTATAAGTTTAAGTATTCATTTTAAAGGAATGGCTTATGCTCATTAATAATTTACTATTATTTTTATGTAAGAGTCTACCTTATGAAACATCTTGGGCATATGGCATATGACATGAATCAGGCACATGTTTATACTGCCTAGATTAATTGGCCCTATTTATAATTTCAGTTTGACCTTTTCGATATCATTAGAAAGATATTGAAATATTTACAACGGAAGCTTCATATTTGTTCATAAACTGAATTCGCTTGTGTGATTCTCTTATTAATTAAATTTTAGTTCGTTTCATTGATGTCATATAGAAACAAAGTCTGCAAAATTAAAATCAATGCTTTTAAAAGGTAAATGTTTCGCAATTTTACTACAGGTGTGTTTGTCATTAAAACTTTGGTTTTCAATTACATTATATTAAAAAGAAAATCACTGCTTATTATAAATGTATAAAAATACATCAACAATTTTGACTTTTCAGAAGAATTGATTTTTGGCAAAACGGGTCAACGTAATGTAAATATTCTAATATCGTTTTATAATATAAAACATCTAGCAGGTTAAATGCGTTTTAATTTTGTTTTTTTTTAAACTTCAACAGCTTGTAGAGACTAATCAATGATGAAATTCGTTGTGTAAACATCTAAGGAGAGAAAACACCATATACCAGCACCAATAAAAATGCTTTGTTTAACGCCTAGTCCTTGCTTTCGTATACAATATTTTTCACAGAAGATAACGATAAAGTCGTTTTAGGACTATAAACAAAATAACTCCCTTTCTTTGTGTGAGAAAGACACACACAACCGATATTATCTAGAATGAATTAGAAAATCTTCGTCCGGTTAAAGTAGCTTACTACAGTAAAATAACTTTAGTTCATAACGCTTTTATAAGTCTAGAACAGGTGACATAGAGTAATTAAATATTTCATTATAATAAAATATGTGATTACTGTATGTTACTTTTTATAGATTTATAAGAAACACCTATATATATATATATTGTTATTTAAATATCTTCCTTAGTTCGGTTATAAATTTCCTTTATTGTTAATCGTCAATCCTTTATAACAAATCAATCGACAAATCTTTGACAACAACGTGAAGATGGGAATGGGAATAAAAATATGCAATTAGACCCAAAGATAATTGTATTTCGTTGTTTTGTATGTGTTTATTTAATTTACGCTTTGCGTTCGGTGGTACTTAATAGTATATGCCTGCAGTACACAGATTTACAAGAGCATTAACACGTCAATGAAACTATCAGTGTGGTATTAAATAGCGTGTAATAGTAATTACTTTTGTTAAAGAATTAGCATTTACAAGAAATAGCCGGATTTATTTTGGTTCAATAAGGTTTTGTTTTTTAACCAGCCGTGGCCAAGTCGCTTAAAGCACTATCGTAAGTTATTTGCATAAAAAATATTGACTTTTCATAGAAAATGGTAAAAGTAAACAATATTTCGTAAGACATAACGTGTTTATTGGAAAATAAAACAATACTACAAATCACAATGCTTTAGAAGAAATCAACAATTAAGACTTAAAATATATGTTGTTGATATATTTGTTATTAAACACCTGTGTCGTTATTAACAAATAAAAACAAACGTACATACAAACAGTATAGGTCTACTAATTTCATTAATGTAAAATATCTCTGACAGCCAGGCTGTTTTGCCTTATCCACAACAATCAATTTAAATTGTGTTTTGTGGAAAAAAAAACACTAAAATAACACGTCGTTTAATTTAAAAGCTGTTTATATAAAAAGGAAGAAATAGACAAAACAGTAATAAAACCAACGATATAACATGCTTGTTTTTGTAAGAATAGAGCATTTGTATCCAGTGCTCTAGTGACTGCGCCATTGAGCCGTCGTAAATAATTGTTTTCTTAAGTTTCATTGTACATCGCAAAGAGCGTTATGTTTACATTCAAATTTCGATATAACCTTTGTTATGATTCTGACAGACTTCATTTGGATTAAAGTCGGGCCCAGTGATTGGTAAATCACCATTGTTTGGGTCAGTCTATTGTGTCATATTCTGCATTCTCATACTTATTTCGATTTGTTCAAGTGTCGTATGACCTGAAGATTGACACGCCATAGCAACAAATTTATAAGCGTACATGTTTTAATTTGTTCATTATTGTTTTAATATTATCGCATCAAGTCTTTTTGGGGGGAATTTCAGATTTATTAAATAGGATATTTACAAAGACATGCTAATATAAATCTGGGAACGTACTTTGAACTCTTAATCGCATGAAATTGTTAATGGGGAAAAAATGGTCAGTTCACTGGTTGAGTGTATCACACGAATCACAACAATACTCCCGCAAGCTACGTATATCACAAATATACCGCGATGCCAAGATAAGGCTTTGACAGTAGGCTGGATCGCTATCACCTAGTGGACAACGGTCTGAAACATAAATCAATACTGCATTCGTCAGTGGACTGGGTTTGATCACCACCATGATCTGTAACATTGTTCACAAGATAATTCCATAGTTGGCTGGATTGCTATTACCTATGCCACAATGGTCGGAAACATTAATAACAAGATAAGGCTTCGACTGTGGGCTATCACCTAGTGGACAATGGTCTAAAATATAAAATAGATAAGGCTGCGACACTGGAATCGGTTGTTGTCACCTGGGCTACTATCATATAGCGACAGTGACCTAAAACATAAATTCTCAAGATAAGATTTAGACTGTCGGCTGTCGCCTAGTGGACAATGGTCTAAAATATAAAATAGATAAGGCTTCGGCAGTGGTTGATCTGAAACATTTATCACAAGATAAGGCTTCGGCATTGGTTGATCTGAAACAGTTATCACAAGATAAGGCTTCGACAGTGGGCTGGATGGCAATCACCTAGTGAACAACGGTCTGAAAATAAATAAATAGAAACGACAGTGGACTGGGTTGCTATTACCTATGCCACAATGGTCGGAAACATAAATTTTCAAAATCAGGCATCGACCGACGGCTAAAATAATAAGGAAATATGGTCTGAGGTTTTAATGAAATAATAATCACAACGTAGCAACAAACATAGGTCTATCGTTCGTTATTGTTGTGTTTCTTCAATCAATCATTGACGGTACGCCGCTTTCTTGGTTTGTTTAATAAATGATAATAGTATATATTTTTTCATAGATGTTTCAGGTATTGATAGCCTACAGTAGTAAACAAAAAATTATAACTAAAACATCTAATCGTAAGCTTTTGAATTTACAAGCTACTTAAGTTACGAAGACAGTTTCAAGGGTAACAATAGAACTGCTCAATACAAATATGGACTTTAACACAAACGCATATGTATTGGGTGTTTGGCTTATATGTGTCATTATCAACATATGTAATGACTAAAATCATACCATGTCAAGGACCACAAAAGAAAAGAAGATGTTAACCATAAAGTATTTTACATACCATCTCTTATTTTGATACGACTGTAGAGTTTTGCATCGATGCGGTCCACTTGTAGTGACTTTGGCACGCACTCTCCCAAATGACAATGCTGAACATATAGAAAAGGCGATAGATTATCTTTAAAGGATAAAAGAAAATAACATGAAATGGCAATAAAGTTAAACACCTCTGGTTTCAATGGATATATAAATCGATATGTACTTTTATTTTGAAACTGTCACATAGTGTATTCTGAATAATGATCAGCCTGACAGAGACCATCTTCCAGTTGATATGAGTAATAAGACTGGCAGAATATTCCAAAAAGTATCTTAAATCTCTTGTCAAAAGGAGATATTTGTACTAAGCTTCAATTTATGTAATCTATGTTGTCATTTAATTATTCCCATAAGGATTGTTACGTGTACTTCCTTTGATGGACATTGGACTTTGGTTCTTCAATTCTATCTTCACATGAATTGGATGCTACAACCATTTACTCTTCTCTGAACATTTCTTTTCTTCACTATTAAATGTATTTTTATTTACTATCAACAATTTTCTTCTGAACGAAATAATACCCATCTCTCTTCTAAACACTTTGTGGACATTATGGTTCAATTACGTCAATACTTTCGTCATAACTTATCAAACAAAACGTCAAAGCTTTAACATTTATTCAAATGGATCGGTTTTCTTTTTATTGCTTGCATTTTAAAAACCCATCAGGAAGTGCTAGGATAAAGCTGTTTTAAGCACCCCAGTCTGTCCATAATGGCCACTGACCGTTCCAAGGCGGTAACTGTCGGATGTGTGTGTGTGTGTGTGTGTGTGTGTGTGTGTGTGTGTGTGTGTGTGTGTGTGTGTGTGTGTGTGTGTGTGTGTTGCAATGCTTATTGGACTTTGTCATATATATTCTCATTTATGATCACAACAATGTTACTTGTGACGTGTGGCGGTCGTAAAAAATCTCCCAGTGCATGTAATCTATGTTGTCATTTAATTCATCCTAAAAGGATTGTTCAGTGTACTTGGTCCAGTGCCTTTTCTAATTTTTGTATATGTTGCAATACTTTTGTTCTTTTGTTATAACCATAGAATGGTATGAGCTAGTAACTAGTAAACGGGCACTAGCTAAGGTATTAGTGGTGTAATAATGTCTATGCTGATCCTGTTTTCAGACGAGCGTAAAACAAATTACTTATAACATTGTTTGGTTGTCATGTAATACATCAGTCATTTAAAAACTGAAACAGTGTTACATCACGGTGTCAAATACACTTTTTCGTCAAAATGCTCACACCTAACAAAGTTATCAAACAGTAGTTCATATCAAGACTTTCAAGAGAACTGTATAAGTTCTATAAAGTAAGAAAAAATATTTACATAAATATTTTAAGAGGTAAGCCTATTGTGTTGATAACTTATAACTTTTGAGTACCATTTACTGTACATGTTTCACTAAACATCATCATTAAAACTGCTATCCTAACCTAATCATATTCTTTCATTAAAACAAAGAAACAAACAAAAACATGTTTAGTGTTATAAACTATAGTATAAACTATGCAAGCCCGGTGTTATTCGAAACTTTTAATAAACCTGAAACGTTTTCTTCATTTCTACGAAGACTACATTATTACTGTACATGTTGGATACCTTATTGCATTAACTACTTATCAGCATATATTATAAACTAAAATCTGTCAGCTTACGAACTTCTTTACAGCGATATGTATAATTTTACATTCCTAGGCTTGCGAGGGCATAAAAACCGATTGTTATTGTCACGGCCCTTCAGCTATTTAACAAAATGTACACAAGCTGCCTCATTTCCACTACAATGAGACATCATGCACATGTGACGAACATACATGGTCACAGCCGTATGTTGAAATGTCAGAGTTGTTGTGTATATGAATTTATTTAATCATTGGCTGATTTAAATATATTTACCCGATCGACACCACACTTAGAACCTGGTAGGGCCATTAGACGGTTACCACTGCGGCACATGCTCGTACTCTTCGATGGGTTGACGCACCACAACCGGCTACACACAGTTTTCCGGGTGGCATTTTGCTATTTAATTAATGAATAATATGTGAATGATGTCACAAATAAAAAAATAATATTACTGAGTACATTTCGCGATTAGGTGTCTCTTTATTCAATTACTGTACTGAGTGAGTCTTTGAATCTGCCATTTTCACATTTTCATTTTCTCAGTATGATTGTTAAGATAGTTTTAATAAAGCAAATTCACCAAATACAAAATACTAAATTTTAAAAGTTGTTATCTTTCAAGTGATACAGAACGATAACGTATTTAAAGTCACAAATATCGTATTTGTATTTATCATTATTTTTGCAAACTACTTGTACGTACATCACAAAAATAAGCGTCACTTCCGAAAGCTTTCTGGCACTGGGTGTCGACACTGAACAGTTCACCGGGCGGGTTTTTGTCTAAATTGTATGCTATATGCTTAGTGGGTATGTTTTTGAGGCATTCAGATTGTGGAGATCTAAAAAAAAAATAAAAAAATATATAAGATAATTTCATAATTTTCATAATATATTCGAATGTCATACAGTTACTTTTTATTTATCTTTAAGTATATCATCTTTAAAAGAAATATAAAAAAAATCAACAGACCGTTCTATACCAGTTGATTTTAACCAATCAGGAAACATTTACCCTTAAAAAATGCTCACAAGCCAACAAGGAAAATCTTAAATGCAAACACCAACGTATAATGTATACACGGCTCTGAACCTGTGGGAATGTAAAGGAAAGGTTCTTAATAGCCATATGTATGAGATCAAAATCAGGTTCTTTATATCAGAAGGTTTGTCGATAGTTTATAATGACTAAAATTTGTTTTATATCAGCAAAAAAAGACTTAACACACAGTGCAATTAAGAATCTCCATTAAAAGATAGCTAGTGAGCAGAAAGCAACAGTATCATAGAACTTAGTGTGGTGTTTTAAATATAAGTATTATAAGATTTTGGTTGAAAAATTACTACGAAGAAAAATGCTCAAGTCCTGCTAACAACGAATATTATTAAACGTAAGTACGTCATTCTAACAATTATAAGCAACAAAAAAGTTCAACTTAATTTTATTAATTTTCGAAAAAAATTGATCTATCTAATTCGTGATAAAATTTACATTTACTTTTGTCAATTAGATGGAAAGAAATTGGGATCGTTTTTTTAAACTCTCGGATTTAATAACAGCCAAGGAGAATTGCTTACTGTATAAATGACTTTATCAGTTTGATTGAACATTTTGAGAACCGAAACAGGTTTCTGGCCACGGCTGCTTGGTCGTTAATCGCGTGAGGTGCCATGATGTAGTTGTCGGTCTCCGGACATAACTTGGTCTTCCGTGTACCGTCGTGCAGCACACCTAGACTTCATGGAAAACGAGTATTATTCCAGCAAACTGGGGCCTCATTGACAACAATTATTGATATTTCAGATCAAAGCCTCATAGAAGACAGTGTTGCCGTTGCAGATCAAAGCTTAATAGAATGCAGTATTTGATGTTGCAGACCCAAACCTCATGGAAAACAATGTTTGGTGTCGCAGACCAAAGCCTCGTGAAAAAATATTTGTTGTTGCAGGCCGAAGCCGCACAAAAAGGGTTTGATGTTCAGATCAAAGCCCCATGAAAAAACAATATTTGATGTTGCTGATCGAAGCGGCATGAAAAAATGTTTAGTGGTGCAGGCCAAAGACTCATGAAAAATAATGTTTGATGTTGCAGGTTAAATTCTTATGGGTAGAAATCATGGATATTGCAGACCGAAGCCGCATATATATATATATATATATATATATATATATATATATATATATATATATATATATATATATATATATATATATATATATAAATTCTTATTTGTGAAAACATAGACTTAACGGATGCATTTGATAAGGTTTCTTGTAGACTTCCTTGAAAATCGTACACTATGCACCCATAAAATCCATTCAAACGATGATCATGCTAGTAAATCACAAATAGACCTAACGGAGGAGTCAACTATGTGCAGACCTTACAGACATAAGAAAGTGTAATTAAAACTCTTTGTATAAAATCTAATTTTAAAGTACATATTTCTGGCATACGATACGCTTAGGACGAAATTAAATTAACTACATTGTACATCTATTGCACCGAAACTTGTTTTAGTTAACGATATATCTCGATTATTCACTGATAAAATGACAGACAAAGGAACTACCTGTGTGCCAGCTCGTGAGCTATTACTCCGACCGATTGGAAATCCCCGCTATCCTGAACTATTGAAGTGGACTTTCCCAGCTTAGTCATGCACATTGTGCCCATATAGGCAAGTCCTAGAATAATAATAATCTAATAACTATTAATAATTTTAGATAATGCGGTAGAAATAAAAAAAAATGCATAAACACTTTTGCACTCGTAGGTACATGTTAAGTGTGTTAATAAAAAAATAAGACATAAAATTATTTCGTTCCTTTTGACATGTGAAAAGGTATACGTTCGATACATATACAACTTATCAACTAATGTTTTGAGACCTACCATCACGCATTATCGCTTTATTTACAAAATTATCTTTTCAATCTTGTGATTAAGTATTTCAATAGTCTTACCCTCAACTTGTTGTCCCTTCTTGCTTAGGATATAACTGAAAATAACAAATCATTTATTATATTAGATGGCATATACCGAAGGGAAATCTGGAAACAATAATACAAATGTAACACAGATTTTGACACTCTGTTAAGCATCAATCCGAGGTCTGAACAAGATACAATAAAAACATGACAGACGGCGGATGATGTGGTTTAGAGGAACATCATTTACATAATATAACAACAATATAATAATAATAATAATAATAATAATAATAATAATAATAATAATAATAATAATAATGATGATGATGATGATGGTGGTGGTGGTGATAACAATAATAATTATAATAATCATAGTAATAAGCGAATTGCGAGATGAAACCTCGTGTACTATATACCAATTAGTGTTGTTTTAAGACAATTATCATACAGTTTGATGCTTATATGGGTAATATTTGCGTGTTCTGATTCAAAACGTATGGTTCTGCTTTAAGTAAAAGAATTATGCATTTTGAGATGCTTAAAGATTTTTGGAGACTTCGTATCACTTCAAAGTCGTACCGTGTGGATGAATATATAAAGTGCATAATTCTAAGACTTCGTAGGGTATCGAATAAGAAGGTTTTGTTCCCAGCATTTATTGTTTCCTCAAGAATTTAAAATATCTGCTATGCATACTTACAATTTTAATAAGTTCGTTCTTTTTGTGACCATTTACTTTTCAGAGAAAGCAAGCAAAGTTGTTCTTAAATGTACTATTTTAAATATTCATTATTTCCTGCGACTCCATGGCTCTTCATCAACTTAAATAACATTGGGTAAAGGTAATGATCGTACGGTTTTTTATTGATTAGATGTCGTTCGTTGTTAACATAAACTGGACACAATTTAAAGTTTTGCACCAATGCTTTCTTGTATACAATGAAGGGACTGACCCACCTGGTAACTAACACGGCATGGTCATAACTGAGGATAGATCTGTTCTTTCTCAGCCACTTCTGGAAGCGCTTCAATGCCCTGCTGGCCCCCACAACGCTGTTCTGTTGACTGTCGGACCACCGTGACAGAAACTCAACCCATGCCGCGGCTCGTCGCGTCTGTAATAGTGTCAATTAACAAGAATATTGTTGTTTTTAATATGAATTCATTTTGTGTACATCTACCTAACGGCAATATAATTAATAGGATTTTAGTTGTTCACACCTAAACTCAACCTTCAGCCAGTTCCACTACTTACTATACTAAACATCGTTTGAAATGTATTTGTAGTATAACGATATTAGTTGTTTATGCAATTATTAAAACCATTCAAAGTTCTGGCTAACACCTACATGGAAATGTAACTAGACAGTTTGAGACTCGGCAGCACGGCTCTGATCAGAAAACCGCCAGAAAGAGCCGTCAGGTCTTGATAAATACTATTTGCCTAGGCCTGATTTAGAGTAAACTTACTTTATGATGGTTAAATGCTGCGCTTACAAACCTCTAAATTTTATAAAGTAACTCTAATTAGTGAACTATGCCATAATAAAACAACAACAGAAAGCACATATACCATAGAAAACATTAATAGGTAAAAAAGAAAAGGTCCTATCAAAATTTTCACAGATATTTAAATTTTATCTACCTGCAGACCAAGGCAAACAAAGTAAATGTAAATGTGACAAAAACACAGAGACGAGACATAACACACAAAAAGAAAAACCATCAGTTACCGCCTTGGAACGGTCAGTCGGCAAAAGGGCCAACTGGGGTGCTTAAACCTGGTTTGTGGAGCGCTCCAACCTCGCACTTCCTGAAGGTTTTTCTATCAAACAAACAGTGTAAATAAAAATATCCCGTCAAAGTGAAACAACTAACAGTAAGCACCTGCATCGGGAGTTAAAACAGATATAATGAACTTATGTACATACATGATAACTAGTAATAAAACAACATATGTACAGTATGTACAGTAGATAAAAGCCTCGGCAACCAAAAAAATGCAAATGAGAGAGTAGTTTCAAATAAAATGAAGCAGTACAAGCGCTGATATATTATAAGAACAATATAATGACGTCATAAATGCCATGACGTCATATGCCAAAAGTGTCAAAAGTGAAATGTAAAAAATACGGAAGAAATAATAGAATTTTAGAAAATCAACAAAATAAAACGTAGTATTGTTTAGAGTTAATACGTTTAAAAAAACATATCATAAACGCCGAGGATTTATCCGCAGTTGACATATTATATTATGATAAACCCAGTCGGTCCATTTGCCGGTTGACTGTTCCAATGCGGTAACTGTTGGTTTTCTTGTTTGAGTGTTATGTCTTGTCTATGCGTTTTTGTCACTTTTTCATTTACCCTGGTTGCCTTTGTCTATAGGTAGTTCAGATTTAAATATCTATGATATTTCTCTTACGACCTTTTCTTATTCTTATACATTACAATGAAGGATGTAAACACAAATTTTACATGTTAACGTCTGAAATCGTTTTGTCCGGTGTAAAAACAATACTGTGTACGTTACATCCTATATATGCTTTATTTTAAAGAATCTCTTTTATATCACCTGAAAACCAGACAAGTTTTCAATTATACTAAGATAAGGTACAGTTAGTTGTTGTGTTGTTTCAGTTAATGATGTGACCATAGTTGAACTTTGTTTCCCTGATGTACCTTTATTTTAACTCAAGGCTTTAAGCATTTTGACGAAGTAGCCTAAATGTTAGATTGTTAAGCTTAATACATTATTTGAGAATAAAGAAAGCTTACCTCCGCTATAGCAATATCACAGATGTTTATTCTTATTGAAAAATTACTGTCTTTTATAGTTTTGTACCGTTCATCTACCTGCAACAGTATAAGAAATTCAAACACATACGATTCACAACAACCATGATGAATAAAATAAAAAATTCTCATGTGTGTGCCAAGAAATCGTCACACTGAGCAGCAAATGCGGATTTTACTTTATCTGGATTGATTTCTACTACTATCACATGTAGTTTTTGTCATGTAGTTTTTGTATGATATATCTTGGAACAGCTTGATAAAGGAAATAATCACGAGTCTATTTGTGCACGCGAGCAGGTCTTCCAGATGAAGATAGACCAGCCCACGTGCAATGATGCGACGTGCACATGTCTTTTAATCTCAAAACATCTCATACTCAGTCATATCATTGACGTATAAATCAAATGTTTGTTTAAGAGTCATCATAATTTGGTAAGTTGTTGTTTAAGAGTCTAGTTTAAAAAGTACTTAAATTAGAGTTCTTTCTAATCCAATGTCTTATATTAAAAATTTATGAATATATTTGATTATTGATATTGAAGGGGGAAAATAATCAGAATATGTAATAAAATAGTGAAACACAAGTAAATGTTTAAATCTTCATCTTGATAATAATATCTGCAATTAAATGAAAGGGTTTATACTAGAAACAATTTCTATGATATTTGGGGCCTTTTTTGTTTAGGTAATGATTATACATTAATGTACATACCATAGCAAACACAATACTGAAATACTGGACAATACTCTTTTTGGCTTCTTCCTTCTGAAAATTATGTTGCCGCAAGAACTTCCTATATATCGAGTTGTCGACTACCACCAGTATTTCGACTGTTGCACGTTCAAAACTGTTGGTGTGCAGACGTTTAGCTGTCGGCATGAGTAATGTATCTGTAAAAATAAAGGTGAACGAACCTCTTTTTTTTGTCTGTTATTCGCTTTTACCATCGTATATACTCATACTGTTAAAGGTGTATAAACCATTCATGTACTTTTAATGTACCCTGGACTGACATTATTAAAAAGTATTGTTAATAAATAAAACATAACAACAAAAACATAACAATCAAGCTAGCAGTATTATATTCCTTTACTTTATATTAATAGGTGTGGAAGTTATGTGTTCTTTTGTAAGTAAATTCAGCCAGGATATAAGAAAAATGTCTCATCAATGACAATATCGTAAAAGTATGCCAGACAATTACAAGAAAACTGTTGGTGCAAAGCATCAAAGGCGACGCAAAGGATTTAAACAAATAAAAGAGATATTGTGGCCATACATTCGAACTTAATTAAAAGTGGTTTCCAGTCGGTTGTATTGAAATACATGTAAATAAACAAATAAATCAAGTAGATAAATTAAAAAAATAGGAAATCAGAACTCCAATTACTGAATTATGACCGTATGAAAGTCCGCAAAACAGGCACTCACCATGTGCAAAATTCAGTGAACATTTCATATAAATACGGGGAAAGTAAATAAATAAATAAAATTTGAAAATGAAGAAATGGCTAAGCTCTGAAGCGCGATATTTCTTTAATTGAATGTTCATTGAGTTATGCAAATTTGAAAAAAGTCTATTTAAAGGACCCTAGCACCATGCTCCTAGTCCGAGAAACGTCGATCTCAGTAAAGGCTATACAAAAATACCCAAAATTATATTTTTATTTACTATTTATTATTAGCCCATTTAATTCCGATATTTAAGATTATCATATTTACGTAAAGTAAATATAGTAATTTGGCTTTTCGAGTGGTACGGTAAGCGCACTTCTATATATATATATTAAGGACAATCAGTAGCGATTAAACTAGACAGCACGTTAATACTAAATAAAGCCACTTGCTCACAAAGTCCAGTGAATCGACTTTCGTTTTTAAACATTAAGTTATGCATAAACAAATACATCTGGCCTTCTTCCCAAAGACAACCGGAAAGAGTGCAGGTCACACACATATTGTTTTACTGTGGCCCACACACATAAAGTAACAACAAATGAGCAATGGAATTATTTTTCATAATATTTTCCCTCCAAGTGATTTTTTATGTAAATATGTTTTAATTAGACAGGTAGGTCTATATTGTGGAATGATTCGAGTCCTGCATATCGACTTTTGATGTAAAAGCTATTTCAACAAGCAAGTTAGAGGTATATGAAACTAAAACAGCTGGCGCTCTTCCTAAAGTTGGCCGCAAGAAATCAAGAAGTGTCGTAGGATTCCCCCAATATTTCAGAAGGTTTTCTTACATTTAACTAAAATGTAACTAAAAATAACATTAGATCGTCACAATAATTGTATTTGTGCTATATATATTTGTTGTTGCTTTTGTGTGTTTAGATACATTGCACTGGACACGAGTGTGGTCATTATAACAAAGCAGTTCAGCCACTTGGTGGAGGATGACCCCAGACAAATGTGTGGGTAGATTCACCTGTGCACCGCAGAACAGCTGGATCTTATTTCTATATGAAGTGGGCTTACATAACATATTTTACTTATTATTATGAAACAAAATCCACGAAGAAACGAAATTGTATTGCTTTATTTTTTATTCAAATTGTTCAACGTAGTAAAAGGTTTAAATCTTAGATTACTGACATATGTAAATAAAAAGAACCGATGAATAGCCATAAAGTCAATGTGTATAATGTCAATACAACATTACAAAATTGCCAGACCAACGGCAAAATGCTGCTGTGATGTAATGTTATTGATTTTTTTTTCATAAAGATACTAAGCAGTTTTATTTAATTTAATAATTGTTTATTAACACTGGTTTCTTTTGTTATTAGATTTTGGGCTTTTAAACAACTGAGTTGCTCATGAATACCAAAACACGTTCTATTTTTCTGTTAATTTTCAAAACAGATAAAAACACAAGTTTTATTGTAACATCATGTATGGTATTTTTTCAATTTTACGTAGCATTTTTGGTGCTTTGCATCACTGATTTACAGGTATTCAGATTAGAATTTTTAAAGACAAATTACCTTTCGAAAGTTTAGTACCTTCATTTTGGCTTCTTACTCGTTTCCTCACTACCATCAACGTTTCCATCATCTGAAAGAGATCAACTTGATCAAAATATCTAACTTACGTCTAGACCCAAATATATTTGTGTAGTTTGTATCTAAGTCCTATTCCGTAGACTCCTATTTATGAACATTCGCCAATGTCTCAAAAAAAGAATAGGTAGATAAGACAAGGTCACATCAAAATACCCACAGATATTTAAGTCTGAACTACCTCTAGACCAAGGCGAACGGGGTAAGCGTTAATTTGAGAAAAGCACAAAGACGAGACTTAAGACACAAAAAGAAAAACCATCAGTTACCGCCTTGGAACGGTCAGTTGGCAAAAGGATCGACTTGGGTGTTCAAGCCTGGTTTGTGGAGCGCTCCAACCATGGCGCTTCCTGAATGTTTTTCTATCAAACAAACAGTGTAAATAAATATCTCGTCAAAGTGACAGTAAGCACCTGCATCGGGAGTTAAAACTG
The DNA here is from genome assembly GCA_007844125.1 of Sinonovacula constricta. Taxonomy (NCBI): domain Eukaryota; kingdom Metazoa; phylum Mollusca; class Bivalvia; order Cardiida; family Solecurtidae; genus Sinonovacula; species Sinonovacula constricta. The sequence continues at coordinate 47,320,238 of CM017557.1, read as the reverse complement.
GGATGGGATGGGATGGGATTAGCCGACATTTTTGCCGATACTGCGCAGCGACATTTCTAGCATTGCACAGGGGCACTTAAGAGGTGCCCAGGAACTGAACCCGGCCGGTCCATTTTACTGACACCGACGAGTCAGGCGTAATGCTGTCCCCCTTAGCCCCGAGCGTTAGGAGGGAAGCCACTACTACCAACTTTAAAGTCTTTGGTTTGGATCCGGCCGGGGTTCGAACACACGACCTCCCGATTCGCAAGCCGACGCTCTAACCACCTGAGCTTCAACATATTCACAATATGTACAGTAGATACAAGCCTCAGCAACCTAAAAGTTCCAAAATAAGTCAGTTGTTTAAAATAGAACACGTCCTAGCTATGACGTATGATAATAACAATTTAATGACGTCATACAATGGCATGACGTCGTAAGCCTAAAAGTGACAAAAGTGAAATTTTAAGAAAAACACGAAATAAATCATAGAATTTTAGAAAACAGCCCAAACCAACAAAACAAAATGTAGTTTTTTTTAGGAATTAATAGGTAATGATATTAAAATAATATGTAATTAAGAGCCGATGATTTATCCGCATTTGGCATATTTGATAATAAACGTTCACGACAAGTAGGATGGATGACCTTCCCACATGACAATTGTTAATCGGCCAAGGACGTTTTCCCCTCACCCCACACCGACTACATATCCCACAAGTGGTTTGTGGGATTGTTATTGCCATGCGACCGTAACAGCTTAAATATATACATGAATGCAGAAGTGTTTATACATCAGAATTCAAATTAGTTTTTTTTAATCGAAAGCTGTGTGCCTTTACTAAACACTGCAAGCAAATTAATTTATACACTGAGGATTTAAACCATGCCTCTATCTGTACAAGTAAATGCGTAAGGCTTCTTGATTGATTGTAACCAGTGATTAAAGGCGACAAGGTCACGTTTAAAAGCGCAGGAGGTAAGTGGTAAATAGAAGGACAATCCGCACGTAATATTAGGATAACCACACAACTATCAAACCAGTCAGGGTCTAATTAGTTTTTGTTTACCGTGTACGTGTGTAGAAAATAAGCTATTTTGCTATAAAATTTAAAAGAGAACAAATGTGAGCATTTTCCTTATAAATAGGAAGCCAAACTTAACTTGCATTAAGAAAGAATCAACGCCTCAACATTTGCTTAAAGTCTTCAAAGTTTATTGATCAGTGTGCTTTGTACAAGGATCGTATTCACATAACGTTTATTCACGCAAAAACATTTCGGATATATACTAGATTATTGGGCTATAAAGTGAAAGATGTCTCAACACTGAGACATCAAGGTATTTTAAGAACAATATGTTCTCACATTACGTGTCATAAATATTCGGAACTTTCCATATGGTAAGATTTCACACATTACTGTCTTCATCTTTATTTGTTACATTTTAAACTGTTTTTTATCTTTTATTTTATTTTCTGAACCATATTAACATTTTGTTTTCATTTATACATTATATACAACGTCCATCATACCTTTGCCACTTCCTGTTGTGTTACCAATGTGCTTAGAGATATATTGCTGCGTTGATTGGAACGGGGATTATCGAGGCTACTGGTCAGAAGCCAATGTGGAACGTCACGAATCATCCAATCATGGAGAAGTTCTTTACTAATCAACAAATCTGGAAAGATATCAACATCACATTTTAAAGTATGTTAATTAAGTCATAAAAAATAGGATATTAAATAAAGATTTTTGAAAAGAAAAATCCTATAAATCATATAAAGCATGAAAACCGCGTTATTAGGCAACTATTCATAAATAATTGAAGACGATGTGGTTCTTGAACCTTATATAAATATATAAGTCTAATTAGACTCACAAAGTTAAACATATTCTACACAGCGCTATTATAGGATTGGCATCGTGGCTCCATATCTAATTAATATGATTTAAAAATAGTCGTATATGAGTTTTTTTGCGAATCCCTGTATAGAATACCACACCTTCTCATAACTGAAGGAAAGTTTAGTAAGTTCAAACAGGATTCGTTTATATCGGTATTATAACGTGATATAGTCTTTCGGGAATCAACCACCTTTCAATGATAGACTGCAGTGTCCAGAAATACATGTTTGTTTATCATGAGGTTTTCTTTCACGTGAGTTATGGTTAGAGTGTTACCACAGTCACACAGGTTGTTGTTAGATTCATATGCTGTATACATGTAGGTCTATAAATGAACGTTAAATGTGGAATTAAATGGGTCCCTACCAGCGTCGATAGTTAATTAATTAGCCACGATATAGTTAACATTATTGCCATCATTAAACAACACTTAAGAACCACTAATCTTCTTGGCAACGCACACAGAATTTGTGTTATGTTGTTTAAAATGTCGCTTTACAGTCCTTGGCATAGCATACAAAGCTTATGTTATGTTGTTTGAAAATCCTATTGTAATCCTTGATATCATTAATGTTCATATCACTACATTGATACAGTGTATATTTGGCATAATTTTATTTTGATACGTTTTCAATGCACTTTGTATTTAGTATCAGTTACTGATAAACAATTCTGATATAACAGATAAACCGTGGAAACTAAACATGTATCTTGGCTATCATTAAAAGACAGATTGCATCAGCATTTTGAATTCAATGTGTTTTTATAAATGTTATGTGTACCAGCGGTTCTATTTAGACACGCGCGGTAAGTTCTTTTAGGGACATACCCTTTTGGTCAATTTATATGTTATAAAAATAATTTAAGTTTTGTCAACATTCATACTGTATTTCACTGTAAAGCTGTCGGCTATAATAGAAAAATAACGATAATATGTTCTTTAAACATTTAATCCAGACAAATAGCAGATATATCAAGAAAATGAATCGGGGTTTTGCATGATTTGGGGAATCAATTATAAAAACACATTCTTCATCTAGATGGCATCGTCTGTGCTTAATATGTCTTGTAAAATTACTTGTTTACTTTAAAGTGACTTTCTTACAGGGCAACGGATACCTAAATTGAAAATGTCGATATTATTGGGAAAAGGCAGGTAACATGGCAATTTATTTCACCTTTCCTTTACTTTACCAGCACTACACAAAAACAACAGAAATCTTGTAATATTTAATTATTAAATTTTCTTTTGAAACGACATTTGCTGTAAAAGCTCCACGTCAGAAATCAATTGTTGGTCACACCCCGAAAGTAAATATTTAAAGATTCCCTTTTCTGCATTGTCTATATACAAATAATAAAAATAAAGGTATTAAATCATTTTAAAACAAGTTAAAATCGTACAAATCCCTTCTGTTTCAACCCACGAGAAAAATACACCCAACAAAAATGGTCGTACGAATATAATACCGATAAGACACTTGACTTTTACGCATTCTTTTTTTTAAAAACAATTTGTTTTTCTTCTATTTTTACGTTAAGATATGTATGTTTTCTATCAATTCTTGCGACTGTGTGTATTCAGATAAGTCATCACCGTCCAGAGTCCCTTAATAACTACTGATATCACTAACATAAACCGTCCACAACATGCATTTTCAGTCTGTTTATTTGTATCATCTTAATGGACACATTTAAATTTATCAATAGTCTTGCGTAAATTCTGTTATGGTATGTTATGCTGGAGTGTTATTATGAAGCTGAAGGTCCCCATCGTTTGATTTTTGTCGCACGGATAAACGATGCTATTGAAACGATTTAGTGATAGATTTAATATACGCCAAACAATTATTAGATGCAAATGAAAATAAAATATATAGTCTTTGTAACGCTTTATTCCAAATGGCATATATCTACTTGTGTTCTTTGGAGTTGACCCTTTAAGTCCAATTTCTGTTTTCATTTGCTTGTCTATGCCATTTCAATGTTCATAGACGTAGTTCCATGGTAAAGTCTAATTTTAATTTTGCAAAGTTTGTATTTTACCTCAATATTTTATCCCGATGTAATGATTAGGTTATTGTCTGGTTAGTCGTAAACTTTCATTACAATGTTTCCCATTGTCAATGAAGTCCGATTACGCTGTACGCATGTCATTTGGGTATGATATTCCAGAGAATTTGTGACATAAAATACATCCGCAATCCTACATCCTGACGATGAAAATTGTAGCTGGACAGTAAAGCAATCAAAATAATAACAGTGTCTTTTTTAGGAAATATGTGATTTCGTAGCCGAATTACCATATGGCTTGCGTGGGAGATGTGGGAGTATTTCCAATTTTGAACAACATTCAACTATATTGTTGTGGCTGTCGCGTTGATACGATCTAAAACACACCTTCCTGAACGTATCAAATTGGTATCATAATGTACAAAATGCTTTACAATAACACAATAAATGAAAAACGTCTTTAAACTATTCGAGAGACTTTAATTAAAGTAGCTTAAGTGATCGTATGATATCTAAAGTTTCAATAGAATTTATCTAATTTAATTATCACACACTTATATTGGTCGAATGTTGTATGTAATCAAAGTATAATTATTTTAATCTATTACAACTGCTCGGGCAGAGAAATTTAGGTTTGCTTCTGTTCAACGTTTGCAGAAAATCATCATAATACTGTTTATGTCTCTTATTAAAACATGTAAATTCTAGTAACCTATAGTCATACTGTTTGCTGCAGCACAACGTCAGTCTACACATTGGCTAATAAACTTCACATGCAGTCGTATTTGTTATTTCGACATCTATTAATTAAATTATAGAAAGATAATCATTAGATAATAATTAATACTAATTAGCCAATGAGAGACATTACATTTACAATAAACTGGTAGTATAGCTTTTGTTTATAAACTTTAAGTACAGACCTTTTTCTGTGTCTGGGCCATCTTATTGTATCATGCACAAACTACAAACATATTGCAGAAGCAAAAGTAACAGATGATGTATCTACAGTGCAAATCTGTGACAAACGGGTTGTACACATTAAATTGCATAACGCAGGGCAATATATTTGTACAGACAAAGATCTAATAGAAATAACGTTTATGTTTTATTTTAAATTCGTAAGTTTTAAAGCATTTTAATTTAGCTTAAAATAAGATTTTTTTTTACTGTACTTATATGTACAAACCTTTAATCACGAAATGTTTGTGACGAGATGATATGCAAGTGACAATATATTAATAATATTTATACTATGTAAACATCTACTCACAAATTAATATACATTAGATTCTTCTACAAAATGTAACACAATACTAATACAACTAACGGAAAGTGATTGACTGCTAAACCGGTGGAAATGTTTGGAGAATGTTTCAATGGTTATAGACCATTTCCCTAGTTGGGAGTGGCGAATTATAAGTGTGTTTTAATCGAGTTCTGTAGCGGCAAACATTTGTTAATATGAAACCACATAAGTGAATATATATTCTTCATTTTTAATAGTAAAATGTATTACCATAAAACTTATCAAATGTCCCCAAAGTATTGAACACACAGAACAAAAGATAAAACAATAGCATTTTTGCTATTGATTTTATTTATGATTATTACAATGACATCAACAGGAAGGCATTTCTAAATGAAAGTCTCACTTATACAGAGACTTTAACCCACGCGTCGAGTGGCCGACACAGTGTGGACACAGGCAACCGACACGGTGCGATATCACAGAAGATTTACATTGAAAAAGAAAAAAAAAATATTTTCAAAATGTTGAAAACTGTGGATGTTTGTGTTTCTTCATAAAAAAAATTACATTATTACTTGCCAGTATAATATTTGTTATATATCATACCAATTCTATATATATATATATATATATATCACGCTCCTAATTTTGAGATTATTGCTTCAAGAAACGGTGGTCGCTTGCGAAATTGTATGTAGCGGCTCCACAACTAGAATGTGACAGTTTCTGCTCTTAGCCTAGATATTGCACTTACTATGTTTTAATAACTATCATAAACGTCTTCGGGAGATGTCGCACAATAATTTAACCGTATAAGTTCGTCATTGATAAGCAGTGACAGTAATTAGCGCCAAATCATCACCTGAGCTAAAAGTTTAGTGGTAAACACAAATTAGAAACAAAACACCGGTGGTTCGCGTTATTTGTTTGGCAATTATGAACTAACAACTCGTCTCTGTGTTTTTGTCACATTTACATTTACCTTGTTTGATTTGTCTACAGGTAGATAAAATTTAAATATATGTGGAAATTTAGATAGGACATTTTCTTATTTACCTATTGTTTAAACATTATCTGAAAAGTAATGTAGATGATATTTTCTTTATTAATTATTATTTATTTTGTTTGTGTGTTATTTTCACGCACATGTAAAATGATGAAATAAGATGCAGATTACCACTAGTGTCCCACAATTGTAAGAAAATGTACTTAAAGACTTAAAATGCATTTTGAACAAATGCATGATTATAAAGATCAACTTTCTAGAATTTTATAAGATATGATAATTGTATAATTTATTTCATGCGCACTAAAATTATTAATTCTCATCTCCTTTGTGTGCACCTTCGGTACGTTACTTGATGCTAAATGTGCTGATTACTCGTGATCAGTTACACGCAGAAGTAAAATGGCATATCATTAGAGTCTCTAGCAAATAGTACAGATCAGACAGCTTGCAATATGGACGATCACTAGCTACCTTAGCCATATCAGTTTGTGATTTCAAGCATAAAGATTGCATCATTTGCTTGTAGTGTACCATATATTTCATGTGTTTTGGGGTGTGTTTTTTTTGTTGTTGTTGTTTTTTGTGTGTGGGTGTGTGTGGGGGTAGAGTTTTTAACTTAATAAAAATATGAGTGACAACAATCTGCCAACAAAGGTATAATTACCGTTAATTTCTGTACTGAGTGATGGGTGGAGAAACAATTATTCCGGTTATGATGCACATCGCCTGATGTCATCATATCAAGTGAATTGCCTGCCGCGGAAACGAACATTAATTTGATAGCAAGCAGGAACAACCAGGCATCAATTTTGAATTGTCACACAATCGTTACGAAAAAATTTTTATTTGCAACTACAGAGGAAATAATTGTATTGCGTTTAAACCTTTTATAATGTGAAGTTTTAGTGTTTTGTAAATAAATTAAAAGGAAACGACATTAGAACAAAACTAAGTTTACACCATTAAAGGCGACTATACTCAAACCTTTTGTAACAGATAAAGCATTGAATGTACTTTGTTTAGGTTTACACACCTAATATGGTTAACTAATTAAGTAGAAAAGTGGACTGCCTTCTGTTTGTACACTGCTACATGTATTCTACACGTGGGTTAAGAGTTGTAATAGTACAGTTTTGCAATTAATTTTATGTCAACTATATTTGTTTTAAGTGGAACTATGCATAATACGTATAAGTTATGCTATCAAAATTCAAATGTGTTAGTATGGATTCTTGTATACACATCTAGTCTCGGTAACAGATTGTATCATAAACATGACAAAACAATGTTCCTTTATGTTACATGTTAATTTTGTAGTACAAGCGATGAAAATAAAATAAAGCCAAGATTTGCTACTGCAGGTCCTCCAGACACTCAACTAGCTACCAAAAGCATGTTATGCAATAAGCATGCATACGCTAAAATTAAATGGAACATCTCTGAAACCCCAATAAACACGTAAGGTTAGCCGTGTTTCGGGTTAGGTATCTTTTTAAAACAATAAACATTCCAATAATTAATCAAGTCGATAGTCATTACGTAAAACATTCAGCAGTTAAAAAAAAACATAATATAATGAATGGTTGAATTTAGCACTTATTAGTGTTTATTATCTTTTGTAACTTTATTTTATTATCTTAATTTTATTTTTATTTAAAAGATGCATTTTTATATTTGATTTATTACAATTACCTGAAAGTCGACCGCAACATGCCATGGGTAAACAAATAAACATGTATAATAAGGCAACGAGCGTGTCATAAAATCCCATATTTATCACACAGTCGTGAAGGCAAACGATCATGAAAACAAAACACAATAAAACTCATAATTCCGTTCATGAAATGTAGAGGAACTATCATTCAACCGATTGTCCACATGTTGCAATCTTGGGTATATAGAATAAAGCCGCATATCGTTGAGTGCCGGAGAATGTCGCTATTGGCTAGTTTACAAACTGCGGGGGAGTGAAAGGCGACGCCATTATCTTAATTCACTTTTTCCGATATCTACCAAGTATGATGAATGAACGGAACTATTATAGTCACGGTGCGCGGACCGCTGTCGCGATAAGGGGCCTATTTTAATATTTATGTTGTTTTCTTTGAAGCCTTTTCCGTTCTATCAACCGTCACCCTCTTGATAACTACGATATGTATCCGATCTGCTAGGAAGACCGTCCTTCATTCATGAACTCTTTCCTTCCATTCACAAAAATCGATCGATGCAAGAGAAACATGGAGTCGTTGTCTTGGAATGCCGCGGTATTACGTCTTTTTAAGAGCCATCAGCGTTTTGTATGGTTTCTCAACCTTCATTCATTGTGGCATTTATTTCAAGTTGTAGCACATATCTCTAAATCCGGATAATACGATTTAGTTCTAGGAAGAAATAAAACGGCAAATATAGATTCATTATAATTAAAGTGAATGAAATTTCCCTTTGATGTCCTTTCTCGTCTCAGGTTCAAATGGGTCGCTATTTTTACCCTATTTAGTAATACATGTGCGCAAAGAATTGCGTTATTACGAAAATGTAGATATCGATGAAGGTTATAATTGTACGCCAGATCGTAACGATAATATCTTTCTATGTTATTTGCCAAAACAGTTCATTCCTTTGTTCACAACAATTGAGATAATATTCTTATGTTAAAGGTCAACGGGCAAGAGTGTGGAAATGTGTTAAATGTTATTAAATCTAGCACCATGATAATGCTTTGTGTGTACATATACTTGCTGGCTGTCTTACTTAAGAAGTGCTCGAGTGACAAGTATTAAAAGACTAATCTCACTTCAATAAGTCTGTATAACGTTGCTACTGAGTGGAATTTCTTGAACCGATAAAACAAGCCTTGAAATTACTGGCCATTTTAATAGTTGTCTAAGTGTTTCTTTCTTTTTATTTTTAATAGCATGTCCGACGTAATGCGAATATTAAAAACGCATATGTTTTATGGCGTTGTAATCTATGTAATTTATGGTTTGTAATAGGATACAATGTTAGGTTAATAATAAAATAACATGAAAAAGACAAAACAAAAATCTGCGCTAGACAACTAGATACTGAAGATTACATTACGTTTGATACTTGTGACTACAATTTTGCATATAACTGAAAGTAATAGACACAGCTTTGAAGGAGATTATTAATTCCCCTAATTTCAAGACATGGTTCTGTCTATTCTATTCTGTCGATTTATTTCTGTTTGCCTTGTGACTGTTCGTGTAGTTCTCTGTATTGCCTGTGATAATGTCTGGCCCAAATATCAATCAGTGATCAATTGCATTGAAACTTTCAAAAGTAAAACAGACAATATCGATTTGAATAGGAAGATCGAGCGTCATAATGTTATGTATTTAACTGATAATGTTGTACTGCTTTGAACATATATTTTTATTATTGCTCTGTATTTTACAAAGTTCAGGTATATATTCGAAACGGGAGTCTTAGTTTTATTGCTTTTTGCTAATTATTTCACAACAAATTACGATAACATCTTATATATATATATATTAAAAAGTTTCGCAAAGGCTACACAAAATGGGAAAATTGCTGTAGGTGCTTATATAGGAAAGAAGTTCTATAAGAATTACCACAAATATGAAAATTTGAACTTCAACGTGAGAAATGCGCACAATGTGTTTATATTATTAATTCTATTTAAAAGAACAAATAAACGACGTCAGTAAAATGTTTCAAAAAATGATTGGCCTGCGACTGTGTCATAAAAGTGCCACCCCTTGCTTTTAACTGGTAACACATGCTGTCTTTGTGAAATGTTTAATTCAATGTGTATGAGATTTCACGTTGTCATAAAAGTGGTATTTCTCTTGTATGGATTTGAAAAGTTTTACTCTGTAGCATGAATCCACGTTTTGCTGAACCTAAGAGAATTCCCAAGATTCTTAGATTACACATGAAAGTCATGTATCGTTTAAAACACATGCAGTACTCTTTTCAGAATACCATGACAAATTTGCAATTCCTACCTGCTGATAAAACCGCTAGTATAATATATTTCGTATTGCGCTTTTAACACGAAATTTACTACTAAATGTCGAATTATCCACCTACAGTTCTTACATTAGCACAAACGTCGACAGAAGTTGAAGATATTCAATTACAAGCTTGAATCGAAACAAGAAATGCTTCTTTCAGTAAGGTCACTGTCTTCGATATCATAGATTTACACAGCACCATAAAATGTGAGACGTTACCGTTAATGAAACATCTTCATAATTCAGAGATCAATTTTTTACTGCATGCTTAAAACTTCTATTGCTCTGCAGTTAGTAATTAATCTTAATGATTTGCATATGATCAAACTGACTATATTAGTAATATCCTTTCATCGCTTCATCTGATTTACCCTCCATAACATCTTGCCTTAAATAAAGCTAATGCTTGACATTGAAAATATTTATGAAACCGTGCATCCTGAAGTTTATTTCTTATACAAGATTAACAAAACCAAGAGTCTCGAGGATTTCTCTAGCCTGGTTACAAAGCTATAATACAATGTCTTTTCTTCTGCTTTATAAATGAAATATTTTAGATCGTTGAGTTTTTGACATAATGCCATTATATCAGGTTAGGAAATGCATACATTTAACCATGAACATATCTCCTTGAAGTAGTACGTACAATTGTAGATTGTGATAAAAGTTTGTATTACTGTAGCTTTTTGGTATAAACTATATTTATGTATCCTGTTTTTACATATGTAAAAACAAATCATGTAGTTCCATGTGTAGACCAGACGGTTTATATTTTGGGATTCTTCGACAGATTTCTTATATTTAATTACCCTAAGGACATCGTTGTTATATAGATATTGTTAAAAACACCGTTCCGTGGCCGGAGATATAGAGAATACCAGGTTAGTGTTGATATAGATAAATGTTATCATGCGAGGCTAAGAAAATCAGAAAGCACGAGGCTCTGCAGATAACAATTATCTTTATCAACACTAACCAGGTATTCTTTTTATCCCACCATCAACATTTTTTTCAAATGGATAAAAAAGGGCAACATTTAAATTTACCGCTACTGCTCCTCCCCTACATGATGTGACATTGCAATGCAATACACGAAATACATGCGCGTGCATAGAGTAATTCGGCTATAAGAAATACTTCTATCTTAGAATTAAAAATGAGACTAAAAATATTTTATTTTATATTTTATTTGCACTATACGTAAGGTTGTAATTTTATTGATAACGATAATTAAAAATAATGGTTGGAAAATAACAACAACAAAAATCACACCCTTGTTTAAAGTTATACATGTAGTGTGTAATGTCAAGGCCGTGTAACATTAAATTTGCGACGCATATGGCATTAAGAAACGCGAACTAAATTCGAGGTTTGTGATTGTTTGTGGATGTAACAAACAGTTTCCTCATGGATTTTAATTGTTGATGACATTAAAATTCTGAACATTGAAAACAGCGTCATATGGAGTTGGCGTGCTGGTGTACATGTTTAAGTCTAGAATTTGTGATTTATTAACACTTTTGTCCAGATCTGTGCAGTCAGCTGTATTTTGTTCAGCTAAAGATTTAGTTCTATCTAAAACATTTGAATGTTCATTATGTAACGACATTTGAATCACAAATGTCTGTCTTCAGATTATGCAGCAGATTGCTGCAATCTGAGACAGTCACACAATCAAGATCAATTTCCTTCTCAAAAATGTTCCGATTAATGCCAAATTTTGCCTCGAAATTCTCGTAGCTCATCTCTGCAAAACTGCTTAGGTTTTCACACGATTCTTTATCACATTCTTCCAATTCACACCAAATAACATCAACACAACAGGGACTCACATGATCTGACATTTCGACAGTTGTTATTTTTTTATTTTGCAGAGAACAAATTAGTACTTTTATTGATTTTATTACTATTCCTAAACAGTTTTAAACCTGTGCCTGTATTACATTTTGATTTAGATTTTTGTAAATGTGTACATTTTGATTAATAAAGCTTCTATATATTTTTTTTGTTTACAAGTTTTCTATATCATTGCTAAATAAAACTTCGGAAATTTGAGAAGAGCTGTCCGGTTAGCTCAGTCGGTTAAGGCGCCGCTACTTAAATTTTAAATCCTGCAGGACAGAGATCGAAACCGCGCTCATCTGTTTTTAATGGCCTCGTTTGTTCTATTTAACCAATCTTTATATTATGGACATTTCTGGGGTGATCTCAAGAATAATTACGCGATTAATGAGTTTCGTTCACGTAAACATTTCTGAAACATTCCTGAACGTTTCGTCAAAAAGGTAGTCCGGCTAAGAGCAGGTGCGCGAATATCGGTTGATAAAGCCTATCTTTATCACACGGGTTATATCAACTGATATTTACAGAGATGGTGGGATAAATATGACGATCCAGAAAACCTTTTTATTTTTAGTAAATTACTTGCTGACCGTGTGTGATATGTACACTGTTTAACATAAGTGTTGGTGATTTGACATTTAATTTTTGTTAAATGTTAAATTTGTTACCGATTATTTACCTTTGCTGTTTGTAAAAAAAAAACCAGGAAGTGAGAGGGAAGAGCTCTGTATAAGGAAATATGAAATATAAGTCCTAGGACCATTGATACAGTTAACTCGGGTCGTGCAGCTTTCAGTATAAACTAAGACGTGTTGTGTCTATCTATGAAAGAAAACTATCCGAGATAAAATAAACGTGATCATTATGGAGGTCATGAAATTAGTATAGCTATAGCGGTGTCAATGTTCAATTTTTAGAAAGAACAAACAATAACATAATCACGTTTAAATATCATTCGCCTGAGATCCAGCCTTGTTTTGGACAAGGTAAGACGGGTTACTGTCCTTTTTTGTCTTTTTAAAGCACGTGTGGCCGTTGCGCCGAGATATGTAGATTTTGTGCTTGCAAAACAATCACGTAATTCTATAAAATGTTTGCCAGATGTAGAATGAAATCTGACAATAACCATATACTGAACCATCAAATACCGATAATAATGATTGACATATAGAAAACTTCATAAAACATTCAAGGGACCTGATGTACTTGGCAATTAGAACAAAACGACCGCAATCCATGTTTTAATATACTTCGTCACTGCTGATCCAATCAATGCACTGTCTATTACTGATGTATATACACATTTTGTTATTTTAAGCATACGTATTTTTGGTGATTGGCAAGGCTATTGAGCTTTACACGGCTAAAATATTTTAATCGGGAAATATGACTAGGTCCTATGATGATTATAACATAACTGAAATTTAACATATCAATAAATAGATATAAAGATGAAAGTGCAATGTAAAATTACACGAAAATGGACTGACTTTGATGCTTAAGCCGGTTTACTGAGTTCTTTCTTTGGAGTTTACCCAGAAATAGATAATGTAAACTGTCGCGGCGGTTTTAATACCTAAGCCAAAAGACAACTTATTCAAGAGAATGACAGCACTTTCAATGTAATCAGGATATAAGGTGTCATATTTGAATCCATTAGCTATTATAGTTTGACAAATTTTGGTTTAACAATGCAAATCTGGCCAAATGTGAGCAAGTTTTTTTTTTCAAAGCTGTGTGACATTGGAATCTCGTCTCACTACTGCACCAGGGTTAACCAGTAACATAGTGTCAAGTTTGTGTATTTTAAGAGGTAAATTAATATTAAAACGTCTTATAGCTTCGCTAATATTATAACAATGTTCTCGAATATATTATGTCTGTAACTAATTTATTAATAGTGGTCCGAAAATGGCGAATATTCAATTTATTGTAACAACTTTTTAATACCATACTGGAAACAGGTCTTGCCAAAAAAATACTTAATGGCAGCTTGAAAGATTTACTAGGTAGCCCAATGTTGACACCAGAAATATATTACACACTTTATATTATCGTAAGAAATTTTATAAAGCAGAAGTATATTAGTTTTGCTAATTTTGCGTGTACATTACACTATCAAGAATATTTTAGCATGCCTGTTATATGAAAAATGAAAAAAATGTAATACTTCTTTATGTAGAAATAGTATGTATAGTCAGGTGTGAATTAATAATTACAGACACATAATGATATATAAGTAAACGGATCTTTATTTGTCAGAACATTCCTTCGATAATAACAGCACGTATCTCTTCCGTTGTTTACATTTTACCTCGAGACCTCAAAATCTATTTCTTTTATTGTCTTAATTTAGTGCATCGACCTGTTAGAGCCAGCGTAGAGATAACAGTGCCAGTCTTGCGTGCTATCCTAGCCGCTAGTGCCATCATTCCTGATAGCTTATCACTGTGATTACCGGCCTAATCGCCCCTCTGTAATGGCCTTGTTCTTTTCCATTATTTCCATATATGGTAAAGGTGGGCCTCGGTCGCTTGATGCAGAATACTTTATAGTAGATCTAAAGTTTACAGAGTTTATATCTTAGTTCAGAACGACGCAAAATGCAACGTTCCTTGATAAAAGTTCTATGTTTTAAATAGATTGTTATGATGCAGTGATTTCCAGCATGTTAATTATACATAATAATAAAGGTGGGCGGTGTTGTATACAATGCATGTTATGTCTTAATATTCTCAGGAAATTATGCGTATCGGAACCAGAAACATGCATTGCATTTTCTGTTCAATGACCTTTTTTAAGTATTGCAGTAAATAAATATAGGCAAACCAGGAGTGTTTATGGAGAGGACGTCGACATAACTTTATTATTATTATTATTATTAAACAAATGCTTTAAAATCCACCCGCAATTTAGGATAAAGATAAACATCTACGTGCCTTGTATCAGTAAATCATGTCTTAAGAAATACAGTCTAAAACAGATTTCTATTTGCAATGCTTCTTTTGTTATACAAAACAACTTTCTAACAACTTTCATCCCTATAAATACCTTTCCAGATTTCTTTATTGGAAAAGCACCAAATATGGTATGCTGCAATAAAAGCGGAGACAAATTTAGGTAACCTGTAGACAATCATAATTCTACTTTGGCTCTGTTAGGTTATCCGACAAAACATAAATCAATGTGTGTCTGTTAAGTAAATGTCAAACTTTTAAACCATTTTTTACCATGACACATTTGCGTTTTGTCGTATTGTCACAATAACCTGTAGTGGGTGAACGCCTACACGATTTACTACCATCAACATCTTAAAGGAGTCTGTTTGAAAGGAAAATTTGCTCTGGTAATTACTTGCTTACTTAAAACAGTACATGCATTTTTGTAAGGTTTTATTATTATTATTTTGTTGTAACAAGAACTAACGCCCAATTAAAATAAATCATCTTTTATAACAGGTCTTTGATATTTTTGCATTTTGATTGGCATTATACATTATTCAGCTTTCGATAGGTTCGTACAGATTTTATTAATTGTTTAAAATACGTACCAGTCCAGTATAATTCATACATAAGCTACATTTATTGCATGTGTTTTGTTTTGATTATGAGGATGAGGAAATTTGCACCGATGACCCTAAATTTATCGTTTTTGTAAAGTTTGAATGTTCTTCGCTAAAAAGATATGCTGTAGATTTTCAGATAAGCCATTTTCTTGTATATGACTGTTAATTATCGGGACTGTAGGACATATGACTGTTACTCCAACATTCACGGATGCCTGTTTTAGGACATATGACTGTTACTCCAACATTCACGGATGCCTGTTATCGGTCATTTAAGGTGATAATGTGTTGTTTACATTTAAGGAAATCGAAACGAGGCATATGCCTCAGTTACTTGGAATATGTTAGATGGATAACTTCTTTTTAAAAGACCAGCATGTATGTTATGTATGTTGTCTAAAACACAACCCATGAGTCTTAGCATTGTCAGTGTAGTCTTGCCTATTAATTGAGTGTGTATGTTCGTACGGATTACATAGACTGTGAGAGTTTCAATGACTTATAACTGAAACTTACGAGACTTGCTTGTAAGCATAAATGCTATCAGAAATTGTAGTGGTTACAGGGTAAATTCATGATGTTAACTTTATGACCAGCTGACCTTTCATGGAATTTAACCAATTCCTACTTTTTTACTTATTTAACCGTATCTGTCTCGCAGTCATTTCTCTTCACATATCATCTACTTACTTTAGGGGAATCAGCGATCGTTACGTCTACTTATTAGCATTAGCTTTGCTTTGTCGTATCTAATTCCATGAATAGTCATTCACGGAAATAAGCATATTTAAAAGGTCATCGAAGAACCAATTTGAGTGGTCACGGCATGCGTAGGAGTCTTCTAGTTAGAAGCATCTTAAACACTTTTCTCTGTTTTCCTGATTACTATAAAACAGATTCAAGTAGTATAATATACACGAAGCATATTGCTTGCCCAATGTATATCGGCTTACAAAAAGTATTTATAGAGGCTTCAAATTAGCGTCACGAAATCTTGACGATCTTCTAACTGTAGATAATCCTTTAATTTCTCAAATGATCCTTCTGATTTACCCTCCAGAACTTACACCTAATAAAGCAAATAACTGAATTCATTTCGGACATTGAGATCTCTTTTTCCAATGACAACGTCTCTATCAAAATCTAAGACAAGTGATATATGATTTCAACAGTATTGTGAATTATCCAAACCTTGACAGTGATTCATCTCTTGCTGCCTTATATGGTATTTACATATCCCAACTTACAAGAATATATATCAAAGTCCTATGAGCATTGCAACATATACCAAACTCTGAAAAGGCACAGGACAAAGGTAATTCACATGCAAGCCAAGTGAAAAGTAAGAACAAATTCGTGATGAGTTATTTAACGAAAAGAGCAAACCCGGCAGAAACTGCCTAGGAACGGTCAGTCGGCAATATGGGCCGACTGTGGTGCTTAAACCGGTTTTACAGAGCTCTAACCTCGCACTTCCTGATGGGTTTCTCAAATGCAAGCATTGAAAAGAAAACCGATTTATTTGAACAAGGTTTGCACAAGTTTGTACTATCGTAGAAGATTTCAATGCTAAAAACCGGTTTATTTCTTCTAAACTGTTACAGAAAGGCTTTCGTTTTCACATATTAAGAAAGGCGTTTGAAAAAGTCTTTCACCACAATGATTTTATTGCTTCTAAGTATAATAGCAGTATCAAAAACACGTATGCAGACAGGCTTAAGCCATCCTGCATTTTAAGGAAATGTTTTATTTATTATTTGGGTTTTACGGCACACCGACACTTAGGGTCCGTTTATACAGAGCGCGAACGCGACCGCGAACGCGAACGCGGTTTTTCGTCCTGGAATAGTTTAGTTATTTGTAGAAGAACCGTTCAAATAGAGTGCGAACGCGAACAATTTTTTGTTCGCGCGAACGACCGCCTTGATTGCCCACAGGGCGAATTTTTCAGAAGGTCGCGAGTTTTTTTGCTATTTTCCAATTAGCAAGTATTTTCCTGGCATCTTTTCCACAAATAGAAATGCCAGTTTCATGACAGTTTTCATAAATAACTTGACACTTTTTATAAGTCAACATTGCTTCAAAATGGACATATCAGAAGTCATAATTATTGAAGTAGAAAAAAATAACTCTCCAAATTCATGTCGTATTTGTAAAAGCTCATGCAGGGAAACACGCCTCTTTCTTTTCCTACGTTTTGTGTACAAGTACAACACTACAAGTTCCTCCGTGTCTAACTTCATGATTCTAAATGATCAAATTTTTAGCTCTTATAACAAGGAAAAAACGAGTCGCCTCGAAAACCGTCGACGGTATACCGCGTGCGGGTTCGTGCTCTATTTGAATGGCAAAACTGCTAAAAAGTCGCGTTCGCGTTCGTGTTCGCGTTGAACGCGTTCGCGTTCGCGCTGTGTATAAACGGACCTTTAACAGGTCATACGGCGCCGAATACAAAGAAGTTTAATGTGAAAAGAGAATAATCAGTTAAAAACTTAACTATGCTAGTAAAATATAGAAAAATACATGTTTGCTTGCAATTGGCCCTTTTACAGTCAAGAACTTGCATTGCTTTTAAATTACACGATGACCGGACAGGTCGTTAATACTACATGAAAAGAGTGACTTAAAGCCATAATTGGATAGTCAATGATGGATTTAATGTCCCTTTATCTCTCAAGTCGTGCCCTATATAGGTGAGACAACTTGAGCAGTCTTCATGCTCTTTACGTGAGATTGCACAGTAGGTATAATATCGGGATTTTTTAATACCTTTAGTTTAAAATATGCCAATAGCGGATAAATCATCTGCTTTTTATGATGTTCTTTTAAAACGTTTTAGCTATTAACTCCTAACAATACTACATTGTATCGTATTGGTTTGAGTTGTTTACTTAAATTCGATGATTTCTTTCGATATTTTTAAAAAAAAAATAGGTTTTACTTTTGACACTTTTGGCATATGACGTCATGGCAGTGTCTGCAGTGGTGCGTTTCATGAACAGTCTTATATGCGTTGGAAAATTGCGATCTAGCATAAACGCTAAAAATACGATTTTCTCGTTTCATGAAGCTCATGTATTTTATGATGTCGCAAATATTAGTCACAAAAATATGCCACACACAGATGTGTCAAAAATGGCCGCTATCTGCGTCTGGCAACTGAATCATCGGAATACCTAGACTGCTCCAAGACAGATTGTCTTTAGAATCGATAAGAATTGAAGATATTGTTGCTCGGTACCGATTAGATCGAGAATTGATTGTTTATCTTTTGTCATTAATTCAAAATGACATCGTACTAAGCAAAGTGGTAGGAGCATACCATCAACTGTTCGAGTAAGTAATTAGACCAATCTAGATACAATCTAATAATTCCGAAATGATTTTGTAGAAAACATAGTCTTTCCTTTGTACATATATGTTTCATTGCGTCATAAGATGTGCAAGGTTAACTTACATTTGCGTTTAATTTGTTGGAATGCATAGATCTTTTAATTACCAAGCACACGAAACCAGAATTTATGTTGTATAAATTGGTGAAGTGTCATCTTTTACCTGAGACGAAGTGAACAAAAATGGTTGTGTATTTTAATTCTTAAACCAAATTGATCTTCTGAACGATGCCACTGGTCGTCAAGACAACATAAGAAAAAGATGGATGTAACTTATAGCAATGGGTATACATACTAATGAGATAAACATGATGTCAAGCTTGTGAAAATCTGTGAATTTTTCTTTGGCGTTTAACAAGTTTGGGGCTATTGTTGTCCCAACAAATTTCAATGGTTTTAATCTACACGGGCGGTTGGTTGAATCACTGTGTGATTGTTCAGAAGACAAATCGTTTCAGGTAATTAAATTAGTAAAACTTGCATGCACACGTTTGATTCTATATATTATTCAGTATGTTCACAAATTATAGATGCTAAGCCTATTGTTTATATCTTTTAAGAAATATCTAGACTAAAGCACATCAAGAAAATAATTAGACAATGTCTGACACTCATTATTAATTGCCAAAAGTCTATATACAGAAATCACTGAACAATAAAAAATGCATTTGTATATAAAAGTGTGGCGCGCAAATGTTTTTTGTTTATTTACATTGGAATCTGTCGTTTCGCCGATTCATTTCCAGAACCATTTTCGTAATAACTCACATACTTGTTGTGTACAACTGTTTCTATAATTGGTTAACAGTTTTTAAGCTTTTGATTACTTTGCGAGGGTGAGCTAAAGGGACTTCTACTCAGACGTAGGGTGTCTACATGGTGTAAGCAGATCAAGTGCATGTATGATTGTCCATAGTCATATGCGCAATGAACAGAAGGCTTGACAATATCAGGTAGTGTGTTTTAGTAAAGTGCTAGTACTATACAATCAGTTAACTTTACTTTAATTTGTAACTGTCTTTAAAGTCTAGTCAATCAATGAAACTGAAAACATTTTTTATCGACATTCAATGTGTTCAAACATGTCACTTTTGTTTGCAAGTGTGTCCAGAAGAAAGTGGTCAAATGGTATTCTAAGCTTAATAATGAGTTTCATAACTGTGCTGCGTGATTGAAAAAGAAACTACATATGTTGTAATTTTGTTATTTATAGTATGGTCCCAAGCTTTACTTATTAAATTGATATAGGACATCAAAACAGCATTATTTAGAGATTTTCATGTTACAATAAGAGGGACATGAAGATAAAGAATGTCTTGATGAGCAATAACTATTAATAATTAAATTGTTGAATAGAAATGAACATTATTCACCTTTTATTTGGCACATGATGACTAGTGATCAATGTTCGATAACTACAGTGTGACTTACATATCGTATTACCTTTAATGTAAATGTAAGGAATGAATGGGTTTATTTCTTTCTTTTGCAGATTTTTTGATGTTGTGGCAAGATGGCCTGGTGGCCTGGTGCAACTTATTTCTATATTTGACAGCTGTGGTTTAAATTAAGATTCATTTTACATAGAATATAAAAAAATGTGTATAGTTATTAACACAATATAATTTTCTACCAGTTAAATTGCAGTACAAAGTTGTTTAACACAGAAATTTTTTATTAATAGTCAACAGCTAAATAGTCAACAGCTAAATTGAGCAATTTTTTAATTAATCATAATCATACTGCCTTAAACAAATGAAAAAAGGTATACAAATGCATTTGGCTTACTTTCAACAGGACTATCTTAAACAAGCTTCTGTTGGCCATTTGCATGGTGACAGGGGGTATCCTGAGAAGGAATACCTACTAACACCAGTGTTGGCAACTGAACGACCAGCAGATGTCACATACAATGTGTCCCACAGAAAATGTCGAGTCTGTGTTAAAAGAGCATTTGGGGTACTTAAGGTCTGGTTCAGGTAATTTTGGAAAATGTGTCTTTTAAACATAAAACCTACTGCGACAATATACAAACTAAGGAAAAAGATAAGCCATAAGCAACAGACTGCAGGCTTGGTTTATAAAAAATACTTTATAATTCAAACATGAATTAAAAAAGAAAGAAAAAAAGAAATCACTCTTTCTTAATTTAGTAAAAATACCTTTTATGAACAAGTAAATTGACATATTGAAACATTTTATGAACTATTTTTTATAAACAACATTATTTGCATACTACATAATTCTTCTTCTCAATTCATACCTTTATAGGTTAGTACTGTGAAGAAAGTGTCGTGTATGATTTTTTTATTTTAATAATCTTTTTTGAAGATTTTGAAGAGATGCTTACACAAACCTGACAAATTTTTACAACTAATACTGTGCTATACACGATTGTATAACGTATGTGTTGAGCATGGATTCCCCAATCCAGAGTCCAGAGCCCAGTCATTACTCATGCCAGAGGCACATCGACAAGGACTGAACAAATGACCGTCAATAATCAATTTGTTTCAATTGTGATAATTTATCCATCTTTGTTATATAATTACAAACTATCGGGTTACTTTACTTCAAAAACTGATATTTGCATTGCTTTCCAGCTAAATATATATTTTTTTATAATTTACATGAACAGGTACTCTTTGACATTATACTATTAAAATGTCATCAAATCTTATGATGATTTTATGGGCGTTCATTGCCGACTTGACACTCATCAGCTCCTCATAATGTGGGTTTGAGTCCCTGCCGGGGTAAGAATCTAATTGGGCGTAAATCTTCCAGCTGAAATAGGGTGCGCAGGTGTTTATACCCAAGCACATGTCTGGGGTATTCCTCCACCTATTATTATCTGGATGTCGTTTTCGAAAAATTCCCTATATTGTTTCAGTGTTTTTACAAAAGCAAAACCAATAATATATACTCTTTCATGTACTGAGTAATAACAATATCTAATGCAAAAAGCAAGAATAATTCATGTTGTTATTTTTAATGAATTGTTTAGTAATATATTTGATTTTCTACAATTGCTAATTGTTTGAGGATTACTTTTTGTTCCAAGATTTTTATTTTTTCTTTCTTTAACTGTATAACTTCGTTGTTTTGACAAATAATAGTTTGTAAGAGTCTGTTTCGGTTTTCGGTTTTCTGAACTTTCAAGGATTCGTTTTTCAATGTCAATCAGCTCCTCGCTCCAGTGACAACTTCCTGGAATAAATGACAAAAGGTTGTTTTTTTTTACAAATGAAGATAAAAAAAACTGTTGTAACTGATATTGTAGTACAATTGATAAAGGTACATGAGGTCGTGGTTTTCATAGAATTCATAGTAGTTTATATGTCAACTATAGAGCTCCTCTGCTAAAGGTTTATAGATACATATACAGGTAGTTTCAGGACAAGTCGTCCCAGGTGTAGGTATAGGTAACTAATCAAATATTGTAAAACAGATATCACTGTGAACCTTTAGGTGGTATTCCTGAACATTAAAATAAATATGTTAGTATAGGGGCTAAGCATTTGTGGTACATATATATATATATATATATATATATATATATATATATATCAATTAAAATACCTATAACTATGTTGCTACGTATAGTAAGTGGGCGCTTTTGGCTGAGCGTTACAGCTGTAACTCCTCATCTCCTCACCGCCTGGGTGGTTTGATTTTCAATCGGGGCAAAAACTGTCATGTGCAAAGGTATTTCAGCTGAACTTACCAGTTTGTGCCTCACATTTATCAGTCTTTACCTGTTCGTGTCTCACATTTATCTCTCTCTTCAACAAGTATGGTTTGTTGTGGATCGTCTGTAAAATCAAGACTCAACAATGACAATATATTGAACATGTATTTAATTTTGTCAAGAACTCTCCGTGTACATTTTTAAATATGACTGACCTTAAATGTAAAGATTTTTATCTAACTGGTTTTTAACCAACAGTGGTTAGTTTAATTAATGTTTGTTACGACCGGTGTCGTTATATAAGTTTATTTATAAAAAAGCACGTTTACTAAACGACGAAATGATGTAACAGAAAGAACAAGCCAGCAACAAAAAGCCAAACTAGTACAAAAATGTTTTATGTTAATAAACAATTAAATCTATGGCGTAATAAAACAACAACAAATAAATGAGACAAAATTTCATAAATCAAAATAAATGTTAGCTTTCAGTTTATCGCTTTAGGAGGTGTCCCTTTATTAGTCCAATTAATAATTCAACGTCGAATATTCCTGAAGAGTTATTGGTAGAATGTCTTCGTAGATAAGCACAGTTGATCACAGTTGAAATAATCCAAAGGTAGAACAATACACGAATGTTAATTATATAATCCAAATTCAGCACTGTAATATTTATGTCACTGTAGAATATATAAGTCCACGTAAGTTCCAACACAGAAAGATTTAAAATAGAAGCTGCAAGTATTTCCAAATTATACGTCCAATCTCTAAAGCAAACTTTTTATTCAAACTTTCAAACTTCCAAACTTAACCCTAAGAATTTCCAGAACATTCACGTACCCAGAACATTCTCGAAAACCAGTTAAAAATAAACAACTGAACTTTCTAGCATGATCCTTTTTCTCTAGCAATTACGCGAATTCTACGTCATCAAAACCACAACGGTAAACAACCCTGACTAGCGTAACCTTAAACGCTGGTGTACTATTGTACATAACAATGTCTGTTAAACACTTGCACTATACAATCTTACTGGTTCATTTACAACATTGAACCATGAAATTGTTTGTATTGTTAAACAATGTATGATTTTTATGTTTGTGCCATAATCATTTATTAATTTCCGCGCAAGACTGGCCGCATTCTACAGTTTCTTGTACAGTTTCTTGTACAGTTTCTTGTACATTTTTGAGATTTTCTGTAAAAAATAATGTTGTGTCTTTTGTTACTTGGTTTATGAATGTTGATGGTATTTATAATTTATCAGTATTACTTGCAGAAGCTATAAAATATATGCAATGAAATAAACAGATATTATATAATTGTTAGAAGTAAAAAGAAATTGATATATGACTTGTGTATTTCTTGCACCTTGTTATTATTACGAATTGCTACTGTTATTGTGATATTTGTTTGACAATAGATATGTAAGTTCTAAAATAAAGATAATGAATATTAAATCTTCCATTTGCTTCTTATTTATTGGCTAATTGCTGACAGTACTGTGCTTAAATATATAAAGAGGACGTAATTAAAATAATTTATGAAACTTTTTGTTTTTGTGTTTAAAACTAGACTTACCAGTAAATGTGTTCCCCGTATCTATAACACCTTCATATGTGACTTGGGCCAAGACTGTAGCGACCTGAAAAAAATATTTTAGTTGAGTATTTTACTTATTGAACGATGCAAATAGGCACTTAATTTGGAAGTAAATGAAATATATAACTTATGTAAATACATAAACAGGATTAAGGACATTTGATAATGATTTGCACCAACAACGGCGGATAATAATCAGAAATACTAACTTCAAATTACTAATTTCAATAAATCCCAGTTCACCATTTCCTTTAGTGGTGAAAGGGGTGGTGGTGCAGGTCCACCCCGGGTGCCCCTTACTGATGGCTTTCAGTTTAATTCTTGTTGTACTGTGAAAATGAAAATGCATTATTTGTAGTATATGCTTAAATTTATTAATAAAAACATAATCTACGTCATAGCTACTGTATTCTATAGTAAGAATATATGACAAAGCATTATGAGCATTGCAACATATATCAAACTCTGGAAAGGCACAGGACAACTGTATTTCACGTGCAAGCCAAGTGAATAGTAAGAACATTTTTTATGATTATATAAAAGAGCAAACCCGACAGCTACCGCCTAGGAACGGTCAGTCGGCAATATGCACCGACTGGGTGCTTAAACCGGTTTTACAGAGCTCTTACCTTATTCTTTCGGATAGGTTTCTCAAATGCAAGCAATTAAAGGAAAATGATTTATTTGAAGACAAAAATGTCCAAGCGCTGATGTTTTCTTTAATAAGATATGACGAAAACAGTGACGTCATTGAAAAATAATGTCTACAGTGTTAAGAAAAGAAAGGGGTATTATTTCGATTAGAAAAACTAAACAAAAATGGTTGATAGTGAGTTGCATGTATTATCATTTTATTAACATTAAAATCCAGCGGCGTATGTCCTATCAAGTCTTGAAGAGTTATGTTTTTGTATCATGGCCTTTTACTCACACGCATTAAAAAGCAACAGACCCGCATGGCTATTTCAATGCATGTAAATTTAGAAAAGTGATTAATTAATTTGAGCAAAATCCCGAGGATTGACAGTCAGATGTTAGGAGATATTTTAAGTAACAATAATTAATTAGGTCAAGTAGTGGAAAAAAATTTTGGTCCAAATGGAAGATGCCAACTTTAATACACAAAATATACCTTCATATCAGTCCATTTTTTCTGTACATCCTTTCTTTCACGGTTTTGACATCCGACAGCATTTACCCTGAAATTATTGCAATTTTATTTTAATTAAAAACAAATACGTATGATATTTAAACACAACTAAAGAATAATTCCGGCTAATTGGAAAATATTATTATATAACCATTGAACAACCATGTTTATTAGAAACAAAATAAAATAGAAAAAAAACGTAATCTATAATTAAATTCAATTGAAATTGTTTTCTTTTTTAGAAGGCTGTATTGTTTTTCCACAGGGCTTAAAGTAACCAAAGTCTGATAAAACATCATAAAGTACCTTGCTATTTACTTACTTTACTCTTAAATTCAATATTTGTTTATGACTTACATTTCCGTGATATTTTCCCACAACACATCCTTGTCAGACTTTCGCAATTCGTTGGTTAAACAACCCGACAAGGATGAGATGTTTTCCACGCAAAAAGTCACTAAACAGGTCGTTTCCTATTTAGACCAATTCTTTCCTTTCTTTCTTTTCTCAATCATTTTTTCTCAGTCATTGTTTTTGTCTGACATAAACGCGGGATTGTGACGTAACTGGAACCCGTGTTTCAGACTGTATCGCGGTTTTTACGCTGTCGTTAATATTTGACAGGTGCGCGTATATTCGACAAGCTTCATGAAACGGAACTCATAAAATCGTAAAAAATATCGTAAACAGCGATCTTATAATACGAAATTGCCAATTTTCATTTTTCATGAAACGCACACCGGGTGCTCACTTTTAGTTGTCTAACTTTGAGGGGATATTATAATTTACACTGTTTGTTTGATAGAAAACCCGTCAGGATTAGAGCGCTCCACAAACCAGGTTAAAGCACCCCAGTCGGTCCTTTTGCCGACTGGCCTTTCCAAGGCAGTAGCTGATGGTTGTTCTTTTTGTGGGTTATGTCTCGTCTCTGCGTTTTTGTCACATTTACATTTACCCTGTTTGGCTTTGTCTAAGGGTAGATTAGATTTAAATATCTGTGGAAATTTTGATTGGACCTTTTTTTATTTACCTTTTGTTTAAGTAATTATTATACAAAATTATTCTGTGTAGTATGAAACGTAGAGATAAACGACCTTGACTATCTCAAGCAATTACAATAAAGTATATTGTCTATAGCATCGGAATAATAGGCAATTCTGCACTCCTCTCATTATGTTATGGAGCTGATAGCTGATACCGTAAAATTGCAGTGCTGATCGTTTTTTGTTTTTTTTTTGAAAATAATCATACAAATAAATACATCATCCATTACAGGGATTTTATACTTAAACCTCTGCAAAAATATGGGCACATGATGATCTTTCTTCCATATAACACCCATTACGAATGTAATGAGGTTGCAAATATTCAGCCATTATGTCTACGTTTGTTTCCGATTAGTTCCGGTTATGGCTCGGATTTAAAAGAAAAACAGTTCGATTCCAACAGAGTTGCTGTTACATTTTCTTCGCCTCAAATTTGACTCAGGTCCATCTTGCTACGACTGATAATGTGTGATTATAATACGCACATTCGTACTGTTTCAAACATTCCGTTCACGTGCAACACGTGCCGATTACATAAAGCGAAATCTTGCTCTGCTCAGGTATATATCCCCTTTACCACTGCAAGCGTTGTATAACCTTTGCATAACTGTCACAAAGAGGATCAAGCTAGTATGGGGAATTTCATGCTGTGAACACGTGACCATGTCTCGGTCTCCTTTTTAAACTCGGCTAAACAGGCGGGAAATGAAAAACGTTTAAGTTTAGGTCAGAGGTCGAAGAGATCGTGAGGGAGAGACGAATGGATCCAGCTGAATGAGTCTAGAACTGGGCTTTGGATGTTGTTGAATTATGAGTGCTGTACACAAAAAGAGGGAAAATGTATACAAATCAGTTAGAACAAGACACAACTAGAAACTAACATTAGTGCTGAAATAGATGCCATATTAGATGCGAATTATATTAAGGTATGAATTCAGCCATTAACAATTCCTTGGCCAACCAATATGGTTCTTGGCGTTTCTATGGGAACTACAGAAGTCTCAATGTAGTTACTTGAAAAACTCTTATTTACTCTCTAGTATGGATGATGGCGGTTTTAATGTCTGTACTCAAACTGTCTCTTGAGCAATGGGGATGGATGGGACTGACAGAACCGCATTTTGCTACAAAGAAGGCATGTTTAGTTTCAATGATAATACGGGTTTGGCAATGCCTTGGCGATATTCGCAATTTCGGTGGAAGCTGCTGCACTGGCTGGGATTACTACTTAAGTAAGAATACATGACAACGCCCTATGAGCATTGCAACATATACCACATTTTGAAAAGGCAAAAGACAAAGGTATTCAGACGCAAGCCAAAAGTAAAAGTACAAATCTGTGATGAGTCTTTTAACAGAAAGAGCAAATCAACAGTTTTCACCTTGGAAGGGTCAATCGGCAAAACGGAAAGACTGATGTGCTTGAACCGGTTAACCCGATCTATTTGAATAAGAAATGTCCAAGCGCTGACGCTTTCTTTGACAAGTTATGACGAAAGTAGTGACGTCATTGAAACATAATGTCCACATAGTATTGACAAGAGAAAGAGAGAAAGAGTAAGGTATATTTCTATTAGAAGAACAACCTTTGCAACAATGAAGATGAAAAGGATTTCATCAAGAATGTTCCCTGTTAAGAGGATTGTCGTGGACGTCACCATATAGACAGAATGCCATCCCAGGCCCATCATGGATTGATTGTTGAGCAAGTACTGTCTGTATTCGGGGTTCTCGTAGTATGCATTCATACTAATTACGGATGTGTACATGATGTATGTAATTATAGTTAATGCAGAATGTCCATCTTTAATGGGTAACTTGTCCTTATATTATGCATGCATGAATCAGCTGGTAGTTTGTATTTAGGCACAATTTTTGTGCCAATATTTGACACGTCAGCGTAATGATGTCATTTCTCAACATTTTTGACATAAAGCTGTATTGTTCTATTATGTTCATTGTTGCCGTTCAGATATAAAGTGTTCTGTTTTATCTTTTCAGGTAACAAAAGTTAAGTTTTTTTGTGTGTTTTTTTATTATTTTATTTATTTTATCTTTTTTTTTTTTTCTTTTTCTTTTTTTTTTTTTTTTCTTTTTCTTTTTCTTTTTTTTTTTTTTTTTTTTTGACAGAGAGAAAAGGTTTATTTCTGCCGGATACCACCGTTAAGAAACATGGAGTATTCTTTTTCTGTAACATATTGTTATGTTGGCGTGTTGGTAAACATCAAACATCATAAAGATTCTATAATGATGAACATCGATATTTTTATCTGAAGATATTGTCATTGCAAAGGTTTTATATTACAACAATCAGTATAAAAAACAGAATTAAATAATGTCATCGTGTACCATAAGATGCGTTGAGTGAAAGGGGATCGTATCCGATGGAAATAAAAAATGGTATAATTAGAAAATAACATTTATTGTTTTATTACGTTAAAAATAATATACTACAGACAATAGTATCATGTTTAACAAGTTATACAATCTTTAATTGAATCTGGCAAAGATATATTTAGGTAAAAATGTGTTGTTGTTGTTGTTGTTGTTGTTGTTGTTGTTTTAAAATACAAAAATACAAAATTGTTTTGCTGCGATACATGTTTTGTCACAGAAGCGATGTTTAGTTTTTACTGGTGTTTTGGAGGAGGTAGTCACTATACGAGTGCTAGAAGACTTTGCAAAATTAGGTTGATTCGCCACTCTAACTTTACACTCTAACTAACGCGGTTAGTTACAAGTCGTCGACGCTACCACCCAGCCACGGGCATACCTAGGGAAAATGAAAGCAGATTGTAGTCATAGAATGTGGCTGTGACCATGTAAGTGGGTATTCAATTGTTTGCTTGTTTAACTGACTTAGATACGTACCAATTTTAAAATTTCTATAGCAACAGTTTTTTGCAATAATCACAGGAGTTGCAATAAATATTGTAGCAAATGCTGAAATTATTGCAAAAGCTGGCGACACCGCCAGCAGCATTTGCAATAACAGGATTTGCAATAAAAAATAAATTTACAAAAAAGGTCTAAAATCTATACCAGTGTACATTCATTGGTGTGCCATTAATAAAAAATACAAATAAAGACTTAGGTTAAGGTTAATATATAGTTTTAAGGACCTGGGTAATGTCAATATCCCATTAGCCAGGTTCGCAAAACTATATATTGACTGAAACATAAATCTTTATTTGTTATATCACATGCCCTATGAAATTAAAGCGTTATTGATACAAAATAGTGTGATACTTCACTATATATGGATCCAATTTGTTCAACGCTGATTTCCTCAAAGTCTGTTCTCACATTTTTTCATCAAAAGATAATCAAGAAAAGCAGTCATTGATACAGAGGTTGCCCTTTTTGTTCTTTTTTGATGATATAATCCCGTACTGTTAGCAAAACCTCATCAGACACACTGACACCCTGCCGATTTCTTTTACCAGACGCATTTTTAGGTAGGTGCTAAAGAACATCCGGTATATGGAGGTGGGCGGTACCTTATGAATATTTATTTCTTAAAATATTGTTGCCTCGTCAAAAATGCTCATTGGCTAAGTACCACTAATAAAATAAAGAAGTCTGTTTTAACAGTTCCATCCCTTTGTGTAAAAGAAATAAAGACCTAGTGAAATTTATGTATTATAACATTAAGTTTTAAAATATGTACGATAGAAATTGGCTCTGTCCGTCGTTGTAGCTTTTCATTATAATTTGATGGAAATCATGAAAGTGGGATTCAACATTTTTTGGTTGTTTTTTTTTTTCATTTAAGACAACCGAGTTACGTCCCCAGTTATCAACACGGGCAATGTAGATAATTGATTTTTCAGTCGTGTGAATTGTGCATAATAAGAAAGATACATGGTCGTTTATTTTTTAACCATGTGTTAACTGAAACTGAATGACAGAAGAGAGAAAATGGAATTCACTATGTTTCGCTTTTGAAAGCGCAACCGCAAAAAGCTCTTGAAAGCACGCCAAGGGCGCCGCCATTTTGATTTTGAAATATTATACGACTCAAATTCTTCTACGTCACGGATATTAACATAACACGTGATCCGGAAACTCCGCCCCCTCAAGATACTGGATGTTCTTTAGAAATTACGCGCAATTTTATTTTTGCGCGTAAAAAGAACACGATCATCAGTATTTTGTTCTCGGTGCTCACGTGAAAACATTCTCGAGTCAATACCACTTTATAATGTCTCGCCCTTGACCAGCTTTCGACCAATCAAAACGCTTTAAATGCAAAGGGTATATGATATATGACGTTAAAGGCATATTTCGTCCAATTAAATAAATTTAAAAACAACAAAGTGTGTGCTGGAAATAGCCAGAAACATACTTTCATCGACAAAAACGGTCTTTTTAGCAAACGTCAATTTACAAGGTAGAAAATGGTTGTGAAGGAGTCTTAAAGCAAATCCACTCTTAACAGCTCTTGCAATAATTTCATTGTACATGCTGGGATTATTGCAAAAGCTGGTGACAGGGCCAACAACATGTGCAAATAACAGGGTTTGCAATAATATATCAAACTTTCAAAATACATGTAGGTCTATTATCTATACCATTGTTATCAGGTTAAATGAAAACTTGTTAAAACTTTACTTTTGATAAGGTTAAACACATTTCGTAAAAAAAATCGTATATTTTTCAACCTTAAAATCATATTTTCTAAAATTTTATCGCACAAAACAACCGGAAGGCATTTTATAATTGCTTATTTTGTGAAAATATATTTCTCTTAAAATTCAACCAAATCCATGATGAAAAATATCTTTGAGCATTATTCACCCAAAATAACCCCAAATGATAAGTTACCTATGACTCAAATTGGTAATGAGGAAGTCTGGATGTGTATCCAGCTTTTGAACTTTTAAAGTTAATTTCTACATTTATACCACAAGAAACAATACTTACATGTTTTGTATCGTACAATGAAAACAAAAGAATCAGGCTTATTACGGGCACATATTGGTGTGTTTTTTCCTGCGTCTGCGTCATATGACAAAACTGATTAAAACGTATTATTTCAATATCACATTTATTTAGCATCAATTATAGATGAAACCCTAATTTTAGACATCACTGACAAATGAAATTTATATGACTGACTTGCTGAGATATGCAATACTAATTCAGACTTCAGCATGAGTAAAGTCGAATATGAAATGACAACAGCCAGTATGAACGAGCTGAACGAATGGTGACCACATGGCGACAAGACAGCTTAGATTTAGGAATACTTCTATAAGTAACCTCTTTTGATCAAGACAACGGTACATTCGTTCAAAATGCAGCAGTCTCGTGTCTTTTACATAAACTGCATTGCTTGCAGCTATTAAGATGGACTTTATAACTTTTATTACTTAGCCCGTAAAATAAGTTGTATTTCCTTGAGATTACGCGCATACACACTCACGCTCGCCTCGTCACGCTTAACTGGTAGAAATTGCTTTTTAAGAGTTTAAGAAAAAAAAACATTTGCTGAATTTTTTCGACATCAATTTTAACTAAGCATGTCATTACTTTACTGTTTAATAAACCCATCATTTTAGTCGCATTTGATTGTATTTTGGATCATTATTATCGAAGTTTTATGAAAAATGTCTGATAGCCGCAATGCGATTATTAGCGATAATCATATCGACTGATATATGTGTCTTTTTGTATAGCCAGGAAACGTATCTTTATGGAAAACAGAACCTAAAAATGTAGGAAATTCCACTTAATAGCCGTATAGGGGATTATCGGCAATTTACAAAAATGACAAAAGGAACCTTTTCCTCGAAGCTTTAACACTGTATTTACATGTATGTAGATGACATGGAATGATAATATCGAAAGTTTGAAAGAAACAAAGGCATGATCTGGGCACGCACGCGCGCGCAACCACACACACACACACACACACACACACACACAAACGCGCGCAAAGGTTACTGGGTTTTTAAAGCTATGTTTCTGGAAATAATGAGCTAAACATCGTTTCTGTGTGGTAATGGTGTTTTGCAAGTATTTGGAAGATTAAATCACTGTTAAAAGATTAAAGGTATGTACACATAAAACGCAATTTGACCTTTGAATTGTTATTTGAGCTACGGATTTGGAAAAAGTGCTCAACACATTGTCTTAATGTGGTGATGATTTTTGACAGCTTTTAACATTTTTTATTACGCACTTATATAAATACCCTGGTCTAGATTATAGACATACATTTCAAGTTTGATGTGTGTCAAGTGTATTTCAAACGCTGTTATTGTTGTTCGCGTTGTCGCCAGCTTTTGCAATAAGCCAAGCATCTGCAATGAAAACTTGTTGCCCTAAACAGGACAATGCATTATAGTTTTCCGACCATTTAAGCGGTAATAGTCTGTGTCGGGATGTATCCAGCAGAAAATATTTTTTTTAATGAAAATTTAAATTTTGGACTAAATATGTCTTTAACCTTAAAAAAAAATTAGTTTAAACAATTTCTTACTAATTACGCATCTGTATAAGTTTATTGGTATAGATTATAGACCTTTATCCCAGTTACAAAACTTAGCCGGAGAGTTGGCCTTCAATCTTGGAAAACGTCCTACCTCAAGAAAATTAAGCAACTGCTGGCTTTATGGTTTTCTTCAAAGGTGGGACGACAGAATTAGACCAATAAGACCTAGTGCACTTGATGCGAACAGAGCTAAGTCCACCACTCCTGTTGTGGTGTCACCTTACTTTCAAAACCTTGAAAAGGTAATACAAGACAATGATCTGAAAGATAAACCTCACCTTATCTATAATATCGACGAAACTGGTATTCAGCTAGAGCACAGGCCAGCAAACATAATCGGCCCAGTAGGACAAAAAGCTCATTCAATCACTTCACCAAGAGGTACAACAACTACAATCATTGCAGCAGGAAATGCTTCTGGGCAATTTATTCCCCCGTATTTTGTATTTAAAGGAAAACGATGGAATCCAGACCTCATGGTTGGTGCGTCTCCCGGAGCAAAGGGTATTGTAAGCGATTCTGGGTGGTCCAATGGAGACATTTTCAAGGATTATCTCCAAAGCAATTTTCTGCCGTACGTTCGTGGTCACTTGTGTGATGGTCAGAAAATATTAGTTGTATTTGATGGCCATATTTCACACACATCTAAACAATTGATTGACTGGGCCCTTATACAAAACATAATTTTGTTTGTGCTGCCAGCTCACACGAGTCACGTGCTACAGCCACTGGACGCAACCATCTTTGGACCTTTCAAGAAGTTTTACTACCAAGAATGTGCAGCATATATGCAACAACGCATGGGCAAAGTCGTCACTCGCTATGAGATGGCTGAACTTGGCTGTAATGCTTACTTAAGAGCACTTACTCCAAGCAACCTGATTTCAGCATTCAGGAAGACTGGCATCTTTCCTACATCACCAGAAGCCGTTAGCCAGAACAAGCTGTTTCCATCAGCCGCTTTCTTAACAAGCAAACCTGCAGATGTAGTTAAGGCGATAAAGTCTGGGAAAAATGCAGTTGACGAGTTTCTACGGGCTAAATTTGAAGGACTAACTATGCCACAAGTCAAATGCACTCCGTTCCTTCGTCACTCCCAAAAACCAACACCAGGTGGCCGCAATATCACTGATGAAACCTTTCTGGCAGAGATTGAACAATATGCTTCTGACAAAGGAAAGAAATGTAGAAAAGATGTAACTCCCAAACCATCAACAAGCAGACAAGAACAGACCAACATTGAATCGCCGATCGATTGTTACGATGATGATAACGTGGTCTGTTGTGTGTGTTCACAGAGAGATCCTCCCCAGATACAAGATAAGCCTTACATTGAACTGGTCAACTTGGGAAACTGTGATAAGTGTGAACACTGTTGCCATCTGTCCTACTGTCACAAAAGCTCCGTAGTTAGAAGTGGGGACGAGTTTCTCTGTTGCCATTGCAACTAGTTGAAACGCGCAGTAAATTTTCATGAAACTTTTTATTAATATCTTCTTAGTTAATTTTGGCATGAATGGTGTATGAATGAACAAATAGACTTCGGATCATTTTATTTTTAAACAAAAGACAATACTGAAGCAATGAAACACAGAAAAACAAAATTAAAACGATTTTCGTCGACAAGGGGTGAATTTATGTGGTATTATGCGGTACTAAGACAGCAGGCAACAAGGGCACGAATCAATAGGAAAGCACCTGGCTGACACGGACCATTGCACTTGACCTAGTTTACGAAGGTAGATTATGTTAACAGTTGTCAGTTGACATTTTTGTTTATTTATTTTTAGAAAGTTGTTATTCTTGAAAAAAAAATATGCTTTAGAAATTTTGGTGGTTTCCATCTAAAGCGCGTGCTCCACTTCTAACTCTTAGGGGCACGAATATCCAGGAAACTAGTATACCTGCTGTACAGGTACTGGTCTTAATATTTAGTATCCGTTTGCAAAATTTAAAGTGACTACGTTTTATTTAGAAAAGATTTACAATTTCCTTATACTTCACATGAATAACTGAGTGTCGAACCAACGAATGCGTTGAATAATTGTCATAGAAGGTATGGATTAACATGTACTCTTTTACATTTGTATAACATAACACGTATTCGTCGCCTTAAATGCTTTTTCCGGTTAAGTGTTGGGTATTGTAATGAAAGGAGCCCGTATAATGGAAAATTGACCCAAGGTAGTTAAATGAATATACAATTTCTACATCGGTGCCATTGTATTTTTATTTCTCTGCTGCAAATACTCTCCCCCTTTTTCTAAATACCATCACTTTTGTTTTTGAAATATTTACATCTAGGCTCCATTTACTACACTTCTTAAACAAATCATCAAACCGATATTGAATTTCTTCGGAGGACTCGCTAAGTAACACCATTATGTCATCTGCAAATAATAGCGTTATGAGTGACAGATCATCTACTTTAGAGAAACATCAGTTTTCGACAACAGAAAGTGTTCAACATCATTTTAAAACAAGGATACTTATATGGGGGGATTACTTCCCCTTGCCGTACCCCGACTAAAGTTTCGAAGAAGTCCGATAACGTATTACATTGTTTCACGCATGACGTTACCTTTTTATACATATGCTTAACGACTCTTAACATTTTCCGTAAAAGCCCGCATGAAACATTTTAAACCACAATGCGTTACGATGTCGATACTTTTAATTACATATTCATTTAATAGGTTATTTATGCCATGTGACTTTCCTGATTTCAATTTCTTCGTAGCATTTTGAACTTCGATTATTAATATTTCTGCATTTAATGCATCACGTGTATTATCAGAACAATATAAATTAAAGTCAAAATCGTGACAGAATTTATCAGTTTCATCGTTTTCACTTCTAAAAATATCATTTTCTAAGCTCGAGAAATAGTCATAAAATGTCTTTACCGACATTCTTTTTCCATTATCAATTGTTGAACCTTTAACATATTTCCAAAAATCTCGCGGTTTGCATTTTTCAAAGTTTGTATTTCCAAACTTTTCTTGTTATTGTAACGTATTTTTTTACTTCGTATTACATTTTCATACTTCTGTCTGCGATGGAAAAGATGTATTATATTTTTTCTGATTTTGTATTGTAAAAAGAACTTAACGCTGCAGAATATCGATGTTATATATCTTGAATTCATTATCAAACCATTCCCTTTGGTTTCCTACAAACGAATCTTTAAATCATGACTGTGTATTATTGACAAAACATTTTTTAAATAATGGATCCGCCAGTTCTCCTATAATAGAAGCAAAATCATGTACGGTTTTATTAATAGAGTATTTTACAATTTATATCTATATTTGCTACAACATTATTTAGTAATGGTAATTTAATAATCAGCATTAATTTATACTGATCTCTGTATTCATGAATCCGTGTTGTTTTTGTGTCCTCATAAAATACATCCTTATTGACATCTGTGTGACATTTCAATGAAAAGCTTACTTGACAATGGTCACTATATACAGTCAAGTTGCCGACAGAAATGCGTAATAAACATGCAAAATTATTACAATCAGTGTGTAATATATTCAATTAATGATGACCCATGTCTAAATATAAACGTAAAATTTCCTGCAGCACTTTCATCCCCTACCCTTCCATTTATGATTCCCAGCCCAGAGGCTTAACACATATCCAATAGGCTAACACAACAATTGTTACACGTTTTTGTCAAATGATGCCCTGGGTAGTGGGGCATCGGGAACATATTAAATTGTTATCTAAATCAGTATTGTATTGAACATAAACAATATAATTGGCCCTTTTACCTATCCTGCCATTAAAATCTCCAAATAAGTACACTCTACCAAGGCTTTTAAAATAATTAATATCAGATTCTAAAACATGAAATAGATCAACATCAATATGATTTTATGCTGGAGAGTTATCTCTCCACATGTACACACTGCAAATATAAACATCTTTATCAAGGTGAAAAAAATCTAATTTAATCCATATAATTGTATCATAGCTATTTCGAACCATTTATATGCAATCTACTTTATGATCTTTTAAATATAAAGCAATCCCGCTGCTATTTCGTTTAGAGTTTATATGCTGGAGCTTTCTAAAATAAATAAAGGATAACTAACCAGACAATAATAATCTCTTTCTCTTTTCTACTCTCTCCCTCGGATACTTCTCTGTAACATACTATTCCTTACCTTGTAGATGCTTCCACTGTTTTCTGATGTACTCTTTCCCCTTTAAACTCGTGGAATTTCACCACTATTCTCCTTGTTCTTCCATCTGACATTCGTCCCATTCGGTGCACTCGTTCGAACTGAATCTTACTAGCAAAGACTCTCGCTACTTTCATTTTCGTATGTATAAACTCTCTAACTTTCTCTTCAGCTTCTTCATTTGATTCATTTCTTCCCTCCGGTATGTCGGCAAATATCAAATTTTTTGCATAGACTGAGATTGAAGATAAACAATTTCATTTCACAACTCATCTCTCTCCAGTTCAACATCATTCTCACTCAGCTTACCCATGAAAAAAAAACTCTACTTTTCTTCTTTCTCCTCTAATTAAGCATCTGCCTTTTTATGGTGATCAATTACACACTTCCAAACCATTTTATGTCTTTCTCAACACGTTCTACCTTCTTCTTCACTTCTTATAATGCACCGAGCCATGTATGATGTCAAATGCACCTCGCAATGTACTATCTCCGTAAACTATTTTTGTCTCAACTTATATAAACAATATGATATCAAAAACTTTAAATTGGAATATTTTAAATGTTAATACTGAAATGACGCTAGAGAGTATTGAAAACGTTTCAGGATCTCTTTAGGAACTTAATTTCAATTGGCCTACCTCGGATTTTGCAATATTCAGGTAGAAGGGATCAATAACATGACGTCTTAACAAAAGTAAGCATATTAGAAGCAGCAATCATACCTTTTTCGTTTGTTTCGTCTATTTAAGAAAGGCACAGAAATCTGAAGGCCCTTGTGGGATTTCGCATTTCATTGTCTGAGTAATAAACCACCAGACATATCTAACTTAAGATAGAATCATTTTACGAAAATCTAATCCTTCTACATTTATCAATAACTCATATTATTATTTGGCAACTTTGGCATTGCACTTAATAACAGTCGGTATGTGATATATATAGTTCACAAGAACGACAGATAATTTTTCGGTTAAATCCTTAAGACTTCTATCGATAAATACGTTCTTGAACCGGTGGTTAGTAAATTACTACCGTAGCATAGTAGGTAATTGTGTCAACTTCTTTTTTAAAGAAGATTGCAGGTCGAATCAAGCTTCAAAGGTGGTATCCGACAATGTGCCTATATCTTATGCATGTAACAATATCTTAGGTAATACCAAGTTATAGTCTACTTTCAAGCTACTGCTCGTTCAGCCGACTTTACAGTTTACCCCCTGGTCATTGGGTATATTCGTCAATCCCGTACAATGGCAGCCGACACATGGCGCTGGGTGAAGTGGAACAATTCGAGGTAAATTTCTTGCTCAAGGAAATTAGCGGTGACCTGACCGGGGTTCTTACTGCTGCTTTGGATGATTAAGGCAAAATGTCTATCTAAATAGCTATATTGTTAGACAGTACTAATTGCGAAAAAGTCACACTAAATGTTCATTCTTTCCAACTCTATAAAAATGCGATAGAGGTTTCTGCTAAAATAGATATTGATGTCACAGCAGATCTTAAAAGTCAGTGGTCACGTGGTTTTCTTAGTTTAAACATAGCTATCTCTGTAGTGTGGCTCGGATAGGAAATACCCGTTTGCAATGACAAGTGAGGGATTTATGCTTCACTGTTCACACAGATCTAGAGCCTCACTGAACAGCAATGACCTTTTGAGATAACAATGATTTATTTGGTTGTTTGAGTTTTAGTCAAAAATTTCCGATACCACCTTCGTTTTTTATTCAATATATTCAAAATAAAAAAGTTTTTTTCCACATTAAAATCGCTCTTCACGTTTTATGTGTGGTATAAGTGTTCTCAACTGTTTTATCAAACGTTATCACAATTTTTCCATTCCTAGGTTCCGTGTGACACAGAAAAGCTCGGAAACATTTATATTTCAGGGAATAATCTTGTAAACATGTTAGAATTTCTAAGTTGTTTTCAGTCAGATAATAAAGTAAACTTTTTTTAATTGAAAATGTATTAATTTTTTGCATATATTTTTCATTTTATAAAAAATGATAAAAATGATAAATATAATAAATGGGAGAGTAACAAACTAGAAATACACAATACGCTACAGTCCAGAAGTATTCATTAAAAATGATAATGTTTAAATATTGCAGAAATTATATTTTAAATGTTCTCATTAAAAATAACGGAAACGTTAGGGACGCCTGTGTTGAGTGATAGATTCGCAGACCTGTAACTTCTCAGAGTGGTCTGCCTTTTACCGCATGGGTTCGATGTGGGGACGTCTTGCAGCTGACATGTGGTGTCGCAGGGTTCTACCCAGACATTTGTCTACGGTCACCGTCTTCCGCCACCCAAAATAGCTGCATGCCCCTATAACGGACATAATTGGGAGGCTGCAATGTATTTAAAAAGTACTACTGCTATTACTACTACTGCTACTGCTACTACCACTACTTCTACTACTACTACTCTATACTACGACTACTACCTACTACTATACACTACTACTACTACGTCGATACTACTACTCTACTACTACTACTACACTACCTACGTCGACTACTATACTATACTACCTACTACTACTACTACTACTACTACTACTACTACTATACTACTACTACTACTACTACCACTGCTACTACCACTACTGCTACTACCACTACTCTACTATACTACTCTACAACTACTACAACTACTACTCTATTACTACTACTACTACTACTACTTCTACTACTACTACTATTACTTCTACTACTACTACTTCTACTACTGCTACTACTACTACTACTACTACTACTACTACTACTACTTCTACTTCTACTACTTCTACTACTACTACTTCTACTTCTACTACTACTACTACTACTACTGCTTCTACTACTACTACTATTACTTATACTACTACCACTACTACAACTACAAATACTACTACATCTGCAGCAATACCAGCAGCGGCGGCAACAAAAACACAAAACAACGATATTAAAAACTTCATGCATTCGCTCCTGCTGCTGACGACGTCGACAACGATGATTATCATCATTATAACTGTTCAGATAAATACAACAATTTGCATCATCTTCACATGTACAGCTTATGGTGCGTATAAGCGACGTATATGGCTCAACCGGACCTGGTAGCGCAATCAGTAGAAAGTCGACACCAAGTACGGGAGGCGATAGGCTTAAACCCTTTTCTCGACATTAGACATACAAAGGTAGGGGTATAGCTTCCTGGATAACGCTCAAGCAAATATATAATAAGTTCCACGACTGGATGACCCGGAATCGGAATAATGTGACAGGGTGTGGTATCATGCCAGGTGTTCATGGTGTGCTATATGATGCAGTAAAGGCAGAAATATATCTGCTTCAAGGGGCACCGACCCCGAATACCCAAACAATGATTGGTGATTGGCAAAAAAAAGAGAAGATTTTGGACTAAAGATAGGTTTCTTACAAACTGGGTTGACCGCTGTAAATAAGTTTACTACAAAAACGGGTGAAAAATTCAAACATCCTAAAATATCACAAATATTGTCTAAGTTTAAGAAAATGGTGTATAAACATGTTTTTTGTACCAAATCCAACATTTTTGTTCTTAAATCATAAAGTATTTTGGACGAAAACTGGGTTTACTACAAAACGGGTTTTAAGACAAATGTCACAGATTTGTGTTTACAAACACTATGTATATTGACGCATCTTAGATATTTTTAGAATCAACCGACAAATGCTTGTTTCCACTTTACCACAGAGTAGAGAAACGGTCGTCTTTTTGTCTGTGTTATTTTAGTTGGATACAGTTTTGAATTATGACGAAAACAGACCAAGAAACGGGTTTTAATCTTAAAGATTTAGCACAAAAGTGTCAACAGTTTTTGTTTGATAATGTTATAATGGACTATTATACGGTATTTTTTTATGTGCACAATTATATACACGTACTTACCTATGCTAACGCATGCGTCCGTTGAAAAAGTAGTCAGCTGCCTGTTTGTAAACATTTCAATGCATAATGTTAGAATGTCCTCTTTCTTGTACGTCATTTTTGCACATAGCATGCCCTTAGCTAAGATAAACAGAAATGCACTCTGAAATTCAACTGTCACCATATATCGATGTGAGCGTCGCGTGGCATGATGTGGTGTTTTTGATATAGTAAAATGGTGCTCATGACGTGTTCTTACATGTGAGATTTCGTCTGGGGCGGAATTCATGTTAAAGGAACGGTAAATTCACTTATTCGTTTACCATAATAAAGTTTGATTGTTCGTTTTATACGTAACATTGTTTATCGTGTATTAGTTGCATTCAGTCCTTTGTAAAACAAACAGTAACCTTGTGCATCATGCACAATGGGACGTTCTCAATGTCATCATAATCCTTCAAGAACCACTCGGGAATTTTATTTTTGAGATCATTTTCTTTGTTTTAGTACGCAAAAGCAGCATTGCTATAAAATATATTCTGCATGAGAGCATAATTTAATGAGTAATACCCTTGAGCTTGGAAGCATTTTTATGTATTCAAAACCTCGATAAGCAGGTGTATTTTCAAAAGTTCAATATCTGAGAAAAGCCAAATGTCGTCATGAACCTTTTGTTACAACTATCCGATAGCACTTTCAATAGTGGGGGTGTGGGGTGACTAATTATATTTCTTTGAAATGCGATATTTTTTAATTGATGACATTTCACTAAAAATAAGAAAGGTCTTTTGTTGAGTAGTTATTTGACCTTTCCTGACGCATATCTGTTGTTTAACGTAATTTAGAGCCTCAGTAATTAATAACACTTTGTCTTGCGTAAATGCCACAGAAAGCAAAACAGTCGTATCAGGTTTACGCTGCGCTCTTTTTTCCGCACTACGGGACTTCAAGAACACTATAACCGCTTATCGACTTTATAAGAACAATAATTATATACCATGCGAAGTATCAATCCGTCCACCCTTATAGCCTAATCCCTTATCAACTTTATAATAAAAACCATTAGAGCATGTGAAGCATCAACCTGACCCGTCGTTGTAATCAATTATCGATTTTATGACAAGAACTATATATAACATATGAAGCATCAATCCGACCAACTTTATAATCGCTTGTCGACTTTATAATAAGAACTTTATATAGTTTTTTTTAAATATTAATCCGACCGTCGTGTTGTAATAGCTTATCGACTTTATAAAAGAGCTATCATCATCATCATCATCATCATCATCATCATCATCATCATCATCATCATCATCATCATCATCATCAATCGGAACTATTCGGGTAATTCCGTCCCAGGGAAACCCGTGAACTATCCGAGGTATTCGGATTGTATAATTTTTATATAGCAGGTGAAGCGACAATCCGATCATTGTTAAACCCGCTTATTGTCACATTATCACCACCACCACCATCACCATCATCATCATATAATAATATCGTCATATCATCGTCATCATCACCACTACCAGCATCACTATCATTGCTATCACATACATCATGATTATCATATCATCATCCTCCTCGCCATTATCACCAGCACTAGCATCATCATATCATCATCCGAGCATACCGATGTTAGAAATGCTGCTTTAAATACAGATGTATCAGCCCGGTCTTACATTTTTTCTCGACAATGGTTATTGAGAAATGGCCCGATCGCACACATATTGTAGATCGTGTAGAGATAATCACGGGTATCTCAAGCCCTCAGAGTCAGACTGTCATACATCTGGCATATCTGGCACGTGCACAACATCCGTTGTGTGTATTGCATTCTCTGTCCACTGTCCGACTAACGAGCTTTATCGGCACTCCTCTGCGGTGATGCAGACGTCATTAGCCAAGGTGTTCCGAGTGTTTGTCCC
This sequence comes from Sinonovacula constricta, assembly GCA_007844125.1. Lineage (NCBI taxonomy): Eukaryota > Metazoa > Mollusca > Bivalvia > Cardiida > Solecurtidae > Sinonovacula > Sinonovacula constricta. The sequence goes on along the minus strand of CM017557.1, from coordinate 47,277,261 downwards.
CTTGCATCCCAGTCTACATAGTAGATTAACAGTGTACTTAACGTTAACTTTTTCAGGTCATGACAAAATGGTTAAAAGTTGCTAACAAGAATTCTGTTGTTTTATATTAATTAAGGCGATTTTTGTGAAAATATATAGTCACAGCTTTGAGATTGATTCTGGCATAAAATAGAGCAAAAATGCAAGTTAACGTCATGGCCAAGCAAGTCAAAATCACTCCCGTTAATTAACTACTGTAAAATATATCTTGAAGTTGGAATTTTATCAGAAACAATTCCGATGTTATTTTTATATAAATGCATTCCGTAAGAGGCGCCGCTCTAGCGCCAATAAACGCTTTGCATGTTTGATGCGCCGAAACTTGTTGGGTCAAAAATCAAATAAAGCCTTCGCGGCGAATTAGCACTGTTTTATTTATCACACCATTTATTGAAGGCTTCACTTGAAATTTTGCTGTTTTTTTTTTTTTCTAAGACGAGTTTTTCTTGTAACTTCCATAAATAGTATTTATTAAATACTGTCCATCGAAATGATGCACTACACGCTCTCGAACACCCAACAGAAATTTAAATTCAGGCAATATTAATGCATATATGTTAAACATAAAATCCGCCGATAATGAGGGGAAACTGAGCTACAGGTGTTATCAACCTGCATTTTATGTTCCAACTCGAAGGGCAGTATGTGTTTGCCTATTTTTGGAAGAATTCGAACCAGTTTTCAACAAACAAAACCAACAAAAAAAAACAACTAGTTATCTTTTGTCCAGATACACTTCAGAACGCATCATTGACATTTTAGAAACAGTTCTGGATCCGGGCCTGATGTGGTGATAGTTTATTTTATTACAAGCTATTTTGTCTGCATATAAGTTCATTGTAGCTATTTTTAACTCCCGATGCAGGTGCTTACTGTTAGTTGTCTCACTTTGACGTGATATTTGTATTTACACTGACCTTTTCTTATTAACATAAACAATGTAGCAAATACTCTATTTTCCATCAGAGTTATGGTTCGTTACTGCCAAAGATGTAATTAATCCAGGCGCGTAGCTACCAGTACGCAGAATACGCAGCTGCGTACACGTTGGTCCAGAAAATCGTAAAATACAATCGCCAAAAAATGCAAATAAAAACTTAGGCCTGAGTGTGTGTGGTGGGGTGGGGTGGTCGTAGGGGTGTATGAAACAAAACTAAGTTATTTTTCGCAAAATATCATTGTTAAACTAACTCGACACAAATTAGCTGAACAATTAAAACAACTGCTAGTATGACGCTTGCCAGCAGTCACGCTATCATTGTATAGAAGTGTATTCTGTGAGGTAAATCGTAGAGTTAACTCCCATGTAAAGTTAACGTAGTGCGTATTTTTAAACATGGCCTGTTTGGAAACAGCGCCGCCGTATCCCGATATTTTTGACAGCGCTGTCATTTCAGATGACGAAGTGAAACACAATGTCCTGTCAACAGAATGGTCATCAGTTCATGTATACGTTTTTCTTCAGCAGTAAGTACATTAAATTATGATAAACAACTTACGACAGTCCTTTTATTACAACTTTCGAAGGTTAATTTGTTTACGTTTTGTCCTGGTCAAGTTCCAAAGGGTTTGAATATAAATTATAATGCTATATCATCACAAGGTGGATGTTTTTTACGTACAATTTTATAGACCATCATTTTTATAGACCATATTAGTAGTTAGGTTAACGTTTTTTTTTTACGTTAAGGGTTCATTGTTCAGTCAAACTACAGTTTGACCGATTTATTTCTGTTAAACGAAGTATTCTTATAGGAAAAAATACGATGCTTTTGTTACTGTAGTAAATCATACGGTGTACATGCCTTCTTTGTTATGTCATTTTTTTCTTATTTTTCCGGTGAAAGCGATTTGTGCACTGTTTTGGCGCTGCCAATATTGCTATAAGCCTGTTTTTAAGTTTATAACGCTATCCATCAGAAGTGGACAGTTATAGGGAGTGTAGCAAAATCATAAAACGGAAAAGAGTTCATAAACAATCATATAATTATATAAACGTTTCACGCATCTTAACAATTAGTCATCATTTGTTCAGCACTAAATCATGGTAGTTGAATGGATGTATTAAATTAATATTTCGACTCCAACATGAACTTCAAATCTACAAGATCGTTATTTATATCCAGACTATGTTAGGACACATGTGCTGTTCATTTATTGAAGACTTAATTGCTTCCTTTGGCTAAATTGAAATCGCTTTATCCATGTTAGAATAGACATTATTCTGTGGGTCGTGGGTTCGACACTTGCTTCCTACCATTACCGTTTATATGAGAGCACTTGGTAGTTTATGTCGGAGGATATGTGTCAACTACTGATTATACCCAGGAACGATGGTTAGGAAACTACACAGCTGTATATGACTGAAATAAATGTTGAAAAACGGCCGTTTAAACCAACATAAACAAAAAAATGTTCATCCGTAAATAATTAAACATTCCATTCCTCTTGTTTCAGGTTATTTGGAACAACACCTAGAAGAATGAAGCCAATTGGTTCGTTCAGAACAAGTGGTTGCGCTAATCGGTTTCAACTGATACCGTTTATTGCGCTCCTTGTCGGTTCTTTGGTTCTCAGTGTTTTGATGCAAGGGAGAACGCATTTGGACTTACAGCCATCACAGACTGGAGTAATATCTCTAAACCCATCACTCGACATATTGGATGCAACAACAAGTCGCACAATGGAGCGTTGGTAGCAGCGGAAAACTTCAAGAGAATTTGTGATGGCAAAGCTAAAGCTGTAATGCAGCAGGTGTCCAAATCACATAAAAATCTCGTTGCAAGATTGCAAAGAAATACTGAAATGTATCATAGATACAATAATATTGTGTGGTAACCAAGGGATTGCTTTAATGGGTCATGGTGAGACTGATAGCAATTTTATGAAGATACTTGAAAACAGAAGTAAGGATAATGTGCTTTTAAAGGGACACTTACCAAGTAATAACAGTGAAGTACAAGTACACTTCGCCAGACATTCAAAACGGAATCATTGACATCTGCCGTGATATAATAGTGAAATATGTTGTGGAAGATTGTAACAAGAGTCCTTCTTTCGGCTTTATAGCAGATGAAGCAACGGACTGTTCCACAATGGAGCAGTTGGCTCTATGTGTGCGGTTCTTTGACGAAAAATGGAGCAGCCAACATGAGTGGCAAATTGCAACTTATGCATCATACATGTTTGCAGTGCGCGGCAAGTTATGAATATCATGGATACAATCCAGGCTGTTGCATTTTCGTTCGATTATTCAGCTAAGCGTTTAATGGCATTTCAATAGCCGTTCAACAATGACGAATTTTCTCAGGAGCAAATGGGAAACGAAACTAAACTAAAAACTCTATGTGAAAGACGCTGAACCTCACTGGCTGATGCATTGTTTACATTCCGTTCGTGTTTTAGCACAGTGTGTACGGTTCTTGGAGCTCTTGCTGACGATGGTGATTCAAAGGCCAGGTCATACCATGCTGCCATTACCAAGTTCAACTTCATAATAACCCTTGTAATAACAAAGCATGTCTTGCAGGGACTGGCCAATCTGTCTACTCTTCTACAAAACAAAGAGTGTGACTTGTTGCTAGTCGTTCAAGAAGCCAAGATAGTGCGACAAATGGTAAATAATGAAAGAAATGACCCGAATGTGTGGGACCAAATCTATCAGCGGGCTTGTGAAATCGTCGACTCAGTAGGGATACAACCTTCAATGCCACGCGTAGCCAGGGCACAATGCAATCGACCTAACGCACCTGCTGACGATCCGTCTTCTTACTGGCGCAACGACATATACTTATCGTTTGTTGATCATTTAATGTCGGAGATGGAAATAAGGATTCTTAATGCCGATCCGCGATATTGTGCCCAGTTTCTCATGCCAAAGCAAGTTTATGGTGCCACAGATGAAACCACTGACAACATCTTCGATACCTACGCTCGAGATCTCACTGACAACAGAGAGGTGTTTCATCGGGAAGTCCAGCATTGGAAAATAAGGTTATTACTGTGGTTGTAGCATTGTATTACTAGTCATATAATAATTTAGCTGGCTGTATGTACGTTGGTATTGGAATTACAAAAATATGTGTTTTCATATGCAATGTCTTATGCGACTAACTTGTATGTCTATCATTTCTGTGGTTGCGATTTTGAAATTAGTCCCGACCACATAATTTACGCAAAGATTTGCCAGTTGTTTATTTCTAATTCCAATAGTACACCTGTCGGAAATGCTTTATTCGTGACGTATTTGTTTTTGTCAATTTTAATACATAAAACTAACAGCGTTATTCTTGAAACATAAAGGTAAAATCTAAAAAAGGTTCAACCAATCAAAGCGCCAGAAAACACTAACATTCTGATCGCTGGCGCCCACGCGAGTCTCCGCAATTCGGTTCGACAGGTGTTTCGCTACCTGTTTTAAGATGACGTCAGGTGTGAGCGTTTGATGATTGGTTGAAATTAATAAATTTTGCACGAAACTAAGAACGCAGCGTTGAAAGTGAGTCGGGTGCTCGCAAGCACTCAACATGCAGTAGATCTAAATATCTCATGTGGGCGCTCACTGGAGCTTTCACCTTGTAAAACGCAGAACGCACGTTGCAGTGCACATTTTAGTTTTAATTTCCACGCATGGACATACACAAAAGTGAAAAAAATTATGGCATTAAAAATTCGTCTTGTTTTGTATAACATACGATTAGTTAATGTATAATTCCGCGATGGAATTAGTCGTAAAGTGTTGTGCAAGCACGACGAATTAAAAAAAAATCAATGTATTACTGATTATATATTGCCAGGTGGACCGGCGTGGAAGATACAGAACGACCAGCAACCTTACCCGACACTTTGAAGGCTACCAACCAAAATTTGTACCCGTCCATATACATGGTGCTTTCTGTTCTCACAATTATGCATGCATCCACAGCGGGCGGAGAGATCGTTTAGTGTAATGCGGCGCGTCAAAACATATCTAAAAACACTATGACAACAAACCGATTTTCAGGCCTAGGATTGTTAAATGTGTACAAGGAGAACACGCTGGACACTGAGCATGTGCTTGATTGTATTCTGCCGAAAAAAAGAATCGCAAAATAGCACTGGTATTTGATTAGAGCTCTCGGGTGATTTGACGCAATGGCATCCTTCAAAAGAAGGCTGTTCTCTTTATGAATACAATATTTGTATTTAGTATTTACTTACTAGTAAATCTTTTTAGTTCGATATCGTGTGGTCGTCAACGCCATTTTGTTGTTTCCTGTATGTTACATATAAATATATATTATCATACGCATTATATATTTCTGCTGATAGTAACCTTATGTCAAATTACGTTTCAACGGGGCTTGCCTGTTGCGAGTCGAGTTCACTGTTTAAATTTCGTTGCTTGTCTTTGACTCCAGTCTATATAATTCTTTAAACGTTGGTTGGGAATGAATGATATTTGGTACGAACGTTGTCTTCCTATATTTGTGGCCGGAATAAATCATACAAAATCTTTTTGAATAGTTGTTAGTAGATGTTCCATGAGAAAAAGTAAAACAAAATCGAGTTAAATTGGTGAAACAAATTAACTTATTTTATGCAGAAAAAACAACTCGCCAGAACGCTCCTGAGACGATCTACAGAAAACAAAATCCGGGGGAGCAAGCCCCCACCCCCTCCCACCGCCGGACCCGCTAGGATTCTGCGTACAACTTCAAAAGCCCTTGCCACGCCCTTGCTATCAGTGTAGAGGAGTGCTTAGGTCCCTGGATAGTTGTCTTCTTGTTTAACTTGCGTGCTCTCTTCGGTGCCTTAAATGTCTCACATCTTAGCCATTTATTGTATTTTCGTTTGTGTTTATATCGTCCAGTCGTTTCCCCCACAAGCAAGTTCCTCACCTGGATGTTTCCCCCACACTGCAGTTTCCTCCATGATGTTTCCTCCCCTATATATATATATACTATATAAAAAGTAGTTGTGAAAGATTGGAAAGGTTTATATTTTTACTTAAATACATACATAATTTTGAGGTACCATTGGTTTGTTGCATTTACAATAGTTTAAATAATGATATAGAAATATAGAAATAATATTCACATTTCAATTATCTGATTATTAAAAGAATCAAGATTACCATAAATTAATTTTACAAATAACATAACATTTATATAGTTTTCAATTCTGTATGAAAAGTAAATAGTAAATTATTCTATTGATTTTGTTTATTATGTTTTTGATATATATATATATATATATATATATATATATATATATATATATATATATATATATATATATATATATATATATATATATATATCACTAGATTTACCAAGCATTTACTGGAGTGAAATGTGTGAATTGTTTGAGATAGTTACACTAAAAAACTGTACAAAGACTATTAACAGGATATGGCATGTGTGAAACATGTAGTGTTATGTGTATTTGACACATTTTAAACAGCTTAGTAGCAATGATGTTTCTTTACAAATGACAAGATTTATATCAATGAAGAAATAACAAAGCCATCTGGTTAAAAGTAATTTTATATCATATCTGCATTAATATATTACCACAAATCATGTGTTATATACCTTTCAGTTGCAATTATTTCAAATTTTTACTTTGTGCTTACAAACTTAAAAGAAATATTGCATTAATAAATAATGACACAGTTTACTCAAATCACACAATCTTAACATAATAATAGCTTACAAAATATATTATACCTCATCATCATCACATATATCATCATTATATAGTATATCTTCACATTACTATATAATATATATATAGGGGAGGAAGCATCCTGGAGGAAACATCCAGGAGGAAATGTCTGTGTGGGGGAAACGACTGAAAACCGTCTAAGAAGGGAAATAACTTTGTCATAATTTCTGTAGAGTTATTTCCCCAATTACCGGTAACATGATGTAAACATATGCAGGTTACATGAATGCCAAAGGTCGATAGATGTAAACACCCGCAAAAAACTTAAATAGCTACGTTTATTGATTTTCATCAATGCAACAGTTGGTAAGTTTTAACTTTTACTAATGATTTTTTCGCGCTATCAAAGGAGTCGTTCGGACCTTAGAAATTCGTACTTTAATGTCATATTTGCTGGCGGTGTGTCCCTGCGTTCCCTTAAACTTTTAAATAATACACATTCCCAGTTTTACAAGGTGGCTGTCCATATAACGGGTTCAACTCGACTAGCGGTCTTGCCAATTATTATACCGGTATTACTGCATGTACAAACACAGCACGACAATAGTTTTATATACAATAGATCGTTAATTATAATATATTAATGTGTTGTTACGTAATGTTGTGCTGAAAACAAAAATAAATAAATGTTAATGGCAATAATATTTATAATTACCTGATTGTATATTCATAATTATTATTAGTTGTGTTTCAATTGTTAATAAGTAGTAATTCTTATCATTGTTATCAAGTAAACTTAATGTTTAAAATGTTGTGGTTGCCATTATCATTTTAATGCTTACATCTGTGATTCAGATAAGACTGCAAAAACATGTAAATATAGGCTCACTTTTCAAGGTTGTATGCCACTGTCACTCTTGAGTCAATGACATGACTTGTGAGGGAATCATCATGCCTGATCTACAAGCATCAATAGCTAAAAGGTTTGTGTATTTTTTTGTTGTTGCAGATATTCACATACATAGGTTATATAAAATGTTATTATTTGAATCAAGCACAGTTCACAGTAATAGACCACCGGACCTGGTAGCTCAATCAGTAGAGAGTTGGCTCCAGGTGTGGCAGCACTAATTGCTTCAGGTGGACATCGTCTCCAGATAACTGAAATACTGTTGGTGGAACGATAAACCCAATAATAATCGGACCTGGTAGTGCAATGTTAGAGCGTCAGGTACTGGAGGCCCTGGGTTTGCTCCCAATCCACAACATACCAAAGTTGTTAAAAATGGTAGTGGTATAGCTCCCTTATAAGGCTCAAGCAAATATAAGGACAGTTCCACGACTGGTTGGCCCTATGTCAGGATAATGTGACTGGGTTAGGTGTCATGCCAGGTGTTCACGGCATGCTTTACACAATGAAGGCAGCAGTATATCTGCTTCAAGTGAACACCGTCTTCAGATAACTGAAATACTGTTGGTGGGACGGTAAACCCAGTAAACATAAACCCATAAACATAAACCCAGTAAACAAACAAAACAATAATAAACCAAGTATCACAGATTTTAGTTGTTATCAAAGATAAATCTGCAATCACCAATAACTTTAGCTTGGTGTCTGAGAAATATTAATTATTCTGGTCTCGGATAACTTTAAATAAAAAAACTACAGATAAGATAATTTGAGCTTGTTGACAAAAAGATAACACATTCTTATCACAGTACTTTAAAGCTTACTGAGGTTTCATTTACATAGTTAAAAGATAAAGCAGGTCTAAACTTCAACGTGAGATATAAATTTGAGTACATCATTAAATAGACATATACATGTATTATATATGATAGCCTATAAAAGTATAGACTAATTTCCACAATAGATTTTGGGATATTGCTTTCTACAAGAAACATTGTAATAACAGATAAAAAAGCAATCTCATTAAAATCACATCCTAACTTTCGCTTCATTACTTTCCGCTGGTTAGGATCTGATAACATTCCGATAAAGGTCGCCTCGAAGTGACCTTTAAGTTGTAAATGTTACTTAACCAATCAGAAACCTCGTTACGAAACAAGTTCGTCTAATCTTTCAACACGGCGGCATCTATACCTTCCGATCAGTTATACCCCAACATTTTGCAGCCGACGATTTCATTGGCTAATCAAAGGTCAAATTGAGGTGACACCTAATGCAATGTCATCAGATCCTAACCAGCGGAAAGTAATGAAGCGAAAGTTAGGATGTGATTTTAATGAGATTGATAAAAAAGTTGTGATAAATAGAAAACCAACATAAGACAATTAATTATTGTCTAATTTGGTGGCCCATATATGTGCATGGAATAATCTTAACATGCATCTTGAATTAGAACTGTTTTCCAAAGTCTAAGTCAGTAAGTGCCTAAATGATCTAACAGTGTGACAAATGTCCACCAGATCAGACCTTTACATAAGACAGAATCAATTGCTGGGTGTTATTCTTTTGTCCCTTTCTCATAGTAATATTTAACTACTAATGCCTTGGTGGACATTACCGATCTCAGGTTGACAATGCATGCTAGGACCCTCGTTGGGATTTAATATTTATATTATATAATATATTTGCATTTCATCTTCAGCCTATCTCTGGGATCTCCAGGATTATCACACTTGTAACATTTAAGAAAATATTTTGAAAGTTTTGTTTGAATGTGGAGACAATTCTTTTAGGAACTTTCAAGACTAGTAACTCTTTAGGATATTTTAAGCAATCAAAGATTGTCTTATACATTCAGTTCTACTTGACTTTATATACTGTTAATTTATATTTACTTATACTGTATATAATTGCTTAAAATGATGTAACCTCTAGTAATTTTATTGAGCTTCATTTGATAACTGGTTTGCATGATTTTTAATAACTTTTAAATGATGGCTCCTGGTGCAGATTTATTATGTTTATAACAGAGATAGATCAAATTTTAACAATATGAAAACAAAATATAAATATGTAGGTCATGTGCCTGTTTAATTATGTATCTTACTGCATAAAGGGAATATATAAATGCATGAATGGGAAAAAAGCTTACGATACTTCACATATTTTAGTTTTATGTTAATTGTTGTTTGATATAAATGTTGTTATTTTTTGCTCAAAAGGTTTAAGTTTGACTTGGTTATGCTATGGTTGCTGTTTTATTTCAGTTACAGTTTCGACTTGAAGTTTTTCAAGCGAATATTTCGCCTGGTGCCATGGCTGTTTCCCTCCTTGAAGAGTATCCCAGTTTTGTTGTTCTGTCTTCTCCTCTGCTTGGGTATACTTGGTAAGTCAAAATAGACAAATCAAATCATACTATTATTAATGAAATCTAATTATACGAAACTGAAAACATTTTATGACAGATAGCAAGTTATAGTAATATTTCAATTAATTAGTTTTCCTAAAACAATTTACATTTTTTCATACAAAACCTATATAATCTAAATAATGCAAATACTATAAATATACTTTGTTTCTGATAACTTAAAAGAGATAACATCTTATCCTATGATGAGGATTTTTGTTCAGTTGTCCTTTGTTCCTCTTGATTTACTAAGTTTATTATTAGATGGTGTTCCTTCAGTATTCTTTTGATACTTACAGAGCAGTATCTGATTTACAACATCGGCCTGGTACCCAGCAAGTATTACAAGGCACTTGGTGATAAGGATCAAGGAGCTTTCTGGAAGGAAACTGGACTGGCTATCACTCTTATAGCTTCAAAGGCATTTGTAAGTGTTGAGTTTCATGCATACCTTCATTGTATTCACTACTTGGGAAATAAGTATATATTGTGTCATTATAGAACACACAGCTTACATTGGTATTTACTTTATTACAAACGCTTAAAACAAGAAGGTCTGATAAACACTGTCCTCTACAGGTTAAAGATTGATTTCACATGTAATAAGCACCATGTTTTATCTAACAATGCCCGTGTCAAATTTTGGAATATTTTTTTCTATAACAATAATGGCTGTGCTTTTTTCATATTAACATCATTAGTTTTTAAATTTTTAATTTTCTTGTCATATTAAAGTCTTCATTAATTTGATTTGCTTGTTCTTTTTATTTTTTATTTTGTTCTTGTTAATTGTAAGACAAAACTCATTTACACTACTTCTAAAATGACTCATTTGAGAAGATAATAACATTGTGACATAAGCAATTGACTTTGCAAATGATTTGTATCTTTAACACATTATTTTTGAAAGTATTTTTGCATGTAGACATAACTCTGGTAATATTATATAAATAATCAAACATTTGACCTTTATGTTCAATGTTGGCATATAACAATTAATAACAAATATACAGAGACACTTTCTCAGGGTCCCTTGGCTTGGCCTGGTGTAAAACCATGTTTGAGTTAATTGTATATACATAAAAGGTACAAGTTTTTAATTCAGTCTCTTTGACCTTTTCATCTACTTGTTGTAATTGAATAAACAAATGTGACATTCATGGTTTGACATTCTTTCAAGTCCATCAGTCTGTGCTCTTACTGGTAGATTTTGCAGCATACTAACTGACTCCATAAGCTTCCTTGTTGTGACAGACAAATGTTTAAAAAAAAAAACCTTAATGTCTTAAACAATAGATTGTTGAGACAAAGTATTATTTATTTATCATTTATTCATCCAAGTCTGTTCTTACCTAAAATAAGGGAATACCATTTTGTTGAGTAACACTTCTTATACAGGAATATCTCCTCTTTATGTTACATTGCTCTGTCACAAGTATTGCTGGAGTATTTTAGGTCCTGTATGCTTAGGAAGTAACAGGTCTTGTTGGCTGAGCAAATAACTGGCCTGTTGGTTAAGCAAGTAACTGGCCCTGTTGGTTTAGCAAGTAACTGGCCCTGTTGGTTTAGCAAGTAACAGGTCCTGTTTGTAAAGCAAGTATCGGCCCTGTTTGTTTGATTTAGCAAGTAACTGGTCTTGTTGATGAAGAACGTAACAGGCCCTGTTTATTTAGCAAGTAACAGACCCGGTTGGTTTAGCAAGTAACAGGCATGGTTGGTTTAGCAAGTAACAGGCTTGGTTGGTTTAGCAAGTAACAGGCTAGGTTGGTTTAGCAAGTAACTGGCCCTGTTGGTTAAGCAAGTAACAGGCCCTGTTGGTTTGGTTTAGCAAGTAACTGGCCCTGTTGGTTAAGCAAGTACCAGGTCCTGTTGGTTTAGCAAGTAACTGGCCCTGTTGGTTTGGTTTAGCAATCAGGTCCTGTTGGTTTATTAAATAACTTGTCATGTTGGTTTATTAAGTAACTAGCCCTGTTGGTTTAGCAAGTAACTGGCCCTGTTGGTTAAGCAAGTTACAGGCCCTGTTGGTTTAGCAAGTGACAGACCCTGTTGGTTTAGCAAGTAACAGGCCCTGTTTGTTCAGTTAGTAGCAGGCCCTGTTAGTTTATTAATTTACAGGCCCTGTTGTTTTAGCAAGTAACAGGCCATGTTGGTTTAGTAAGTGGTTGGTTTAGCAATTAACAGGTCCTGTTTGTTTAGCAAGTAACAGGCCCTGTTTGTTCAGTTAGTAGCAGGCCCTGTTAGTTTATTAATTTACAGGCCCTGTTGTTTTAGCAAGTAACATGCCCTGTTGGTTTAGTAAGTGGTTGTTTTGGCAAGTAACATGCCCTGTTGGTTAAGTAAGTGGTTGGTTTAGCAATTAACAGGTCCTGTTTGTTTAGCGAATAACAGGCCCTGTTGGTTTAGTAAGTGGTTGGTTTAGCTATTAACAGGTCCTGTTTGTTTAGCGAATAACAGGCCCTGTTGGTTTAGCAAGTACCAGGATATGTTGATTTAGCATGAAGTATTGATTTAGCAAGTATCTGGCCCTATTGGTTAGTAAGTTACAGGCCCTGTTGGTTTAGCAGGTGGTTGGTTTAGCAAGTAACAGGCCCTGTTCATTTAGCAAGTAATAGGCCTGTTTGGTTTAGTAAGTAATAGGTCCTGCTGATTAAGCAGCTAACAGGATGTTGATTTAGCAAGTAATAGGTTCTGTTGGTTTAACAAGAAACATGCCTTGTTGGTTTAGCAAATAACATGTCCTGTTGGTTTAGCAATTAACAGGCCATTTTAGTTTTGGCAAGTAAAAGGCCTTGTTGGTCTAGCAAGTAACGTGCCCTGTTGGTCTAGCAAGTAACGTGCCCTGTTGGTCTAGCAAGTAACGTGCCCTGTTGATCTAGCAAGTAACAGGCCCTGTTGATCTAGCAAGTAACAGATCTGTAGATCTAGCAAATAACATGCCCTGTTGATCTGGCAAGTAACAGGCCCTTTTTATCTAGCAAGTAACAGGCCCTGTTGATCTAGCAAGTAACAGGCCCTGTTGATCTAGCAAGTAACAGGCCCTGTTGATCTAGCAAGTAACAGGCCCTTTTTATCTAGCAAGTAACAGGCCCTGTTGATCTAGCAAGTTACTGATGATGTTAGTTTAGCCCTATTGATCCATCAAGTAACAGGCCCTGTTGGTCTGGAAATTAAAGGGCTTGTTGGTTTGGCAAGTGACAAGCCCTGTTGTTCTAGCAAGTAACAGGTCCTGTTGACTGCCTGTGGATTTATGGAAATGTCACCCTGTAGACATTGATGTTTTTATTTAATATTTATATTTTTAGGTACAGAGTACTGGCCTGTATATGTCCTCACTGTTATATGTCATATGGAGAAACAGTGTTACTAAAAGATTACATTCAAGGTACTTCAAAGAAGTACTGTATTATACCATCAATGTGATAGACAAAACAGTTGACAACCCGTAAGTACACCAGCTGCATAACTAAATGTCAATGTCCTGAAGTTTTTTTACATTACAGATGTACTGTTGCTTGTGTTTTGGTATTAATTATAATGTATGAAATATGCATGAACATGTCTTGAACAAAACAACTCATTTAATATAACTTGTACATTGTTAAAAATAGAGTATTTTTATTGTAACTTTGTTCTTGTGTCTATTTAAAAAGATTTCATAGTAATGAATAAGACATTTTAAAGACATTTAGTTATAAATGATCTAAGTTTGACAAGTTGAAATGCCAGAGTAATAGTGTTTTTTTTTAGTTGAACTATTTTTATTTATAGTTCTGTCCCAACTGCCCACTTCCTGGGTGGAATCAGTATTTTGGTGCTGTGTGCATTAAATAGTTTGGCTCAAGGACTAACAGCTCATGGTTGGTTTTGTTGTTCAAACCTGGGACCCTTTCATCCAGAGTCCAATGTTTTCACCACTAGATGATTGATACCCATATAATACTATGCTGTTTTTAAAAAAATAAACTGGGCACCCATTGTCGAGCTGTTAGAGTCACTGATTTGAAACTCCTCACCGCGTGGGTTCGAGTCTTGGTCAGGGTGAGAACTTTCATTTTCTGGTCAGGATGAGAACTTTCATTTTCCAGCTAACCTGCCGTTTGCTGGTGGTTCTACACAGACATATTTCTGGGGTCTTCCTCTACCAATAATTAGCTGGACGTCGCCAATATGACCAAGGTTGCATTGATGCAATGTAACAAAAAACAAACAAAAAATAAACTTGCCATATATATATTTTCAGCTATATACATTACTGATTCTGGTTCTATAAACACTAAGCAGAATTGTAATGTTCACAGGGACCAGAGGATAACTCAGGATGTTGACAAGTTGTGTGAAACACTCAGTCAGATTGCAGCGCCTATCATCATAGCACCATTTATAATTGTTTATTACATCTATAAAGCTCAACAGAGGTGAGTAGATACTTTTCTGGTAGCTTCAAATGAACATAGAACACCTTTGATTTTATTCTCACTGATAGTTTGATATTTTAATCTTACAGTAGGGGTGCCAATGGCTGATCCGTTAGATTTGCTGACTTGTAACACCTCAGTCCCCCAGTGCCTCACCATTTGGGTTTGAGTCCAAGTCAGGACAAGTACTTCCATTTGGGGTGATCTTACAGCTGACCTGGGATGCACAAGGGTTCAACCTATACACGTCTGGGATCTTATTTAACTAACGAGTTGCTGAATGTTGCCAATTATGACCATAATTGTGTCAGTGGGATGAAACAAAATGTCTTACAGTCATTAGCTAAGGGATGTTAAAGAAAGGTAAATAAGTAACACACAGTATGTTTTAACAAAGAGCTGCACCACAGTTAAGCAGCACATGTTTTTTGCCTGCAGGTAGTAATTTACCTTATGAATTTTGTTAGCAGTTTCTTTGATCAAGAAGTAAATTATCAGTACTGCTGCTGTATATTATTTACATTTTGTTTTATAAGACTGTGAACACAGTGTCTGAATTATTTCAGCTCTGGATATGTGGGACCAGTAGGTGTAGTGATATTTTTTATCATAGCAACTGTGATAAACAAACTTCTGATGTCCCCTGTGGTGAAATATGTCTTTCATAGAGAAAAGATGGAAGGAAACTTTAGGTAATTATTATGCCAGATTGATTGTATTTTTATTGCCTTCTCATCAGATAGTAAAATATCTCATTTGGAAAGCTAAAAGTAGTGGGGGCATGATGCACAGTTTTGTGTAAGATTATAGTAGTTAAATGTTGCTTTTTTTATTTTGACCTTAAGGAAGTGTGAGGTTAAAGCGTTGTAAAACCAGTTTAAGCACCCCAGTCGGTCCATATTGCCAACTGACCATTCCAAGGTGGTAACTGTCAGGTTTGCTCTTTTTCGTAAATGACTCATCACAAATTTGTTCTTAGTTTAACACTTGGCTTGCATGTGAAATACCTTTGTCTTGTGCCTTTTTTAAATTTTGGTATATGTTGCAATGCTCATAGGACATTGTCATATATTCTTAGTATAATTAATTTTTATGAATTCACTGACTGTAGCAGTGGCGAACATTCTCATTTTAAAATAGTTTTGTCATCATAATGTTGTTTCAGATTCAAGCACATGCAGATAAGATCCAACAGTGAGTCTGCAGCTTTCTACAGGTCAGGGTGGATTGAGAACGATAGAACAAACTTCCATCTACAGAAGCTCATAGAAATACAGCATAAGCTTATCAAAAGACAGTATGCTTTAAATTGTGAGTAACTGTTACTGATTTTATACTGAATGCTTTCATTTTGCAAATTGATATTTTTTATATCTTATTTTCTATAAATATGTCTAATTTTCCATTAGTATATCGCAAAAGATAAAGAACATAAATATTTAGCAATGCCAATTGAAGGAAATAATCTCTTTTTTCTGTTTATAAGTAATCATCATTTGAAATTTAACAGGTATACCTGTTCTATGTTTTTGCTTAATATGAATAGTAACTACATGTATGCTTTTATGTTGTGGAGAGATGATACAACTAATGCTGTTTACCCGTGCTTCTGTTTGTTTCATTGTGAAGAGATGATACAACTATTGCTGTTTACCAGTGCTTCTGTTTGTTTCATTGTGGAGAGATGATACAACTATTGCTGTTTACCCGTGCTTCTGTTTGTTTCATTGTGAAGAGATGATACAACTATTGCTGTTTACCTGTGCTTCTGTTTGTTTCATTGTGAAGAGATGATACAACTATTGCTGTTTACCTGTGCTTCTGTTTGTTTCAGTTTCTATTACCCTGTTTGACTACCTAGGTAGCATCTTCAGCTTTATTGCCATAGCATTTCCTATATTTCTTGGAGCCTATGATAGTCTCACCGCCCCTGAACTCTCCGCTCTTATCTCAGCGGTAAGTCACATCTTAGCAGGATTTTTTCTAATAACTTTATGTAACACATGCTAAAAAATATTTTTACCTGATTCTTCATGGAAATTTTACATGCATGTATCTCTTTTCACCATAGCAAGAAATAAAATGCTGAAACATAATTTTAACCCAACACTTTAATGCAAATTAAACATAAATTTGGCTTAATTCAGGTAGAATTTTTGTAACATAAAAAAATGAACACAAAAATATGTTATTGAATAATATAATTTTATTCAGATTAGTGGTATGTATCATCAGTATTATGGTAGAAGATATGCACCAAAACAGAGACATAACTAATAACTGATAAGCAATGTGGTTGATAACCAAACAAAATAACTGGCTAGGATTTTTGAATAGGTTAATCAATTTAATATTCATCTTGCTATCAAAGTTTTGTGTTCTGTGTCTTCTTCACATTCTCATTTAAATCTTTTCTGTAACAGAATCAGCATAACAACAGTCAATAACAATTATTCTGTTATAATTGTAAGTACAGTCATCTCTGTCATGCCAAGCATGATCTTGATTTGTGTTGTTCTGTTTGAATCGAATGACAAGCGACATGTGATCTGAGTATTTAAATATTAACTACAAAATGCACGCTGAAAACTTAAAAAAACAAAAAAAACATTAAAACTGTGCAGCACTGTGTTTGAATCTGACAAATACTTATATTAAATATTATTAATATTGTTTTAATAAATGCAGTGAATGCTTGCAATGATTGAATATTTATTTTTAAGTTGCATCTTGAATACTAAATTAATGTAAACTGAAAACACAAGACATTGCAATAGTTCATATGGAGCTGGACAAAAAGCCTATAGACAGAATATGATGTGCATTAAAAAGCTGCTATGTTTTATATCTATTTACAAATTAACAATGGTGTACACTGCCAGAAAGACCTCCCAAGGCAATTTTGTAACCTGTTGCACATGACAATATGCCCCAACTCTAACAGTTATGTAACATCTGGAGTGAGGATCTATCACTTTTATCAGAACATTACTTCCTTTCAAGCTATTTATGTTACACTTAATATTTTTGTATCACAATAATCCTGTATTTTTTCAAATGAAGATGATTTAGACAAACTTTCAAAGACATCACTGAACTTCGTGCTTATGTTAATTATTTTCAAGCATAAGAATAAGCAATTTTTAGAAATTTCAATTTTTAAGCTTACATGTACGTGAATTATTTAAATTGTCTTTGCTGATAATAATAAATATATGCAAATGCTTATGAATGAAGTTTGTTCATTATCTTACAGCAGCGTGCACTTTTCATGTTAATAGCATGTGTTCAGTGTTCGTTCAGCATGCATGCTGAGTGTGTTTGGTAACAATTTATATTTGTACACTTTTATATTTATTATTTATTTAACAAGTGTATCAACATCTTCAATTTGGAGACAGTTTCCCTGATTGTTCAATTTAAAATGCAACACAACATTTTTCTTTTTTATTTGCATATCTATTTGACATGTCATTTTCTTTATATATCTTGTCAAAACAATGGTAGATTTTAATTTGTAGGTTTTAACACGTGATGTCGTTTTTCTTATCTGCCTTAACATATACATGTAGAGAGAAGTTACATGGTTTCCTTTAAATAACCTAATGACAATAAATTATTTTAGAAACAATCTTGGGGTTTTTTTTATAAAAAAGATCTCTACTTTAGGAACATGTGGTGTGCACAGTCTTTTTAAGATTTTAACCGTCTGTAAAATTTCCAAAACCTAGTTAGAATAGTGTTCCGTTGACCCTTTGTTATATAAAAATGATAAATAACTCCTACCAGAAAGTGTTTAGTATGATGTAAGGTTATCTCCCCTTTATCTTCAGAATGCCTTTGTAGTGATCTACCTGATCAATTGCTTCACCAGACTGATTGACCTCTCCCTTCAAGTCACAGACATTGCTGGGACCACACACAGGTCAGATTCAAACACTGGGCTATGCTATACAAGAGCATCTGCAAATCTCAGGCTAAAATTCGAGAAAACTGGTATCATCAAATGGGATCACTGAGAAATTTGGGAAATTCAATGGAAAGACATCAAACTTTTTTTAATCATTTAAAGCTAAGCTGCAATAATTTATTGGTTTTAACCTTTATTGTATTGTTTATCAATCAAGACTATACATTCTTTAAGTTCACTTTGATGAAGCAAACAAACAAATTTTCTTTTTAAAGTTCATTGTGTCATAACTTGCAAATTTTAGTACTGTTTTCTTTTTAACAAACTGGATTAATTTTTTGGAAAAACAACATGTTGGAATATCAGGATATAAGGACCTGTCTGACAGAATGTTATCATTTTAGTTCTGGTAAAAAATGCAAAAGCTGACACAATCATTTTTGGGGGTATTATACAAATGGAATAAGGATGGTTCAAATTGTCATTTAACAACAAAACAATAGAGCAAGAAATTTGATGTTAATAAAATTATTCATTTAAGAGTTACTATTTTTATTTACTATAGCTACTGAGTAAGTTTAAATCATAAAACATAAGATCAAAGTATCGAAACGCATGTCATTTTGGCCATTGTACTGTTGCAGAGGGATGTTAAACTTTTGATGATCGTGCCATTATTTTGCTTATTTACATTTCTCTACTTGAGTGAGTTATTCAAGTCATTTTATAGATATTTCATATTATTTGCTATACTTTATCATAGCCAACATGCCCCCTTAATTAACATCATACATGTATTGGTATATATATATTTAAGAGGTAAATAAAAAAATATTAAAAAGTAAATAAAAAGAATGAAGGAAAAATTAACATTTTAAAAAGAAGAATCTGAAAAAAAAAAAAATCATGTTTCATGCATATAAAGCATAAAATGCCACATAAGATGATAACTACATTTAGGCATAGCAATGTAAAATCAAACTAACTAATCGGTATTGCATCAGCTCTTGGTATAGCAGCCACTAGGTTCAAACCAGGGTTGTGACATACCAAAATCATAAAAAATGATGGTGGTATAGTTCCCTTGCAAACAATCAAGCAAAGGTTGTTTCACAACTTAGTTAGCCTGGTGTCAGGATAATGTGACTGGGTGTGGTATAATGCCAGGTGTTCATGACATGCTATACACTGTGAAGGCGGCACTATATCTGCTTCAAATGGACACTGTCTCCTGATAACTGAAATACTGTTGATGGGAAGATAAACCCAATAAACACGATATCAAAGGCATCTCGATGCAGTGTAACTGTTGTTATATTGCATGTCAACATTTCTTAGTTATAATTGTTTCCATCATGTGTATTGGTTTTCTTTATACAGAGTGGCAGAACTGATTGAAGCTCTAGGACATGCACAGGAGCACCAGCAATCCAGGGCCGCCTCACGCCCTGGGACTATGATGGGCTTGGGCTGGAGTGAAATGTATGGAACCCTCAGGTTTATATAACTTTGAGCCTTGGATTTTACCAATTACATACAAGTCCTTAATGTTTAAAAATAAGGTATTCAAAAGTAGTAAAAGGTTTTTAACACTCATTAACTAGATCCATATGCATATTGTTGACAGTTATTTGGATAGCAATTTGGTATTTGTAGATATCCCTACTATTTAAGAATTGACCTCATACATTAGCAGTTCCACAATTCTGTTCGCATATTAGTTTGCGCTCTTTAAAATGACAGTTTAATATGATCTCACTTTGCATACATAAAAAGTCATGCTACAGATCAGATTGTGACTTATCTTTTTTTCCATGTTTTCTTTTTATTTACTGTTTATTTTAGCTGTCTCTTTTTTCTTCACTGGTACATAACGTTATATGGAATTGGGCATCCAAAATAAAGACAGAAAATGAAAACAATACGTACAAGTTAAACCTCAGAGATACATACAGAATGCTATGCTACAAATGTTGTCATTTTTAGCATCATCTTATGCTGACATTTTTTTATATAAGTAGTTGTTTATATCAATCAAAACTTATGTAGTAAATAAGCTTATGTAATCATTGCAAGAATTTCATGTTAAAGTATAGTCTTTCACGCATAACTAGTATCTTAGCGCGAGGTAGCATATGAAAAACCCTGCAGTTTTGTGATTAAATGTTAGCACTTTTCAACACTCAAGAGTTGTATACCGGCCGCAATAGCTCAGGTGGTAGAGCGTCGGCTTGCGGATCGGGAGGTCGTGGGTTCGAACCCCGGCCGGGTCATACCAAAGACTTTAAAGTTAGTAGTAGTGGCTTCCCTCGGGGCTAAGGGGACAGCATTATGCCTGACTCGTCTGTGTCAGTATAATGGACCGGCCGGGTTCAGTCCCTGGGCACCTCATAAGTGACCCTGTGCTATAATGATAGAAATGTCGCTGCACAGTATCGGTAAAAATGCCGGCTAATCCCAAATCCCAAGAGTTGTATTGTTGTCAAGAAACCTGAGACTACAAAAACAGTTTTTAATATAATTTCATAGATATTATCTGAAACTTTTGTGTGTATACCTGGTCAGGGAGACCCTGGTGCAAGGTGAAGACTGTGACTCAGGGTCGGAGAATGAGGGAGAGGATCAGGACCAGTTGCCTGTCACAGCCTTCCAAGTCAGTGACCTCGCATACACAGCACCCAGATCCAGTCTCAAGCTTTGTACAGGTATTGTGAAATGTCACGTTTAAAAATTTACCATGCAACATTATGTGGATAACCTATATAGATCTTGTGCAATCTACATGCAGAGGTGAATAGACATAATAATGACTTGAAAGTATTAAGTGTTGATATGGAACTGACAGGAACTGGCTGATCAGGATCTTCATCATTTCCTAAGCATAATTCAAGTGTTATTTTTAATACCATGCTGTTATAGTCAAAACAGAAGATAATACAATACTGTATACAATGCAAACTTGAAATTTGTGTTTTTTAGATTTAGTTAAAAGTTACAAGATAATATTAAAGTAACATTGTAGTGTACTGTAAAGAAACATTTTTATGATCAACTCTTCATACTGATCTATGTTATAAGAATGATTACATTTTGCTATAAATGAGAAAACTGAAAAGTTATATGAATAAATAATCTTAGCTGTTTCTGTTTGTACTTTTAATATTGAGATTTAACAAAGTAGCAAACTATATAAAGTAATATAAATGAAATGTCTGTTTCAGGTCTCAGTTTCAAGTTTGAGGCTGGAGTGAACCTGCTGCTTACTGGGGACAGTGGTTGTGGGAAAAGTTCATTGCTACGAGTAATCAATGGTATCTGGCCTGAAGTCAGAGGTACGTTTCTACTAGTTTGTAATAACTTCAGTTGTATTTGGGCTGATGTCAGGGATAGGTTCCTACTGCTCTGTTGGTTCTATAACATCAATGGTATCTGGCTTGATGTCAGGGATAGGTTCCTACTGCTCTGTTGGTTCTATAACATCAATGGTATCTGGCCTGATGTCAGGGATAGGTTCCTACTGCTCTGTTGGTTCTATAACATCATTGGTATCGGGCCTAATGTCAGGGATAGGTTCCTACTGCTCTATTGGTTCTATAACATCAATGGTATCTGGCCTGATGTCAGGGATAGGTTCCTACTGCTCTGTTGGTTCTATAACATCAATGGTATCTGGCCTGATGTCAGGGCTTTGTTCCTACTGCTCTGTTGGTTCTATAACATCATTGGTATCGGGCCTAATGTCAGGGATAGGTTCCTACTGCTCTGTTGGTTCTATAACATCAATGGTATCTGGCCTGATGTCAGGGCTTTGTTCCTACTGCTCTGTTGGTTCTATAACATCTATGGTATCTGGCCTGATGTCAGGGATAGGTTCCTACTGCTCTGTTGGTTCTATAACATCAATGGTATCTGGCCTGTTGTCAGGGATTGGTTTCTACTGCTCTGTTGGTTCTATAACATCAATGGTATCTGGCCTGATGTCAGGGATAGGTTCCTACTGCTCTGTTGGTTCAGTAACATCAATGGTATCTGGCCTGATGTCAAGGGTAGGTTCCTACTGCTCTGTTGGTTCTATAACATCAATGGTATCTGGCCTGATGTCAGGGATTGGTTCCTACTGCTCTGTTGGTTCTATAACATCAATGGTATCTGGCCTGATGTCAGGGATAGGTTCCTACTGCTCTGTTGGTTCTATAACATCAATGGTATGTGGCCTGATGTCAGGGATAGGTTCCTACTGCTCTGTTGGTTCTATAACGTCAATGGTATCTGGCCTGATGTCAGGGATATGTTCCTACTGCTCTGTTGGTTCTATAACATCAATGGTATCTGGCCTGTTGTCAGGGATAGGTTTCTACTGCTCTGTTGGTTCTATAACATCAATGGTATCTGTCGTGTTGTCAGGGATAGGTTCCTACTGCTCAGTTGGTTCTATAACATCATTGGTATCTGGCCTGATGTCAGGGATAGGTTCCTACTGCTCTGTTGGTTCTATAACATCAATGGTATCTGGCCTGATGTCAGGGATAGGTTCCTACTGCTCTGTTGGTTCTATAATAATATTGGTATCTGGCCTGATGTCAGGGATAGGTTCCTACTGCTCTGTTGGTTCTATAACATCAATGGTATCTGGCCTGATGTCAGGGATAGGTTCCTACTGCTCTGTTGGTTCTATAATATCAATGGTATCTGGCCTGATGTCAGGGATAGGTTTCTACTGCTCTTTTGGTTCTATAACATCAGTGGTATCTGGCCTGATGTCAGGGATAGGTTCCTACTGCTCTGTTGGCTCTATAACATCAATGGTATCTGGCCTGATGTCAGGGATAGGTTCCTACTGCTCTGTTGGTTCTATAACATCATTGGTATCTGGCCTCCTGATGTCAGGGATAGGTTCCTACTGCTCTGTTGGTTCTATAACATCATTGGTATCTGGCCTGATGTCAGAGATAGGTTCCTACTGCTCTGTTGGTTCTATAATATCAATGGTATCTGGCCTGTTGTCAGGGATAGGTTTCTACTGCTCTGTTGGTTCTATAACATCATTGGTATCTGGCCTGATGTCAGGGGTATGTTCCTACTGCTCTGTTGGTTTTATAATATCAATGGTATCTGGCCTGATGTCAGGGATAGGTTCCTACTGCTCTGTTGGCTCTATAACATCAATGGTATCTGGCCTGATGTCAGGGATAGGTTCCTACTGCTCTGTTGGTTCTATAACATCATTGGTATCTGGCCTGATGTCAGGGATAGGTTCCTACTGCTCTGTTGGTTCTATAACATCATTGGTATCTGGCCTGATGTCAGGGATAGGTTCCTACTGCTCTGTTGGTTCTATAATATCAATGGTATCTGGCCTGATGTCAGGGATAGGTTCCTACTGCTCTGTTGGTTCTATAACATCATTGGTATCTGGCCTGATGTCAGGGATAGGTTCCTACTGCTCTGTTGGTTCTATAATATCAATGGTATCTGGCCTGTTGTCAGGGATAGGTTTCTACTGCTCTGTTGGTTCTATAATATCAATGGTATCTGGCCTGTTGTCAGGGATAGGTTGCTACTGCTCTGTTTGTTCTATAACATCATTGGTATCTGGCCTGATGTCAGGGATAGGTTCCTACTGCTCTGTTGGTTCTATAACATCAATGGTATCTGGCCTGTTGTCAGGGATAGGTTGCTACTGCTCTGTTGGTTCTATAATATCATTGGTATCTGGCCTGATGTCAGGGGTATGTTCCTACTGCTCTGTTGGTTCTATAACATCATTGGTATCTGGCCTGATGTCAGGGATAGGTTCCTACTGCTCTGTTGGTTCTATAACATCAATGGTATCTGGCCTGATGTCAGGGATAGGTTCCTACTGCTCTGTTGGTTCTATAACATCATTGGTATCTGGCCTGATGTCAGGGATAGGTTCCTACTGCTCTGTTTGTTCTATAACATCAATGGTATCTGGCCTGATGTCAGGGATAGGTTCCTACTGCTCTGTTGGTTCTATAACATCAATGGTATCTGGCCTGATGTCAGGGATTGGTTCCTACTGCTCTATTGGTTCTATAGCATCAATGGTATCTGGCCTGATGTCAGGGATAGGTTCCTACTGCTCTGTTGGTTCTATAACATCATTGGTATCTGGCCTGATGTCAGGGATAGGTTCCTACTGCTCTGTTGGATCAGTAACATCAATGGTATCTGGCCTGATGTCAAGGGTAGGTTCCTACTGCTCTGTTGGTTCTATAACATCAATGGTATCTGGCCTGATGTCAGGGATTGGTTCCTACTGCTCTGTTGGTTCTATAACATCAATGGTATCTGGCCTGATGTCAGGGATAGGTTCCTACTGCTCTGTTGGTTCTATAACATCAATGGTATGTGGCCTGATGTCAGGGATATGTTCATACTGCTCTGTTGGTTCTATAACATCAATGGTATCTGGCCTGATGTCAGGGATAGGTTCCTACTGCTCTGTTGGTTCGATAACATCAATGGTATCTGGCCTGATGTCAGGGATAGGTTCCTACTGCTCTGTTGGTTCTATAACATCATTGGTATCTGGCCTGATGTCAGGGATAGGTTCCTACTGCTCTGTTGGTTCTGTAACATCATTGGTATCTGGCCTGATGTCAGGGGTATGTTCCTAATGCTCTGTTGGTTCTATAACCTCAATGGTATCTGGCCTGATGTCAGGGGTAGGTTCCTACTGCTCTGTTGGTTCTATAACATCATTGGCATCTGGCCTGATGTCAGGGGTAGGGTCCTACTTCTCTGTTGGTTCTATAACGTCAATGGTATCTGGCCTGATGTCAGGGATAGGTTCCTACTGCTCTGTTGGTTCTATAACGTCAATGGTATCTGGCCTGATGTCAGGGATATGTTCCTACTGCTCTGTTGGTTCTATAACATTAATGGTATCTGGCCTGTTGTCAGGGATAGGTTTCTACTGCTCTGTTGGTTCTATAACATCAATGGTATCTGGCGTGTTGTCAGGGATAGGTTCCTACTGCTCAGTTGGTTCTATAACATCATTGGTATCTGGCCTGATGTCAGGGATAGGTTCCTACTGCTCTGTTGGTTCTATAACATCAATGGTATCTGGCCTGATGTCAGGGATAGGTTCCTACTGCTCTGTTGGTTCTATAATAATATTGGTATCTGGCCTGATGTCAGGGATAGGTTCCTACTGCTCTGTTGGTTCTATAACCTCAATGGTATCTGGCCTGATGTCAGGGATAGGTTCCTACTGCTCTGTTGGTTCTATAATATCAATGGTATCTGGCCTGATGTCAGGGATAGGTTTCTACTGCTCTTTTGGTTCTATAACATCAGTGGTATCTGGCCTGATGTCAGGGATAGGTTCCTACTGCTCTGTTGGCTCTATAACATCAATGGTATCTGGCCTGATGTCAGGGATAGGTTCCTACTGCTCTGTTGGTTCTATAACATCATTGGTATCTGGCCTGATGTCAGGGATAGGTTCCTACTGCTCTGTTGGTTCTATAACATCATTGGTATCTGGCCTGATGTCAGGGATAGGTTCCTACTGCTCTGTTGGTTCTATAATATCAATGGTATCTGGCCTGTTGTCAGGGATAGGTTTCTACTGCTCTGTTGGTTCTATAACATCATTGGTATCTGGCCTGATGTCAGGGGTATGTTCCTACTGCTCTGTTAGTTTTATAATATCAATGGTATCTGGCCTGATGTCAGGGATAGATTCCTACTGCTCTGTTGGCTCTATAACATCAATGGTATCTGGCCTGATGTCAGGGATAGGTTCCTACTGCTCTGTTGGTTCTATAACATCATTGGTATCTGGCCTGATGTCAGGGATAGGTTCCTACTGCTCTGTTGGTTCTATAACATCATTGGTATCTGGCCTGATGTCAGGGATAGGTTCCTACTGCTCTGTTGGTTCTATAATATCAATGGTATCTGGCCTGTTGTCAGGGATAGGTTTCTACTGCTCTGTTGGTTCTATAACATCATTGGTATCTGGCCTGATGTCAGGGGTATGTTCCTACTGCTCTGTTGGTTTTATAATATCAATGGTATCTGGCCTGATGTCAGGGATAGGTTCCTACTGCTCTGTTGGCTCTATAACATCAATGGTATCTGGCCTGATGTCAGGGATAGGTTCCTACTGCTCTGTTGGTTCTATAACCTCAATGGTATCTGGCCTGATGTCAGGGATAGGTTCCTACTGCTCTGTTGGTTCTATAACATCATTGGTATCTGGCCTGATTTCAGGGATAGGTTCCTACTGCTCTGTTGGTTCTATAACATCATTGGTATCTGGCCTGATGTCAGGGATAGGTTCCTACTGCTCTGTTGGTTCTATAATATCAATGGTATCTGGCCTGTTGTCAGGGATAGGTTTCTACTGCTCTGTTGGTTCTATAACATCATTGGTATCTGGCCTGATGTCAGGGGTATGTTCCTACTGCTCTGTTAGTTTTATAATATCAATGGTATCTGGCCTGATGTCAGGGATAGATTCCTACTGCTCTGTTGGCTCTATAACATCAATGGTATCTGGCCTGATGTCAGGGATAGGTTCCTACTGCTCTGTTGGTTCTATAACATCATTGGTATCTGGCCTGATGTCAGGGATAGGTTCCTACTGCTCTGTTGGTTCTATAACATCATTGGTATCTGGCCTGATGTCAGGGATAGGTTCCTACTGCTCTGTTGGTTCTATAATATCAATGGTATCTGGCCTGTTGTCAGGGATAGGTTTCTACTGCTCTGTTGGTTCTATAACATCATTGGTATCTGGCCTGATGTCAGGGGTATGTTCCTACTGCTCTGTTGGTTTTATAATATCAATGGTATCTGGCCTGATGTCAGGGATAGGTTCCTACTGCTCTGTTGGTTCTATAACATCATTGGTATCTGGCCTGATGTCAGGGATAGGTTCCTACTGCTCTGTTGGTTCTATAATATCAATGGTATCTGGCCTGTTGTCAGGGATAGGTTTCTACTGCTCTGTTGGTTCTATAACATCATTGGTATCTGGCCTGTTGTCAGGGATAGGTTCCTACTGCTCTGTTGGTTCTATAATATCAATGGTATCTGGCCTGATGTCAGGGATAGGTTCCTACTGCTCTGTTGGTTCTATAACGTCAATGGTATCTGGCCTGATGTCAGGGATAGGTTCCTACTGCTCTGTTGGTTCTATAACATCATTGGTATCTGGCCTGATGTCAGGGATAGGTTCCTACTGCTCTGTTGGTTCTATAATATCAATGGTATCTGGCCTGTTGTCAGGGATAGGTTTCTACTGCTCTGTTGGTTCTATAATATCAATGGTATCTGGCCTGTTGTCAGGGATAGGTTGCTACTGCTCTGTTTGTTCTATAACATCATTGGTATCTGGCCTGATGTCAGGGATAGGTTCCTACTGCTCTGTTGGTTCTATAACATCAATGGTATCTGGCCTGTTGTCAGGGATAGGTTGCTACTGCTCTGTTGGTTCGATAATATCATTGGTATCTGGCCTGATGTCAGGGGTATGTTCCTACTGCTCTGTTGGTTCTATAACATCATTGGTATCTGGCCTGATGTCAGGGATAGGTTCCTACTGCTCTGTTGGTTCTATAACATCAATGGTATCTGGCCTGATGTCAGGGATAGGTTCCTACTGCTCTGTTGGTTCTATAACATCATTGGTATCTGGCCTGATGTCAGGGATAGGTTCCTACTGCTCTGTTGGTTCTATAACATGAATGGTATCTGGCCTGATGTCAGGGATAGGTTCCTACTGCTCTGTTGGTTCTATAACATCAATGGTATCTGGCCTGATGTCAGGGATAGGTTCCTACTGCTCTGTTGGTTCTATAACATCATTGGTATCTGGCCTGATGTCAGGGATAGGTTCCTACTGCTCTGTTGGTTCTATAACATCAATGGTATCTGGCCTGATGTCAGGGATATGTTCCTACTGCTCTGTTGGTTCCAAACATCAATGGTATCTGGTCTGATGTCAGGGATAGGTTCCTACTGCTCTGTTGGTTCTATAACATCAATGGTATCTGGCCTGATGTGAGGGATAGGTTCCTACTGCTCTGTTGGTTCTATAACATATACTTGGTATCTGGCCTGATGTCAGGGATAGGTTCCTACTGCTCTGTTGGTTCAGTAACATCAATGGTATCTGGCCTGATGTCAGGGATAGGTTCCTACTGCTCTGTTGGTTCTATAATATCAATGGTATCTGGCCTGTTGTCAAGGATAGGTTTCTACTGCTCTGTTGGTTCTATAATATCAATGGTATCTGGCCTGTTGTCAGGGATAGGTTCTTACTGCTCTGTTGGTTCAGTAACATCAATGGTATCTGGCCTGATGTCAGGGATAGGTTCCTACTGCTCTGTTGGTTCTATAACGTCAATGGTATCTGGCCTGATGTCAGGGATAGGTTCCTACTGCTCTGATGGTTCTCTACATTTTTATTTTCTTAGTTATATAATATCAATGGTATCGGGCCCATAGTTAAGGGTATGTTCCTACTGCTTTGTTGGTTTTATAATATCAATTGAATCCTGCTAAAAGTCAGAGCTAATATTTAATACCCAAACTTAATTCTTAATTTATCATTCCAAACTGCTGATTGACACCTGTAAGCATAGCTATATATGCTGCATATGCAGAGATAGAATCAACCCTATTGAAATATTGTAATCAAGTTGTTGGTGTAAAAAGGGATATTTATCACAAATTATAGACATCAGCAAGGAGCTTTTCACAAGATCTTCCAAGTTTTTATCATATCCTGTTTTTATCTTCTTTCATGTTATTTCTGACCCAGAGTGTCGGATGCCACTCTTAGATGTCAAATCTTTAATGTAGTTTTACAGTTCATAAATTTTGTAAGATTTTCCTTTTTAATCATGGTCCTCTACAGTTAATATTTTTTTTTTCATTTCTTTACAATCTTGAACATTTTGAAAGCAGTAACTTCATATAAGCCACAAATCTATGCTTTAAAAGGATGAATACCCACTTCAAGTTCTCAATCAATTAAAAAATTTGTTATAAGGAAATACAATGTCAAAAATATTTGACTTGTTTGTAACATTATCTTAATCATTATTAGCAGATTATAGTCTTCTATATTTTATACTTGTAAAATTTGTATTTTATTCAGTGATGATGACTGCATCCACAGTGTCTAGTCGACTATGTGACTTCTGTTAACCAACTAGGAGGAAAAATCCATTTTCCTCAATATGATTCTATTCCTTTGTCTCACTTGGACAAAGCTAATGGCACTTACCAACCAAAATGACCTCGCCTTCATTTTGCCAATTTTCCTAAGCACATCTTAGCATAATACAAATAGGAATAAAGCTGGGATAAAAGTCTCCCGTCTTATTGGAATCTGTCTGTTTTATTTATAGATATTGAAGATTTAACCATTCCCTTCCTAATAAGATTGTCAGCAGATGGTGAATTTAATGTCTGATAAGTTCTAAAGGTAATAAGCTTTCTGTCTGATACTGCAGCCACCACTTAATCAGCTTGTTGAAGTTGGTTTCAGTTATCTGAATGTGACCATTTCAAGACCTCATGTTCAGAATGGTTAAGTGTCCTTATAAGAAAACTAGGTACATTGAGTTTGAAAAATCAGTGTCCTTTAAATGTTGATATTGTGGACATGTTTTAGCCAATTTACTTTGTAGCTTGGTGAGTTGGTTTGCCACAAGAAAGTCTGTTAATATCTCAGACCATTAATGGAGTCCCAGTCTGGGCAATATTTAATTGAAAATGTCTTCCATCTGGTTGTTTCTTCTCAAACATTCTTGGATTTACCTCCACCATAAACAGTTGTCATTATAATGAACACAATTGTATGGCTGCTGTGTATTTAGAAAACAAACCAAGCACACCAATCAAATCAGCTTTAGAGGAAGCAATAG
Source organism: Sinonovacula constricta (assembly GCA_007844125.1). Classification (NCBI taxonomy): domain Eukaryota; kingdom Metazoa; phylum Mollusca; class Bivalvia; order Cardiida; family Solecurtidae; genus Sinonovacula; species Sinonovacula constricta. The sequence continues at coordinate 47,247,017 of CM017557.1, read as the reverse complement.
CAAGTTCAAGAGACAGTAGATTTTCTGACTATCATCCCTGGTTAATGTTACACAGTATTTTTGTATGTCTTTATTTTAGGTACCATTGACCACATGGTTGACCTTCGACCCCAGGTGATCTTGTTCCTGCCTCAGAAACCTTATTTTACCGATGGATCTTTGAGACAGCAGGTACCTGTCTCTTGCAACATAATTGTACTTATATAAACTAGGGAGCATCCTGTTGCCAGTCTGGCTGTTGGTCCATACACTATCACTTTTAAATTAAATGGTCAACTGACTGAACTTAATATGTCTCTCAATATTTCTGTCATGTAGCAGTACACATTTACACATTTAAAACATTTAAAAACAGAAAACATAATAACAATTGCTGGTAGATTAAAATACATTTTAAGTGTTCATAACGATTTGAACATTGTTTTATTTTATTAACTGGCTGTATAACTTATTGACCTTTTTAGTTTTTCTTTTAAAATATTTTTCTTTTATATATAATATATATTTCATGTATACATATTATATTCACTTTCTTACTAGATAATGTTTCCACTGAAGGCCCATGATACATCTGGAAAACCAGGTAGTTATATTTTATTTATGGATTCGGTCATTCTTAAACCAGAATAACAGATATAATTGTTATTGTTACTGATTTTGATTACATTACTCAAGAAACTAAATTGTCACTCTCTTGATTGTTACTCTTGAACAGACTGAAACATCTATAGTTGTATTTTTTTTTACTTTATATTTATGTTAGTGAAACATTAAATTTATTGACAATTTATTGATTCTATAGGTTTCTTTTGTGTTTTTGTTCATAGATATGTAAGTTAAGGCATGATGCTATCAATATCTAGAAATATGTTTTTTTCATATTACATGTTTGTGACGTTAAAATCTCCTCCAAATTAGTGACCCTTTTGCAAACCTCATTTCTATGCAGATGTTTAACTTGATCATGGTTGCACATATATCCCTTTAAGACAAGAATTTTTTTTTAATTTTCAAAAAAGTGATTTTGCTCAAGTAAATTTACATAAAAAATAATTATTTTAAATCATAGGTAGTTTTTGTCTTCATTCCTACAGGATGCAGAGTATCAAGCCTATGAATCCAGTATGTTTCTTTGCATGTACATTGGTCGAAAAGTATGGATTATCGCTGAAATTGTTACTATCGAAATGATAACTATTCATGACCACACATTTTAACACAAATCAACATTCGTTAGATGATTTTTCGTTTATTCCTATTTGTGTAGATCTCAAAGAAATGGGCAGACTATGCAAAGAAACATACTGGATTCATAGGCTTGATATTCTGCATCATATGGGAATGAACACAAAAACTATCTATAATTTGAAATAATTATTTTTTATGTAAATTTACTTGAGCAAGTCACTCTTATGATAGTTAAATATTGTTGGTTTCTTTTTTCCAATTTTCTCTAATTCAATGTAGAAGCTTTTTGTATCGTTTAGATCCAATGTTTTATTTTGTCATATTGTAGATTTTCTCTGTATCATCGGTATATTAATTTACATAAATATACATATTTTTCTCTTGTTTTGTGGCAAATTTTAGGTGGCAATAACGCGCCATTTTGACGACGACACGTCATTTCTGTTATTATGTTATTATATCTCTGATGAAGGTTTAAATGACCGAAATGTGGAATAAATATATTTTATTATATGTGTTTGTGCGAATTATTTCTTCAACTTTTCAATTCTATCAGACGAGGTAACTCCTAGCCTTGTTAGTACAGCTTGATCTGGAATGAGAAAATAGTCTAGATCCAGATCAACCAGCTTCCCACATGGATCTATCGAACTTGAACTGACACTATTGACTGCTTAGTCTCCAGCCAACCCCTTTGTTGCAATTGCATTAAATTATTTGCCCGTAATTAGTTTTTTACTAACTGCTTGAGGTTAGTAATATGAAAAAATTCAAAATACCTCAACAGTTAAAGATTCGTACAGAATATATGTATTAACAAAAAAAGCAAAGCTTAGATTTAATTGACTATTTCAGTTACTGTTGATGATGACCGAATCCATGCATATCTCGAGAAGACCGGTCTCAGCCATATTTGTACACGTGTTGGGGGACTTGACACACAAGTAGAATGGAATTGGTGAGAATTCTTTTTTATCACTTCTTATATTCCTTTTTTATTTGTAAATGCATAAATATTACAATTTCAACAGCCTATGATAAGGTGATATACTTAACCATCTGCCAATATGCATAGCAATTCCAACGGTAATATGTATTTTTCATTCTTGTCTCATATCTTTCACTCCCTTTGATTACCTCACATTGCATCTCTCTTTTATATAAATAAACACTTCTCACGCTTTGATATTTTATCCTTTTCTCCACAGCAATAAGAATCAATAGTAGGATTTAAACACACTATAGTAAAAAAAGGTTAAACTGCAAAATTAGAAAAACTCAAACATTGAGTTTTTTTGTTGCTTTTTGGTGTTGTTAGTTTTGGGCATTTTAGCTTTATATCTATTAAAAATTTAATAAAAGGTTTATTTATTACAATTCTTTGTTGGGGGAACACATGACAATCTCATGTAGTTGGTAACATGCCAAACATTTTGAATGGAATGGTGAAATCTTAAGTATGAAATACAACAGCATGAAAATAATGGCCCTAAATTTGAAAAACAACAGCATGAAAAGTATGGCCCTAAATTTGAAAAACAACAGCATGAAAATAATGGCCCTAAATTTGAAAAACAACAGCATGAAAATAATGGCCCTTTATTTAAAAAACAACAGCATGAAAATAATGGCCCTAAATTTGAAAAACAACAGCATGAAAATAATGGCCCTAAATTTGATAAACAACAGCATGAAAATAATGGCCCTAAATTTGAAAAAAAACATCATGAAAATAATGTATCTACCTAACAGCATATAATAAGTCTCCTAAATATTTATGATATTTGGATTCTAATCCTTGGTTATGAGAAAAGTGTCATCTTTTAATGCTTAGACCTGAAATGTATAAAAAAGCGAGATCAAGAGGTTATTTAATGATAAAGATTTTTCTCATCACATAAATAAGAATATATGACAAAGTCCTATGAGCATTGCAACATATATCAAACTCCAAAAAGGCACAGAACAAAGGTATTTTACATGCAAGCTAAGCGAAAAGTAAGAACAAATTTGTGATGAGTCATTTAACGAAAATAGCAAACCCGTCAGTTACTGCCTTGGAACGGTCTGTCGGCAAAATGGACGGAATGGGGTGCTTAAACCGTTTTTACAGAGCTCTAACCAAAGTCTAATGTCCATCAAAATAAATACACGTAACAATCCTTATAGAATGAATTAAATGACAACATAGATTACATGCACGGGGAGATTATTTACGACCGCCACACTGCACAAAGCACTTATTAACTACATACCTCTGTTCCATATGTTGTCACCTGTTATTGTAAACATTAACATTAAATAACATTAACATAACATGATAAAAAACATTTGTGAGAGTCGTTATTAGCAGTTTGACATGTTATGACAGTCAAACATTTGTGTTTCTATTTTTAGGTATGATGAATTGTCCCCAGGAGAAATGCAACGACTATCCTTTGTTCGACTTTTCTTTCACAATCCCAAGTTTTGTGTCCTTGATGAGGCCACGAGTCAAGTTGGATTACCTGCTGAGGCAGAGCTGTATGAAATGTGCCATCAGCTAAAGATTACTATCATGAGTGTGGGACACCGTGACAGTCTGAGAAAATATCACCATGTAGAACTCAATATAGATTCAGAGTCTGGATGGTGTTTGAGGCCAATTCTAGATCAACCAGCTGATGTTGGGTCTGATGGACAAATTAATTAGATATGATTGTTTGTTTTTTTGTAAAAGTTACATCAGCTCAGTCAGTAGATATTTGTATGTCCAAGATTTGATTAAAAGTGCCAAAAATAAGATTCTGACAATCATTCAGAGAAATTACCAGTTTGATTGATTTCAATATGTTGATATTTAAATAAAGATTATAATGATAAGTGATTAAAAGATGTTGGAGCTTATAGTAAATACTGTTATTAGAGTACATTAAATTTACATATGTACATTGAGTACATATATATAGGACTAATACAATTAATAATTTAATCTTTTCTATACATTTTCTATACATTCAAGAGTATTTATGAGTTATGGGGCATTGAGTGGTACTGATGTTGTTTATTGTGGATTATTGTCAAATTTGTAATAATTTATTTGCCATTGATTACTTTGAATAACATTTTGTTGTTTGGTGGGTTTTTTGGTAATTGATGTTAGCCTAGGTTGATTTGGGTTTTAGGGTTAGGGAGATCAATTTGTTTTTTGCAGATATTTTATGGTAAAACAAGGTTGTTGTCTGTAATTCATTGTTTGCTTATCATGAGATATTAAGTATTACCAAGATATTTTTCAGTATTTTGCTTTAATAATTGAAGTTCTAATTATGAAGGGGTAGGGTAAGATTTTAAAGTAGTGCTAGTCCTCACAGTATGTATGACATGTTTGCTTATTTAAATAGAATTAATATTTTTTTCTACTTTTTATTTAGTCAGATTTTAATTACTATTTAAAGAATGTTTTATCTGTTTGAATTGTAAGGGTTAGGTGCACAATGTGTGTTTATGTGAATATAATGCTCATTGTTATTGTAACAACCTTATTTGTTGTGATTTTATTTAATTTGAAGTTTTTAACACTAATCATTTTACTTGTTTATTTTTTGTGAAAATAATCTGGTTTGTTGTGTGGATTTTTTTTCTGTGGATGCATGACTTTTATTTTTAGTAGTTTGTTCTACCTAATACTCAAGACTACCTAATACTCAAGGAATGGTGTTTAAAGACAGGTTATGGGTCAGGTTGCCAGTATGAAACATATCAGTAACATTTTTGTTGAAGTATTTAAATTATCATGATGGTTTTCTTTTTTTGTGCGAGTTATTCAAATTTGCAAGCTAACAAAAATTTCATGTTTTTGTTCAGAACAAATGAAATAAAATGGAAGTACTTAGAACTTAAGAGTCAGTTTAACCAGAAAATCATCAGAAGGATGAAAATAAGGCACATGGAATTCAAATCATTTTACTCAGGTGTTAGAGTCAAACAGTCTTGACTGTACACCATAGAAGCAGATTACATTCCTGTTCATAAATATTTGTTGTTAAATGTTGCTAATCTGCATTTCTGTTGAAAGACATTTCAAGGGAGCTACTTTTTGTATCTTTACTCTTTAAAAAGCCAAATAGGTTTAAGTTCTGAAAAATGTTGTTTTATGCAGTTGAAAATGGACATAATTTCATTAAGTTTTGCTGCAGTTAACTTATAAAATATATTACCACTAGATTTCTTTCCAATTGTTTGTAGTTATGGCAATAAGTCCAACTGTTTGACATAACTTTAAAAGTGTTGTTTATTTAAAATACATGTATGTGGGACCAATATTCATGAAATGGCCTAAAACAAATTGTAGGTCACTTTAAACGTTATTGATCCAACTCAAATTCTAGGTTGTAACTGAGGTACAAGATTGATGTTTACCCTAGAAATATTGTATGTGTTTAGTTATTACACCATAATTCCAGTAAAGGTTAAAGTTTACTTGCTCACTTGCTGTTGATATTGTATTGAAGAGTGCTGTAAAGTATATATATATGCATATATTCATTTTTGGTATGCAATAAAAATATGAAAATACCACTTCTTTCTTCCAAAATATGAATTCTATTAAAATAGATATTATAAAATAATAATATATCTTATATCTGGCTTGAAAGGCATTAATGCATTATGTGTGGTATTAGAAAGTTCTTCATTATATAAAGTAAACAGCCATTTTCCAAAGAAACTGCTTTTTTCTATGATAGCAGTAAGTGAATATCAGACATGACCATGGAAGTGAAAATATATAGTAATCACAAAGCCCTTAAAAATTCCAAACTTCGCCAATGCTTTTCCTTATATTAAAACTGAAAGTGTCTGTTCTGTTTTGGATTTAGGAATTAATGATCTCTTTAAATATGCATATTGCTAGATTATTTAAGAATTGTACTTTTTAGCTAAGAATTAACTTTGCTAATTTTTTTTTTTTTTTTACTTCTCATGAACCATTGAAAGCAAATAGCAAATTTACAGAATACTGGCATTGTTTTCATTTCATCATTTTTAAGTTCACTTTGACCAGCTGCAGTTATAACATACACCATTGCATGTACGTATTCAGTATAGAACACAGTGCTATAGCTAGTTCTATTCAAAACCGGACGGAAGTGAAGGTTATGAATTTACACTGTACCGTATTTTTAGCTCAGCGAAATAAGCTGCTTTTCAACTCCAAAACACCTAAGTTTTAACGCTATCTGCGGCTCCCATTTCACTTCACCACTCGTAGCCACTCTCTGACAATGTCGATTTACGCGAGAGCAACGATCGATAACTCTGCATAATGTGATGTATTGTAACCCAAGTTCGGAGTACGACTGAACGTTCCGTATATTGTGGGTTTAAAGAGATGAAAAGCGTAATTGCATTTGTAGGGTTATTTACTGCCATAACTTAGAATGCCAACTATGGCATAATCCATTGATTATTTATTTTTAGGTCAGATATATTTCTGCAGTTTCGGGATTGTTTATCACGTGTCGACTCATCCTTGGCCTTAGTAAATGATTCCCGAATTCTTACCCATTCATAAATTACCAAGATATAATTTGGACGCGTATAATATCAAGCACAGGGGTTAAATAATTGGACTCTTTTAACTTTAACACACTTTAAGCCAACGAATCTATTTAAAAAATTCAGAATCGCAACTTTACAATTGCATCTTGAGATACAACCAAACTTCGTGAAAAGAGGTTACATAGTAGACAGTTAACGAATCGAAAATGCAGTATGATTACACATGCTTCTCGGTAAATGCACGTGATATGTACACATATAACCAGCTTAGAGAGTGATGTTTTCATAATGAAAGACTTACTCGTACGATATTGATTAAAAGTATCCGGTCAAAAGCAATTACTGACAATGTGTCAGGACACAAAACTACATATCAACTAAAAACCGATTAAAATTTAACAACAACAAGTACATTAATCAAGGAGTGCACGGTTTCGCGGAAGTACCTAAAATATAAAACAGCAGTGAAAAAATGCGTCCAACGGTAAAGTTAAATTAAAATTATATCAGGAAACGTCCGATTGTCCAACGCTGCTTGGAAGCAATACAGATAATTGTAAGTTATATTGCAGGAAACAGATCTCTCTCCCGAACATTAATCCATCACATCCATCCAGTTGGTCGTCACTATTATCACATCAGGCCAACAGGATCGGTTGTTAGTCGTAAAGTAAATTCATCCAGACTGCCGTCATACAAATGTGTCTTCCAGTGTAATGGATAAACTGTCACCATTCAAAACATTGAGCATAGGTTGGCTACAAAAGTTGTAAGAACAAATGTAAAAAAAAAAGATTGTTATTAAAAACAGACCAATATTGTTGATTTTCATATACATGTATCTAGCTTTAATGCATGTCGCATATGCGCAAAAGACGTTTTAATATGTTTTTTTTACAAATTTCCTTCACCTTAAGACGATGAAAAATATTTAAGGTCACCATCCTAAGCATATAAACGGAGTTTAAAAATATTTTATTTTTAAATATATTTTAACAAATTAAAATCGAATCGAAAGTTTATTGGTTGGGTTTATCGTCTCACCAACATTATTCAGATGGTGTCTTGAAGCAGTTATAGTGCGCCTTCACTGTGAATAGCATGCCGTCAACCCCCAGTCACTTTATCCTCACACCGGGCTAGCATGGGAGCTATACCACTAACATTTTAACGATTTCAGTCTGTCGCGGCCCGAGATCGAACCCGAGGCCTCCTGTACCCGAATCTGACGCTCTACCGATTGCGCTACCAGATCCGCTAGAAGAAAAAATATTTGAAGAGTGCGTTGCATATTTTGAAATCAAACTTTTTCCTAGTATAATTTGATACCACATACATTTACCATTTAAACCCGCCAGGGGCCAGCTAAAACAATGTGACACAATATGCGAAATATTGATTTAACAAATACAGGCTAACCCAGAGGTTTATTTCGTTCACTTTTCTACAAAAAAGCAAGTAAATGGCGGAGATCTGTAACAAGAGTGGCTGTAACTCGTGGTTGGTGTGTCTTAACTGGCCATCACTAGGTACTGTTACCTAATAAGGATGTTTAACACTGACAATCTGTCGGCCTCAGTAAACATGTAATGTTGCACAGACCGTGTTTCATTATCAACATTAAAACAGAATGTCCTATTCGTCTAAGCAGGATTGAGAGTTATTTTAAGTCAACTGTAAACGGAACATTTCTTAAACAATTACGTTTTTGTAGAATTCAATGTTGTTGTTTTTTTTGCTTCTTTCCATGTAGATGTAAATTTACTTAATAATAAGAGTCTGACGCCCACTACATATGCTTCAAAGTGACCATTTCTGCGTACAAATCTTGTGTTTTGTTCAGTTTTATTACCTCGCTCTGAAACAATTATGGTCATATTGTCGACGTCAAACTAAGCATTGTGGAGGACTACCCAAGATAAATGTCTGGGTAGAACAACTTGCGCCCCAAAGTTCAGGTGGGACATGACCCCACATTTGATTGCACCGACCGGCCACTTGCGCCCCACAGTTTTAGGTGCGACTGCTCCCCACATGTGATCGTACCGACCTGCCACTTGCGCCCCCCCCCCCCCCCCCCCCCCCCCCAGTTCAGGTGGGACAGGTCCCCACTTATGATCGCACCGACCTGGACTCCAATCCACGCGGAGAGGGTCTGAGGAATTACAAGTCGGCGACTCTAACTTCTCGGTCACGGCCGCCTCTTACGAAAGTTTAAGAATTTAAAAAGAACGAATATGTTAACGGTCAATGACTTCACCATCTGACATGAATTGTGTAATAAAGAAACTTACCGGAAACTATTTAAGAACTTTAGAAACTGGCGTTTTCCCCTTAACTTTAACTTTTAATGGCCTTTAAATTAAGGAGTGGTAGATTTTATAACAAGTGAAAGTAGAAGAACAGACAAAAAACTTAGCGGATCAAACCTGGGACCTCTTGTATATGAGTCTAGTGCTCAACTGACGGCGCTCCTGTATCTTTTTACATATGTTTATATTGTGTCCTTTTTCATGGCAACACCTACTATATATACACAAATAAATATACAAAAAGGCGATTGACCCAAGTTGTGGCCCAAGAGAGGTCAACCGCTTTCGTTGTGTTTATTTTTTGGGTTTATCGTCCCACCAACAGTATTTCAGTTATCCGGAGGCAGCGTTCATCTGAAGCAGATATAGTGCTGCCTTCACTGGGTATAGTATGCCGTGAACACCTGGCATGATACCACACTCAGTCACATTATTCTGACACCGGGCCAACCAGCCATGAAACTACCCTTATTTGCTTGAGTGTTAGCACTACCATTTTAACGACTTTGGTATGTCGCGCCCCGGGATCGAACCATACCTGGAGCCGCTTTTGTTTTGTCTGATCTTCTGTGCCTTAGACCTGTTGGTTTGAATTGTGTAGGTCCTTTTATTATGTTCATGGTAATTTGGCTTCAAACCTTGGGTTATCTCGACATTTAGAGCTCATTGATTAGTAAAAGCTTAATGAGTAACAATTATGTTGAATTTGGCAGACCTTCTGCTATCTTTCGTTAGGAACTGTTGATTAAGCGAGGCAATTATCTTATGTGCTCATTGTACATTTTTAGATAGAAAATTGCATTTTAATTGATTATTTAAAAAACAATGGATTTTTGTAAAAAGCAGTATAAACTCTTCAATAAATGAGAGCATTTTGACAGTTCTTCCTATACAGAGAAATAGTTATTTTGGACAATAGTTTTAACATATTGCACACTTTTTGTATATAACTATTATCTAAATGCGTAAAGTTAATACTTTAACTGTATAATCCATTTATCCATATCAAATCGAAACTTTTCAAAGTACCACTTCAGCTCGTGCCTGAAGACACAACCGACATTACATATCTAGCCCAATATCAAATGCTTCTTAGATGTACTGCCTCTGGCCAGTTGCAAAGCAGTAACGAGGTGTAGATCTACATCATATTAAAAATCACGTAATCCACATTTTAAATGTAAATAATCCTTTTTTTAATTCCACGATTTTTCCTAGTATTCCTTGCAACCACATAAAAGGTTTTAATTCTGAATTGACAAAACATGGACAAAACACCGTTAACCGAGATAAACAACTCTATCAGTTTAAGTGTTTCAAAGCCCATGTCACGCCATTTACGAGGCAATAAGTAACTATAAGAAAAAAACTAATGTCGTGCAGGAATAGATAAAGAAATAATAAAGATTTGACCAATTTGAATAGACAGTCTTATGTGTAGATAAAATAAAATATAACACTCTTTAGGACACGCGATTCGTTACTTTTATAATAGGGAAAGATCCTAATGACAATTATAAAACTGTATGCACAAATGTATGCTTATTGCTTCACACAACTGCCGGCAATGACCACCTCAAAGTATAATAAACTCGTATACAACACAGGAAGTGGTGCGTGCTCGTCGCAGTTATGACAAACATCTCTCGTGATCAAACTCTTAATGCCATATTATCTGTTTGCGCAGACACCAGTAAGGCGGTAATGTATTTATTAACACCGCCCAGTTGAAGAAGTGATGGAAAATGATTTGTGCTGTCTGAGATGTATTTTTGATTGATCTATTATGACATAATCCCTATGACATAATCTCGACAAACAGAACAATTTTACAACACGTAGCAAAGATAAATAATCATATGCAATGGACATATTGCCTTTGATTTTAAAGATTAGGTTAGCGGTAACGAATCACGGTGTACGTCATACTTAATAATGTTTACAGAAAATTTTCAATACTTCATTTGTAAAGACATGTTATCTTTGGAGACACTGGTCGTAAGGCCGACGCTAAAAGTACAAAGTATGGTAATACAGCTTTAAAATGCCAGAAATTGGGGTTTATAAATGACGAATTTAAATCTAAAATGAAACATTTGCAATAAAAAAAGCACCGGTAAATTGGTTGCACATGTCATGTTAACTTTAACTGAGAGATGTAAGTGAACGATAGAACGATCGGCAACGACGTGAAAGTATTTCTTTTGGCATTCGAATGTTTGGAGGATATTAACACGTTAAATATTTTCTTCTGAAAAGTCGAAGTTATTTGTAACAATGCCCCTATTGCAGTGTAAACCGTTACCTTGCTTAGTGGACGGTCAAAAACATTAATTGGTTAATATTCGTTGAATTGTTTCTGTTACAATAAGAAAGACATGGCAGACAAAATTCGTTCATTAGCCAATAAAGTGGAAACGTGTAGAAATATGTTGGCAACACTTTGGTCTCCGGATAGATATAGACATATTAACCTTACGGAGGATACCAAGCAGTGAAGTGGGTTGGGTAGTGGTTCACTTTAACTTTCTTGGTAATTGTATTTTATTGAACCAATAGGCATCTGCATTGTGTGCATTCTAGAGACCACGACGAATTATTTCGCTTAAAGAACATGAGGGCTATTTAGGGCCACCAGTGAATAGGATCTCAATCCATTCAGCCGTTTGGGAACCACAGGTTTGTTGTTGAACTGAATTGCGCCGAAAACGATGGAAGGTTTCGTTGTTTGTTTTTAAGCTGGCGCTGTCTAATTGTTATGCTGTATCATTTGGCAGACAGGGTGATCCAAACAGAAATAAAATGTACCAAATTAGTTAATAGTTATGTTTAAATTAGACTTGGAAATTTGCAAAGGAAGTTTTCTTTATTCTGATATTAGCCTTGGGTTTCGTCTTTTTTTCTCATGGCACGATAATTGATCCCTAGGACCAGCTATGTATAACGATGACGTATTTTTTTTTTCGCTTTGCAACATGATACTCTGTTAAAATCGTCTTCCTCTTCTTATATGACTTGATCTAGTGTAACAAAGGCGTGAAATGTGTTAATTATGAAAACAAACGTTTTGTATAGAGCATACATTTCAGTCCCTTTGGGCACATTTAGGTAAGACCTAAAGTGAACTATTTTTGGATATATTACATCAGCTCTATTTGGACATACCTTATTTCAACCTTTTTGTGCGTATTACTAACTTTATTGCTATACATATTAAATCTACACAAGCATACACCATAAAATTATCTTATTTTGGTAGCTTATCAGCAGACGTTTTCGTATTAAATAGATCTGTCAATAATAAATATCTTAGGATTGCCAAAACAACTTTTACTGTCTTAACGATGCATTCTTATAAATAAACAGTTCTTGTGTTGACTGTATTACGACAGGAATGAATTACCGTCAATAATGTATTATATTTATGAGCACAAACATTGTAGGGCGACACAATTAGGTTTAGAATCCCTTGCGGCTCTGCTGTGGCGTTTACTCGGCTTCTTTTATCCCACTAACTATGCTTTATAGACTATACACGAATTGAAGTTCATTTAGGTTACTATTGTTGTTCCAAGCGACCATAAAAACCTACCAGACACGCCTGCCGACCGTAAACAACAAGGTGACGTACAACTCTGACAAAGCTGACTTTAATTAGTGATACCTATTACCAAACTCGCCCTCGAAAATTCCACAAACTTTATTAGCGTGTTCAAGCTGTCGATTTGTCGGCCTTATTTAACATGTAATGTTTCACAGACATTGTTTCAGAGAGTTTATTTTGGTCCAAACCCAAAACTTTCAGGCAGAAATTAAGAAAGAAATGGCTATTATAGTGAGCTTAATTTATTTTGCCTGAGACAGATCAGAGGCAAATTCTTGAAAGAACTAATGGCACAACGCAGATCAACTGAAAATCATTTCCACATTGCGGCCTTCATCCCGACCGTCTCCGACAAGGACTCGAACCCACGCGATAAGAGGGCAAGCGGTTAGAGGTTTTACAAAGGGCTCCTCCCTAATTAATTGATATTTTCATGTTACTTCTAAAGTTGATAAAAGGGTCACGAGTACAGTCCATCGAAATCAGGAAATAATGTGTGTTCCTATCGAATTTCCGTACGCGGTTCTAAGTTAGCAAAAATATACTTTTAACAACAACAAAAAACAACAACTCAAAGTTAATGTGGATTATGAATGAAGAGGAAAGATATATATTTGTAAGGTAATGTTAATATGGACAAGGATAAAACATTTTTAAAATCAATTTTGCAAATCAAGGATCATAGTGACTATTGTGAACATGTTTGTCATGTCATGGGTGTTTTCTATGACTTCTAGTTCACAAGTTTAATCGATAATTATACTTTATGACTATATGTGTATAATTTAAATAAAATAACTAGGTACAGTGGCAGATGCTGAATAATTGACGTGCTATTTTTTGTTAAATTATATTTTAAGTCGTGCTTTTTAAATCAGAAACCGAATAATTATCCGTACGACAAACTTGGCCGGATAGTAAAGTTACAAACCATGTTTGTCTTAGTTCACTTTGTATTTGATTTAAAAATGTTAGATCAGACTTATGAAAGCTATTTTTAATTTAATTTCACATATCACATCAAATCGTATAAAACATTAGCGTTAACTAACAGCGCAAAATTAGAATTACTTGACTAAGTGCATTGCATCATTACACGTCCTTTTGCTTCATATCTGAATAATAACCCATTTCTTGTAAATACGGTTATCCTTGGGGGGTGGGGTGGGCTCATGGGAAACATGTTCGTTGGTTAATCATCACAATGACAGGACAATAAAAGAGATAAAGAGGTAAATGGATAAAATATGTTTTATGATTTTATTTTTATAAATTCATTTTTAAAGTTGACTTTGGACACCGTTTTACTCATGTTAACAAATGTAATTTTCGTTTTATACGTTAAAGTGAGAACCTAGCTGCCTTCAGCCTCTCAATATGCAAGGCAATACATATATTTTTTGATAAACATGAATGTCAGCTACATGTAAATACAATGATTATGAAATAATTCGGTTTGGTTCAATGCTACGGTAATGGTTAGCAGTTGACATAACTTTGGGGAAACGTAATTTGTTTGACTGTGTATCTCGTTATTATACTTGCCAATTACAGATATAGACAGACTACTTTAAAATATTTCTAGAGAGAGTTTATTTTATATTTTAATTTATTCTTGTATAAAAGTATTTAAAATAATGAACATAAACGATTGCATTTAAAAAAAGAAATAGTTTAAAAGAAATTGAAATCGTAGTAGGTCGCTTCGGTTGATACTTTTGGTTGTTATGAACAAGCTCTTCTTCTGAAATATTTACGTTTCACGAGTATATAATTACATTAGCAATATACGGCTAATTTCAGATTCTTTTTTAAAACTTGGTTGCAGCCTTCATTTAGTATGTAGATCATAATGAAATTGTATAACAGTACGAGAAACATACCATTATATAAAATGTATACATTAAACCATAAATAAAAATTATGCATCTTTATTTACTAATATTTGGTAAAATAATAACTGCAAAGCACCAGTTCCTCACAATGTTAGCACTACTACCTTACAATGCTAGCACTAGTACATAATAAGGTTATCACTAGTTCCTTATAAGGTTAGAACTAGTACCTCATAATGTTAGCACTAGTACCTCATAAGGTTAGCACTAGTACTTCATAACTGTAGTGCTAGTACCTCACAATTTTAGCACTAGTATCTCATAACAATAAAACGAAATGCCAGATCGTCTACTAAAGTACACTTCAAATATATGTAATAGACTACAATTTCACAAAACAGCACGGTGAGTAACGTGACACATTACAAATAACTTGAAACATTAAATATTTTAAAAAATTTCCCCTTAGTTAATTTTTATTGATGAAAATAAGTACCATTTGTTTCCAGATTCAGGACTTCAGTCTTTACATTTTAATACGACGTTAACAATGGAGGAAATTCATTATTTCTAAATGCACGAAGATGTAATAACATTCATTCACAAAATAATCTCTGATACGAAAACGAATTGGTATTTTTTACTTATATTTGACATTTTTTCGAGCTATTGCAGATCAACGACTGAATTCTTATAAATGTTTTAAAGGGGATAAATTAATTTTCTAAACAATATAGTTGTTGTAAGATGAAGTCCCAAGATAATTTCTAATGTATTGGTATAATTAATGATTAATTGTTTACCTTTTTCCGAGCTATTCAAAAAAAGAATCAAGACGATTGAGCCAATACTTCAGTAGTACTGCATTAGAACATGATATATCGAGGTTCAATAGCTCTTCAACGGAACTGAACACAAACATAATCAGAAGTATATTAAATGATTCATTAAATGATTGTAATTATACACAAAATTATCAATCTTCCTCTTGCATAACGCTAATGAAATATTTCTGTGAGAAGAATATATTATACTTGGACTGTTATTGCAGTTCATTAAAAGAATTACCAAACCGTTACGAGGGAAACGAATATTCGTATTGTACATATGTACATGTATCATCCCACAATATTGGATCAGAAACAAAAATAATCTTAAGGATTAATCAGTTTGTGAATTTAGGAAATTATATTTAAGGTAACCTTTCCAATAGTAAAGTGAACACTTTAGTTTAAGTTAGAAGAAATAAGAAATTATGAATACGACCCCATGATTTGCCTGAATGCAGAATCTTTTCATTTTCCTGCAAATATACATGAAATAATTATTTTATTTTAACACGTTAACAAGGACAAGACTTTTTCACTATCATTGGTTAATTTCTGAAATAAATACACAAGTACACATGCATGTGTAAGTAAGTCAACAATGTATCATAAAAGTTACATAAATGCCCCGTTGTAAAAAATTGTTCTTACCAAACAGGATGAAAGCAAGGCACCGAATGTCGATTATGTTCGACAGTATTACATATTGCAAGATAAAAAGGCGTAAAACAATAGGAAAACATTGTCGTATTTATAAATATTGGCTTACCGCCAAATTTAGACCTTACAATCGGGCAGTTGTACATAATGCATGGCTGTGACATTTTATGTTAGATACATTAATGAAACATTTGAGATTAGCATCGTTTTACACAATTAACCACGTGATCGCCAAAGACGTATTAATTTATGTATCGACAACGGTCTGAATTTTCTTGTGCAAGCAAGTGACGTTACAGCCACATTTATAAAAAGGCGGATGAATTGCGCTGAAAACATACTAATTCTGCACATTCATTGGCTGAAGTGTATCTTAATGTCTAAATATAGCATGTCAGTTTTCATGACTCGTTTGAGTCCAGGATATTTCTGTCCTCAATGGGTATATATTATATCATGGATAAATGAAAATAACAATACAGTAACACGCATTAGAACGCAAGGTGAAGTAAATAAAATATACTAAGCATGTATGATAAATGAATGTATCTGTAATGAAATACGAACACATTAAACATGAAATATACTAGTATGTGGGGACATATTGTCACACTTGCGCTATCAAAACATTTTCTTTGAATAATTGAAACATGTCTTTATAAATAAGAAGACAAAACAAATATAAAACGAGCGAAAGCACAAACTTCGACTGATTATTGTACAATTACTACGACAAAAAGTTGCGAATGAGATTTAAAACATTGCAGAGTAAACAGGGACAAATTGTCTTCTAACGCATTGGAAAAGGTCCGAAAAACAACATGGCGCCATCCATCAATATACTTTCTAGAAATGTTTACGATGCAGACGCTGATGCAAACAAATAACTACATGTTACACAGCGACTTATAAATACATTGATTTATTATCATTAAACATTGTCGCGTTAAAACAATGTACTTGCGAATGCTTTCAAAAGACCAAAACCTTAACTGACGTCTTAAAACTACTTTTAGTCATGTTGGTGAGTTAATTGTCCATACTCGCTGTATTGACTATTCAAAATAGCACGTTTACCTTCAACAGTGATGAAATGTACTTATACAGATGATGAATGTTATTTATGTGGTGAAATCATCTCATCAATAACTATAATCACACATTAAAGATCTTTAATAATTCATTTTTTTTCAAGGCAATCATTGTCACAATGCGCATGTGGTGAAATCATCTCATCAATAACTATAATCACACATTAAAGATCTTTAATAATTCAATTTTTTTCAAGGCAATCATTGTCACAATGTGCATGGGTATTGTAAAATTAATAATGTTTATAAAATGTTAAACTAAGTTGTCTTATTTAGTAAAGTATATAATAATGCAAAATATAATTAAATGTGCATTTAAAAACACTGATCTAACTGGGTTATTTTAACAGTAGATTTAACAGTGCGGCCGACTGACCGTTCCAACGCGGCAAATGTTGTTATTTTCTTTTTGTAGGTAATGTCTCGTCTCTGTGCTTTTCATTTTAACATTTACTTCGTATACCTTTGTCTAGAGATAGTTCAGATTTAAATAACTGTGGCAATTTTATAGCACCTTTTCTTATTTTCCTATACGGCATACAGCATTATATTAAAACTAAATGGGCACTGAGCTGTCACCAACTTCTTTTTACAATATGCTTTTAAATGATTATTATCTTTTTATTTTCCAACTAAATCTAACATACATAAAATAAGAATGTTTACAGAAGTCACGCCATAATATGAATCGTACGTGTATTGTGAAATTCTTTCTGCAAAGGCCACGCGTCCTTCTCGAATTTATCTTAATGTCTAAATATAGCATGTCAGTTTTCATGACTCGTTTGAGTCCAGGATATTTCTGTCCTCAATGGGTATATATTATATCATGGATAAATGAAAATAACAATACAGTAACACGCATTAGAACGCAAGGTGAAGTAAATAAAATATACTAAGCATGTATGATAAATGAATGTATCTGTAATGAAATACGAACACATTAAACATGAAATATACTAGTATGTGGGGACATATTGTCACACTTGCGCTATCAAAACATTTTCTTTGAATAATTGAAACATGTCTTTATAAATAAGAAGACAAAACAAATATAAAACGAGCGAAAGCACAAACTTCGACTGATTATTGTACAATAACTACGACAAAAAGTTGCGAATGAGATTTAAAAAATTGCAGAGTAAACAGGGACAAATTGTTTTCTAACGCATTGGAAAAGGTCCGAAAAACAACATGGCGCCATCCATCAATATACTTTCTAGAAATGTTTACGATGCAGACGCTGATGCAAACAAATAACTACATGTTACACAGCGACTTATAAATACATTGATTTATTATCATTAAACATTGTCGCGTTAAAACAATGTACTTGCGAATGCTTTCAAAAGACCAAAACCTTAACTGACGTCTTAAAATTACTTTTAGTCATGTTGGTGAGTTAATTGTCCATACTCGCTGTATTGACTATTCAAAATAGCACGTTTACCTTCAACAGTGATGAAATGTACTTATACAGATGATAAATGTTATTTATGTGGTGAAATCATCTCATCAATAACTATAATCACACATTAAAGATCTTTAATAATTCATTTTTTTTTTCAAGGCAATCATTGTCACAATGTGCATGTGGTGAAATCATCCCATCAATAACTATAATCACACATTAAAGATCTTTAATAATTCAATTTTTACCAAGGCAATCATTGTCACAATGTGCATGGGTATTGTAAAATTAATAATGTTTATAAAATGTTAAACTAAATTGTCTTATTTAGTAAAGTACATAATAATGCAAAATATAATTAAATGTGCATTTAAAAACACTGATCTAACTGGGTTATTTTAACAGTAGATTTAACAGTGCGGCCGACTGACCGTTCCAACGCGGCAAATGTTGTTATTTTCTTTTTGTGGGTAATGTCTCGTCTCTGTGCTTTTCATTTTAACATTTACTTCGTATACCTTTGTCTAGAGATAGTTCAGATTTAAATAACTGTGGCAATTTTATAGCACCTTTTCTTATTTTCCTATACGGCATACAGCATTATATTAAAACTAAATGGGCACTGAGCTGTCACCAACTTCTTTTTACAATATGCTTTTAAATGATTATTATCTTTTTATTTTCCAACTAAATCTAACATACATAAAATAAGAATGTTTACAGAAGTCACGCCATAATATGAATCGTACGTGTATTGTGAAATTCTTTCTGCAAAGGCCACGCGTCCTTCTCGAATTTATGGTAATGGATTATTGGCGTAAGCCGTCTAGCTGGAAAATCGTATATTTTCGTTGCTAAAACACAGTGTTGCATGACATGATAATTAATACAGTACGTTTTATGCAATAAACAAGAAAACTCTGTACGACAAAGATTTTCCTTTCTTGGGTAATTGTATGCCATTTTTTTCTGGCTATAATTTCTACAGGACGATTGTTCCGACTAAACAGACAAAAAATACGGACACTTAAGAAAAAACATAGCCCGTGCATCAGACTTAGTTTTCAAAGATTATTTTATGTCAGAAACATAGCCTTTGGGAATCCATAATCATTATTAATAATTGATTACTGTCTAGTGAAAGTAGATAGCATAAAGGCATATACGTTTTAAAGATGTAGGCAATAAGTATGACTTATCATAGACCAACATTGATTGAATCATATACCTAATACTCTTTATGACAGTAGTATGTATTTTTATAATGAATTTTGAAAACATTTTCCAAAAGAGCACCAACACGATACTACTGACAACTTTCATACAGAATACAAACTTATAAAAGTATAAGGATACTTTAAAATGATCAGAGGAGAGCATATTCCAAGGTAGAAAATATGCGTGCTGTCTTGTCACAGTACCAATGGTTGCTTTCATGCTGACAAATCAACAATATTATTGAATATACCCATTACCAAATTCTTCTTCAAGCAAAGATACTTTACAATTCAGGCAGTCTGGGATTAATAATCGATTCATAGGATAACAAAAGAATGCCGACAATCAAAATAATTTTACGACACATCAAGACATCATTAAGAATAGCCATACTAACCGAGCATATTACAGGTTTTAAGTTCAAAGACGATTTGATAAAATTAAGGAATGGCGATCAAACTAACAGTAATAGTAATGAACAACTTACTGTTAGTTGTCTCACTTTGACGGGATGTTGTTTATATACACTGTTTGTTTGTTAGAAAAACCTTCAGGAAGTGCGAGGTTGGAGCGCTCAACAAACCAGGTTAAAGCACCCCAGTTGGCCCTTTTGCCGATTGACCGTTCCAAGGCGGTAACTGATGGTTTTTCTTTATGTGTTATGTCTCGTCTCTGTGTTTTTGTCACATTCGCATTTACCTTGTTTGCCTTTGTCTACTGGTAGATAAAATTTAAATATCTGTGAAAATTTTAAAGGGACCTTTTCTTATTTACCTATTCGGTAAAGTAGTTTTCTATTTTAATCATTCTAAAATGCGCCGAAAATATATTTGATGCTGTTTTAAACAAACTGAAATAACAAAAAATTGTAATTTTTAGATATATTTTATTATATACAACTGTGCATAATAATTGTCTTGCTCAAATGATCTATATGATTTACCCGTCACAACTTACCATTAATACATCAAATTCCTGACATTTAAATGCAGCGTTTCTAGACATTGAGATCACTATTTACAACGACAACGTCTCAACTAAAATCTATTATCAGTATTGTGAATTGTCTATACCTTGAGAGCGATTTATCTCGTGCTACCTCATATGGTATTTACATACCCAAACTTACAAGGTTTGCACGCTTTTGGCTAACGAAATAGCATGCGTTTGCACAAAAGTAGAAGATTTCAATTGTAGAAACTAGTTTATCACTTCAACTTTTTTACATCAAGGCTTTTGATTTCACAAATTAAGAATTAAGTAAGGCGTTTTCAAAATGCTTTCGCCGCAGGTATGATATTGCTTCAGAATATAAATGCAGCATGTAAACCCCAATGCAGCAAGACATAAGCCATCATGCATTTTATGGAAATGTTTTATATAAGATAAGCAAAATCAGGGGTGTCAGTAACTTTTATCATGAAAATTTGTTGCTAATGGTTACTAGCTATGGTCGAGACAACATGAAGAGTCTCCAAATCCTTAAAGTAAGATTGCACAGTAGGTATACATTCGGCATTCAATGGTGTCCTTCGTGATTTTTTAATTATACATTTTACTACTGACATATGACGTCACTGCAGTTTTATCGTAAGTCGTCATTAAATTTTTCTGAATATACGTCATCGCCTGAACTGTTTTATTTCAAACCACACTCTTGTTTGGAACTTTTAGGTTGCCGAGGCTCCAATTTCATTTAATGTTAATATGTTGATATTGATTATAATAAGAGCTATTCTGCTTGTATATAAAACACTTTTATTGGTTTTAACTCCCGATGCAGGCGCTTATCTTTAGTTCTCTCACTTTTATGGGATATTTTTATTTACACAGTTTGATAGAAAAACCTTTATGAATTGCGAGGTTGGAGAGCTGGACAAACCAGGTTTAAGCACCCCAGTCGGCCCTTTTGTCGACTGACCGTTCCAAGGCGGTAACTGTTAGAATTTAATATCTGTGGTAGACCTATCCATATTTTCATATTTTAAAAACGTAAGTCTATTTGTATTATAAATGAGTCTCAGCCATAAAACATAAACTATTTGAAGAATGTATTTTTTGTTTCAATTTGATGATGTCACAATGCAAAGTCAACATCTGCAATGTAACAATTGATACAATGTAATGGCAGCGTGACACATACGTTGTAATTATGTTATATTTGTTTAAAAGTATAAAAAAAATATTTAATTATTTAAAACTAACACGATTGCCTATTTATTTATGGTACAATGGCCAAAGCTGAGAAAAGAAATGCTGTCGTAGCCAGAAGATAAATTATTACGGATAGAAGAATTACCTAAAAGTTTTTTTGTAAATTGCGCTTATGTAATACAAATGACCAAAGGAAAAATGGATGCCATTATCAAAATATCATTACCAGATTTTTCTTTCGGGAACGTTTTTTGTATTTTTTTTTTAGTTTCTAACGCTAATTGCTACCAGGAAAATAGGAATATTTTTATGGATATAAAAGTAACTGACATGAGTATAATCATAACAAAGTAAGCAAGTTCCGTTCAACATCTAGATTTACAAAGGTAAGAAATACTAGATAGGCAGATTTTTATAATGGTGGTCATCATTAACAAAGTACATCACACACAAATACCTGCGTATTGTGTGGTGTTCGTGCGTAGGCAATCGCGTGTGTGCGTGCGTGCGTTATGTATTTGAGTTTGATGAGGAGGTTGAACAACATTTTAAAAACGTTAAAACAAGTAATACAGCGACATAAATGACATCGCTGTTGGACAGATTTATCAAGAATTTAATTGGCTAACGATATTGTACTTTTGTTCATAAGACTGATAAATAAAACACAGACAGGATCATTGTTTTATAATTTGAAGTAATTATTTTCAGAATGTTGTATATGATATACAAATGGTCTTCTAACGTATCGGAAAAGGTCCGAAAAACAAACAAAACAGACAGCTCGCATTGTAAATTGGTTATTCAAAGAGTGACTACCTGACTGCCAGATAAATGCTCTTAGTCTTCGTTTTAAGTACATGTAGTTTCAACGAAAAATCCGACTCATTATTCAAGTAAAAAGGAAATATTGAAAACAATGTACTACACCGAATGATGAATAACTAACACGAAAACATTTTTGGTTAGTTTAGGTCTGAGAAAAATATTTATTTAGTTCGTTTTACATAGTACATTTCCATCCAAATATACCATGTAACATAGTACATTTCCATCCAAATATACCATGTAACATAGTACATTTCCATCCAAATATACCATGTAACATACGTGTTTTTTAACTTTTATTTAAAATTAATTTAAAACAAAACAATCATTACAGTAAATTAAATATGATAATTTATGATGTGTAAAGACTTGTTGTAACAGTGTACTGGTAAGAAATATTTGTGCATAATCGTGCAAACATACTGTACTTTGAAATACAAGTACCATAAGATAAAACACGACGTGAAAGAGGTGAAAATGCTGTTAGTGCTTGAATAATAGGATTAATCTGGTGATTTAAATGACCAGACCTTTTGTTAACATACATAACAATTATTTGTTATTGGCAATAATTTCACATCCAAAAGATTGAAATATTATTCAACTGACAAATAATTCTACCTCTATATTGCAAAATGCAACGCATTCTGATTGTGTCGATTAGTGTAGTAGTTATATCGTTAGTTGTATATTTTCGGTACCATTACACATTCAGTGATGCAACATCAAATTTAGTAATAAAATAAGAGAATGACTTCCATTTACTTGAATGGACACTTTGTCTCCTGTAACTCCAACCTCGTGTCAAAGTGCTAGACAAATCAGCCTTACAGTTGTGTTACTATGTTCTAAACCGGAGGCATTCTGCCTATCATTTAAATCACTATTTGCTGAAAGCCATTGGAAAAGGACACATACAAATATACTCTTACATCGTCTCGTGTATATTTCTTACAGTGTTAAATAAATAGTTTTTCTTTTTTATTGTTGTTGTTTGTATGTGTGTTGTTGTTGGTTTTCTTTTCTAATCATTATTCAAAGTACATTTAAAATCAATTAAAATAACATTGGCAGTAAAAGAACGAAGTGCCATTTTATGCAGGTTTAGAAAATTTGCAGCACATAACTAATGGTCTAGCTGACATTTATTGGCTAGACATTAGATTTATAAATCCATTGATTGTCGTAGTGGAGTAAGTATTCCCCAAGATCCTGATTAAAGTCTACCGCGCTAAGGTCAGTTGTGTTTAGAAAAACAAACAATTAGACTTTTCAGGCTTTAATAATATATCTTTGTATATATGGTATATGTAATATTGTTTTACAATGAAATATATAAAATGTATACCTCGAATAATGTTAGATGATTGTTAGACAGCATCCACCTATGCTTTCGTATTCTAATGCTTCTCTGGAATTGATAGTAAAAGAATAATGTGAATAAAGGCTTTTAAATATGCCTTGTACTAATATGTGCAATTTCCACCACAATCACACAAAATATCATAATTGTATTTTGTTACAATTTATTTTGTTTGAAGAATGACCAAAGTGTCAATACATAAACAAAGTAAAATTAGAATTAAGAGTATTTAAGACAAAGCTTAATCATAAGTGCATGCAATTTTGTAATGATAACATTTTAAATGCAATTTCAAACTATATGTTTGGATAAATCATCCTAACAGCAATCCCTTCGGTTATCCAAAGGCAAAATTGACTTTTAATACACATTTCCAAACAAAAATAAACATATGTTGCTAAGAGTAAAATCAATTGTAATCTTACTTTACCTTAAATTCATGCAATATAACGTCAGATAACAGTCTAAAGCAACAGTCTATACTGAATAACAAAATCATGCCAAATTTATGCGTCTTCGAAAAAAACCTTTGTAAATCAAGTAAAGGCCATTCTGGTATAATCAAAATCTGACAAGCACGCACGTCAGATTGATTGTCCTTAAGGATTATATTAATCTTAGTATCAATATGTCCAAAAGCTTTAAGGTTAGACACCACTTTGCTACTGTGGTAACTAATGCATCCTGGTTATGGTTTTACCTTTCCGACAGTAAGACACTAATATCATTGAAAGGAAGGTTGATACGATTAAATGTTTTCGAACAAGGTAAGCAATTGTTAAGTAATGATGATATAAATATCATATATAATATAAAATATCATACATAGATTTAAAATTACATATTCACATTTACTTAAAACATTTCATTACTATTAGAGAATAAGACAAGTTCCTATGAGACTTAACACAAATAGACAATAGCATACATAGTAAATGCAAAGGTAAAAAAAAATACAGACGAGGCATGATACATGACAAACAAAAGAAATAAACTTTTACCGCCTTGGAGCAGTCAGTCGGCAAAAGGACCGATTGTACTGGGGTGCTTGAACCTGACATTTTGGAGTGAACAAATCTTTCTGACTGGTTCTCTAACAGCCAGTGTAAATAAATATACCCAATCAACGTGAGACAAGTAACAGTAGGACACCTGCATCGGGAGTCATAAAGTCATACATCATTTACAAATAAAATACATGTAACAGTAATTGTAATGGACTATTGCTACATATTCAACATGTATAGGAGATAAAGCCCTCGTTCCTAACTAAGTCGTTTGTAATAGTAGCCTAAGCGATGGCTTATAATAAGAAAAGGTCAATGAGACATACGATAAAAATGCATAGACATCGTATGTCAAAGTTAAGATGTGCAATTAAAAATACGAAGGAAATTAGCGATTTCAGAAAAGAATTCGAGCCAACAAAATAAAATGTAGTATTGTAAAGCGACTATTTACTAAAGTTATACTATAAAAAAGTATGTCAAATACATAACGATCTCATAAAAAGACATGTGTATATTGCGGAACTGTATTTCATTTCAAACCTTTTAGAGCTCTTGCTCAGTTCGACTTCTTCGTAGCAATCCGTTTAAACGTATATTCAGATCATGACTTTCAAACTGCCTGAGCAACAGCTCACAATGAAAATATAAGAAGGGTTAACCCTTTATAAAGATCTTTCCATTACTGACTACATGTAATATACACAAAGACAACATGAAGGTGAAGACTATGTAGCTCTGTAGAGACGAACATTTGACCATTAAAATATTTGAACATTTGACCTTTAATTTACTTAGCATTTCGAAAGACGGCTATAGAGTCACATTATTAAAACAATTATTGATTTTTTTTACATGAGTTCACTATTGCGTTACTTATTCAGTTTTATCTTTTCTTTATGATGTTTATTAAATAGAGCAAAACATGGCTTTTGACTCTAGTGTAAATGTATGAAAGCAATTTTTTAAAAAGCGGTTCTATTTAAGTATTCTATTGTAACTCATACTGTTAGCTGTGAATAATTAAATCTGAAATGAAATAATGAAAGTCGTTCTTTAGTTACCAAAGGTTATCAAAGATTATCAAGGCCATTTAGTTGACTTTTTTGAAAGACTCATGCACAATTTAATCCATCAAATCTGTCCATCTGCCTGCCATTGCGATTAGAAAACTTAAGCTACGTTTAGAGACGTTCAGAAAGATTGCATTTAAAATAAAGGTGTTTTGATAAGATCTTATGTAAGTATCAGTATGTAAATGGTCAAATTAGTTTTTTAATTGATAGTAGTTTTACTTAAACATATTTGTGCGGCTAAATGTTAAACAGAGAATGCAAAATGTAGGAAAAGAGAAAGAAAGTCCAGGTTACGTTATAACCAAGATATAAACAAATTTCGTACAAAAATAATTTCCATATATAACCGGGGCTCTTAATGCAGGGCTGTATATATACTGCGAAACACGGACTGCAGATTCTATTTTATTTCATGATATAAAATAAAGCCTGGAATGAACATGAAATGAATTTCTTAGCCAAAAGTGACTTCACTACTTTCACATTTCAAGGCTCAATTCATCCATTCCTGTAATACACACAAAATCAATCACAAGACAATTTCAATTTGACATATCAAATAATCAACAAAATACCTTGACACAAATAACAATAATCCTAACATAAAGTAAAGTTACACTCACCAGGCTTCAATGGAGTTACCACCTCTAATTACTGAAGTAAAGTAATTCAGAAGTAACCGAATGCCACAAGCTGGTTTGCTGGTAAGCGTAGGAGAGACATACCCTGCCCCTAATCAGTCTGTTATACAGAAAGTATAGAGGGTTAGAGGTCACTTACAAGTTAAAAAAAAATGGTTGAAAAACCTGTTCTCAACACAACAACTGTAAGCAGACAATGTAATAATGTTATGATATATTTGGTTTTATAATAAAGTAAGATCTGAAAATATGAGCACTGGGTAACAAATAGTAATATTGAGAATATTTAAAACAGTGTGAAAAACAAAATCAGAAAATTTCAAGTATTTGTTCCTCAAGGAGGCGGGTTTTATTAAAAGTTTACCTTAAACCCACTTACGGCAAGTTAAAAGAAAAATAATTATAGTGTGATGTTAATACTAATTAATTGTAGTCAATTTAATGAAAATTAAATATCATTTGTAAACAGTATATTCTGTGTGCCCAATAGGCTTAGAAGAAGAAAATGAAGAAAAATACATTCGAGCAAAAAAGGTCTAGCTATAACAATTGAAGAATTAATGCTTCACAGACTAACGCCTTGATTCATTTTTAAGCAAAAGAAGCCATTTTTGATCACCGAATATCGAATGGTAGCAATAGAAGTGTAGTCATCGTTTTTGTTAAAAGAACCTAAATTTTTGTTCCAATGACGACTCTATCTATATAATATGACGTCAATAACGAGTATATTACGTCAACACCTGGGTTATTTTAATTAAAAATGATTTCTCTTTTAAATGTGTTAAATTGCCGGTGTTGTTATTCATGTATATAATTTACGATAATCAATATATCGTTAACTTATTTGCTAATTGTAATCTTTTTAAGTTACTTTTACTCCAGATGTGTGTTCTTACTATAAATAGTCTAAATATGAGAGATATTTTTCGCAGATCCTTGAGAAAACCCTTCCGAAATAGCGCGACAGGCGCGATCCATACACCTGTTTTAACACTGCAGTTGGTCCTTTGCCGACTGATCTTTCAAAGGAAAGCATGTTGTTGTTTTCCTCAATGTTTTCAATGTTCTTTTGCCACTTTTTATTAACTTGTTTGTGCCTTTAGTAGTAGTTATTCAAATCAAAAATGAAACATTCTCATTAGACCTTTGCTCTTTTACCAATTCAAAGGACAGCGATAAAATGTTCTTTCGTAAAAAATGTAATAAAACTGAGCTTTTGGCAAAATAATTCTCACAGAGGTGTGTAAATAACAAGGCCTAAATTCAAAAATTGACATGCAATTAAAGCACAATATAAACAAGCTAAATGCTAACTTTTAAAATAATCTAACGACTGAAAGGAATGCAACCAATTTGAAATCAGAAATGAAAGCCCATAGTTTCATAATAGCATAATTGTGTTTGGATACAAATACAATTTGACAGGAGAGTAGAACTCATTTCCGACATATTTTCCAACAGATATATAACTGCATTTATTCACGAAATTGCCCGATATTGGAACTGAGGTGTAAAGAACAGTTTCAAGATAACAAACAATTCTTAAGATCTTTTTTTCTAAAAGAAACATAGAACGACAGTATAACAAATCTAGGCATGGTTCACTTCGAAAAAGTGTCATTATTATAAATATATTATGCTTAAAAGTAGTGATGTCAGCGAGTACTAAAATTAGTGTTCGAGTACTCGGCCATTTTCTTTATAAAAATGTAGTTTTCACTTCATGTCAACTAGTTTTTTTGGATATATATATTACTAAATATGATTATATTCATAGCACTGGCTAAAAGTAATAATTAAAAAAAACAAGATGGAGTTGCTGTAATTGAAGCAGTAATGGTGTGATAGGAGAAATAGACACAAGGATTCAAAGAGAGAAAAACACGACAGTTTATTTTGTTATGTATGTAAGTACATGTGTTTGAAGAATGTTATTGCATTTATAAGTAAAATAAGAATATGGTTAAGCATGCCAGCATATAAGTTGTCCCACCACAATAGAATAATATTGACCTGCAATGTGTGCATTTCACGGACTTGGTATACCACCAGCGGTTGACCTATCAGTAGTTGATTACATGTAGCTATTTATATTCGATCAGAACAATTCTTGGTCGGTGGGATCTTAGAGCTATGTAAAACCGCTTTTAAGCACCCCATTTCCCCTTTGACTGAGTGACCGTCCCAAGACGGTAACAAATGGAGTTTGTTTGTGTTTTTTTTAAATCACAAATACCTTTCATCTACATCGTCATATTTTTTACTGTACATACCATCTTATCTGTCTTAGTCCGGTGAAATTAAAGTTCTTCAGAAACAAAAATAGAATACGGAAAAATCAACTTGTGGCTTTTCATTTGACAGATCACTTTAAAGTTCACAACTATGCCAACTATGCTCTACATTTTACATATTATGTATTTGAGCATAAGGAACAAGAAGTTTGAAATTAAAAAACAGGAATTTTTGCAAATAGACAACCATCAGGTGAATATAAACCTTAATGCAAATGACAAACACTGTGAAATTTAATTTAAATTGTTAATAAAATAACAAAAAAAAACATTAATCTCTTAACGAAAACTAGTCTGGAATTTAGAAAACACACATTAATAATCAGTTCAAATACAATGTCAATCGAACAATCCCTATGTGGTGTCAATTAAACCACACGAGAAGCATTGAAAAGATCCATATACATTCTAGAAAAAAGTGCATTTAGAAAACAATCAGGTCCTAGCTATGTACTTATCTTCCAATGCCTCTCCATTTAAATAAATATGTACCAATTTAGATATTTTCTACATATTATAATGATAAAATATTTAAGTAAAGCATTATAACGTTCTTTACCTTCAAAATTCCAATGTATTTAAAATAATACAAAAGAAAATTCGTCGATAAACTTCATGAGATGTTTATATGAAAAAATAAAAAAAAATAAAAAAAAATATAATAAGATTGCTGGCTTTATGTCTTGATATTTTTATTTGTTACGTTGTTACCTACCTTAGTCCAAATGGTTTGCATATTCACCATTTTATCATATCATCAAAATGCTTAATATACTTGAATCTCAAAACATAGATTACCTAATCAAGTCAATATACTCTGTCACGTAAATTAGCATCAGTATGTATATTTGTGTGTTTGTTTGATTACCCTAACTTTGTATATGTATACTGATAAATTTTATTTGCTATAAGTGGTTTTTCCCCGACATATCTCCTTTTCCCACAGGTATATGTGAGTGGAGAGAGGCGGGGGTCGAGGCTATTCCCTTCCACACCGTACATACACTTTGTCCAGATAGGAATTAAATCTAGAAAACATTCATGGATACTTTGGTCTATAAATAAGAATATGTTTGAATATCACTGGTTTGATTTTTAAATATAGACGTTTGCAAAGTAAACACGTTGTTCTAAAAGCAAGCAGATTTGGTGTTATGAATGTTGATTGTAGCTGGATCGAAGAAAAACTGGAATAATAGCGAGCAAATTAAATATATATTTTGTTTCTCTAACTGGCATTTACTGTTACCTTAGTTACACCTAAATGTCATTTTTTCTTTTTATATAATGACCATCATATATTGCAATCATAATGCGCTTCGCGGAAGATATAACATTGATGAAATCAACGTGCCATTTCCTTTTACAGTTAATTTTAAAGACAATATAGGAATGGAAAGTGCTTTTTAGATGAAAGCACAAGGCCCTTTCATTTATTGAATGCATCGTTATATGTCACTTCATCACTGTCAGTATAGGCTCGCTTCCGTAGTTGGTAAACGAGACTTGTACGACATGTATTTAACTACGTAGAAGATCATGTCTAATATTTAATATCGGTGGATGGATCATGGGTATGGATGATTTCATAATGAAAACAAAGTAATAACCAGTTTAATTGTAATGTAACAACACTTATGAGATTGCCGAGCATCTTGAATATTGATGCACTTAGGAACATGTTACAACAATTGACACCACATACAATTGTTAATCAAGATGCTAAAAGTGATACTTCATTTGTATTTTGACGAATCCACTTACTTAGATACCAAATACTGATGTGCTTACAGAATATGTAAACATATGCAGCAAAATTAACAAAACAGTCATTCTATACATAAGACTTGTTTTATTTAATAATTTCATTCAAGTTCCTTATTTCGAAATGGTTACGAATGATATCAAATTGAAAACGCCATACAATTTTACTAAAAAGAGACACTTAATTACTAAGTGTAACCAACCTCACGTCGTCGTTATGTCTGCATCCATTTAATTTTCTCCACAAAACCTATATTAGATAGAACAATAGTGTCGTTAAACGACAGGTGAAGGTATATTATATTAGCATGTATTTTGTTTCGAGAATTGAATGTACACAATATATTGTAGGATTTTAACTAATGCGTTAGGAAATACTATATAGAGAGTACTGCAGTCGGAAACCTGTGACAGAATTCGCCGAGTTTAATGTAAATAATAGCTCTTAACCCTTTAGAAAAAGCTCTTTCAAAAAATGACGAGCAAAAAAAAAAAAAGGACACAAATACTTATCGTAGCTAATTACCTCTAGCCGTATAAAAACAAGGCCAGCCTTTCTACTTATAATCGTACATGAAGATATATACTCTATTTTTGTAACACAAATGCTACAGCTACATAAAATAAGACAATCTCGAAGAATTACCTTTATTGTTCCATGTTCACGTAATTTAAGAGAATCTATATTTTATGTACATATTGTAGTGCAATGAAAGGTTCAGCAAGACTTGAACATACTTCCTTCCTTTGTTGGAATTTTGATATTTTTTCTCTGCTTTCCTACGTCAAGTGCCCGTTGCAGTATAACAAGGAAAACCTATGCTCATTTGTGAAACTGTTAACAGCCATTGGTGATGTGCTTCATGGCTACATCGACCAGGGTATCTGGTACTTTACAACCTACTAAAGTGGTCGCTGTGAACTGTCAGAACAATTTAAAATTGATATTATAAATAAGATCAAAAGATAAATTGTGTTTCCTACTGCAAATATATTTACCCACGAGAAACCTTATCAAGGCAAATCCTTGACATTTTAATGCAGCATTTCTAGACACTGAGATCACTATTTCCAATGACAACGTTGTACTTAAGTCTATGACAAAAGAGATGATTTCAACTGTAGTACTGTGAATTACATGTACCATTACTGTTCTTTTATTTCAGTAAAAGTGCCTTGTTTTTTTTCTTTCTAAAATGTACATTGTTTTTACTATAATATTAAGGTCTTGTGCTAGTGAATTTTAAATCTTGTAAATGACGTCACTACTTTCGTATCACATGACGTCAGTACATAGTTCTTATTACATGTCATCTCTTGGACTGTTTAAATAAAAACTGTTTTCTGTCTTGACAATATATGAACTGTTAGTTGCCGAGGCAACCATTTCGTCTACAAAATTCCCCTATTCTAGAAAGTTTATTGCATTTACTATTCTTGTGTTTGTAAGTAATTATATTCGTTCACTCTGTACTCCCGATAGAGGTGCTGACTGTATAAAACATTCCTTGTATGATAGAATTCATACAGAGCGATGTTGGAGCTCTCTTTAAACTAGGTTAGGCACTCCACTTTTGCTGACTGTTGTTCGAAGACGGTTACAGTTTGTTGTTGTTTTACCTTGTGTAATGTCTGGTCACTTTTACAGTTGATCAGGGTGTTCGTGTCTAAGTTAAATGCTGTCTTAACTTTTACTATTTATGGTATATTTGATGGGACCTTTTCATATTTCTCTATATAATCCTACATCTTCTTTTAACATTGCAAACATTAATGCATACTACTAACTATATGCTGTCGGAATATGATTCGAATGCAGTTCAAATAGTACGCTTGCCACATCGTGTCATTTTTGCAAACTTTAACCTTTATGTAAATTTAGTTCTTTAAAAGTCTGGCATACTCTTAAATTGTCATTCGATTGTTTATCTGAAGTCATTACTGTCTAGACATGGCGCCAGACCCTTTAATATTTGAGACGTTAACTGTCATTGAAACAAATGAGCCAGTCTACATATTTAGTTGTCTTAAGACGCTTGATGATTCAACTGATTTTGATTTTTAGGTTTGCGTAAAACAACAACAACACAAACTTTAACAACGGTGTATACATTTTTGGCATGTAAAACACACCTTCATACATACTAAGATACACTTGACAATGTTGTCTTCGTGAACTATCTTTGCAAAAATATGGATTAATAGTCGACAATGCATCACTTTTTGAAGCTACGTAGCGACATTTGTGTTATGATGTTTGGCGTTTTAAACACCATATGATACGTTTTTGTTGCTTTTTAAATATACGTACCTGTAGATAGACGGTATGGCTTGATATAAATCAGCTTGGTCAAATGTTAATCTCAGACTTCACAATGCATATGAGTATCATTCCCCATTCCCATTGTTTATATCCATACATAGCTCTACTCGAGAATAACAAGATAAGAATTTCTCAAATCCCGAGACTGGGGATTTAGTATTCAGGACGACGAGCCGGTTCTGAACAGGATGAAACGTCAACCTTAAGGAATAATTTCAAAATGTATTTGTGTATCTAGATGAGTAGTTGTCAACGCACTCTCGCTGTGTCGCTGTGTAAACGTTGTTGTCGAATGCCGTCTTGTTGCTTTTCCTAGTAATTAAAAGCTCCTCCCCTTTTAACTCTGCAATGTTTAATTTTGTTGTATTTTATGCACAGTCATTACTTGCTGCATCATCAGGACAAGCATGCCTCTTAATTTTGGGCCTCATACTTCGTCATTTTTATATTAATGTATTTTCGTGTATACATTTATAATAATTTGAACGTAAGACAACCACGCGGAAAATGTGGAATATATTGAAGTTATTTACGGAACGTAAAGTTGCTTAGTTGTTAAATATCTATATACTTCACTTTATCATGGTTTCGTTTATGGACATAAACATACTAGTAGCATACGATTATAAGCACAATGGCTGACTTCTTTTTAGACAAACTAAGCAAATTAATAAGCAGAACAAGTATGTTTCCAGCACAATTTAGACCTTTCCTGTTGACTAGTATGTAACATCACTAGCTTGACAGTTACTTTGGTCATTCAGACATGGATAAATAAGGCTATTACGATCACACGGCTAACAATGTAAAATAACCACATGCAGGTATATGACGGAAAATGGTATTCCAAGACACCTTCATAAGTGTAATTGCAACAATGTTTGAGCACTTTTTATTAATGCAAAATGTATATACATGTATATTAAACATCGTCCAAAATCCGTCAGTTTCACCAAGTTTCAGTGTAGCATAGGTCCAGACTGGCAATTTAAAACTAGATCTGTTCGCAAACTAGAACACACAAGTATAGTTAAAAATGTAAACAATATTAGGATGTGTAAAGTATAATGAAATATAGTTTTCCGTCTCTCTGTCCATTTTCTTCTGAAAGGAATAGAATTCCAATCCAAATAAATAAAAAATTATATTAAATTAATGAGCCAAACACATGTTTTTGCTATGAAGTTCAAATTTTAGCATTTTATATTATTGTAAATGTCATTTCTAATTTGATTGCCTCTGCAGGTTTAAGGTTATGCGACTTTTACTGAATAGAAAGACATTCAATTACTAGTGATAATCCTTTTATTGCAATATAATGACTGATGCGAGAAATTTAACAGATTGATGCTGCATTCTGTTTCAGATTGTAAATAAACTAACAAATTTTGCTCTATAAAATAATTACATAATTAGACATTAGAATAAATCAGGAAAATAATAGACAAACCTGTGATTTATTTATAAACATATTCGTACGATGCTTAAAAGATATAAACGAGCATTTTAAATACTGCATTACTTATAAGTATTAAAGACATTCACGAATCCAGGTGGATGTAGCTGGATCTACTACATATTATTGTGTTGTAATTATGTGTGCATATGCTGAACAACATTAAATGACAATATAATTGATATGTATGATTTCGTACTTCATGCCATGCTGTAATAGACTTTCTCCATTCATGAGATTTTTTTATAATTTCAATATGCACATGTTAATCAGTATATTGCAAATAACAATAATAAAGCTTTAAGCTTACCAGTAAAGTGTATTCTGGTATCGCCGTCAACCACATAATGTACGAGGGGTTTCCCTCTAAATGGTGGACTTTGTTTATATTTTTATCTGACTTCCGATCGTCATAATATTCAACAAATACATTAGCCCATTCACTTTCAATTATATGGATGCAAGGATGATATAATTAAATCTACAACTTTTGAATTCTGCGTGATCGATTAGATCCTGAAAGTTGGAATGTACACCCTGAATATGTGTTCATAATATACTTTTACAATGAAAGCGTGTACACTACTATATTTTTATACATTAAGACCAGTCCATGATTTACTGGGACACCTCTCGTACTCTGCATCTTGAAAGGATGACGTTTGTAGTTTTGTAGTCAACACATACAGAATCATATAATCTGTTGGCTTAGACATACATTACCATGTGTTCAAATTAGCATAGATGTTTAAGAAAGCAGATATTCGTATCATTTGTATTGCTGTGTAGTTTTTGTGAATATTTTTTAGTATAACAGCAAAAAGAAGATACACATGGCGATGGGAAAATCTCAGATTCATCGGTCTCCTTGTCAATCATATCAGCGATTCAATGTGTACAGCTACACCAGTGCCTTATACAATTGTCTGATCCTACTACATCAATACATTTTATGATGTCATAATGATTTATATTTACGTGTGCCAGGTGCAACAATAATTGTGACTTTTACGCACATATTTTCGAGGTAACATAACGTCAACATCTGTGGATCATATTAAATATAAGAACGGTATATGCTAAGGATATAATATTATAACTTGCTGATACACTGTACGACTGAAATGATCACCACTAGAGTCACAGTTTGGACTATTATATGTTTTCTGTCGAGTCTCAAAAAGTTATTAGTTTTATGACTAACTCTGACCATTGTCATTACTATTCAATAAATTCCAGCTGCAAAATGACTTGACATGTTGAAATAAGATACTGTCACTTTTTCAGAAAGTGTAGTTCCTTATCATTTTTACCCTTTTTAATGTGGAAAGAGCATAGATTATCATCTTTAAGTCACTGACTGATGTGTTATCATTTGATTATACTTTGAGTGTACACGAATAGAAAAGATTGCAAGATTGACAAGATCGTGTCAAGAGTCAAGAGTCAAGAGACTTTTTGGATCTGAAAAGTGTTGAGTCACTCAATGTCTAAATGCCATTGTAAAACACCAGGATACTCCTCTTTTTGGGAACAAATTTGTTGACTGAACTTGATAAATAAAATATTAACAATTTTTCAATTTAAAGTTGTGCTTTATCTGACCCGAGGTATATTTATATCATCAATACAAAAAAAGGGACGATGTAATTCCTGTTAGGAAAAAGCGGACAAATGTTTCTCAATTACATTACATGCGCCGAGAGATTTATTTACGACCGCCACACAGTAAACAAACAAGTCTGCGAAAGGAGTGACGCTCGGTGTTCAACTTCTGGAATGTCGACATGTAGACGGCTATCAACTTGAATTCTAGTTTGGATTTACAAATGTTTGATGTGCGGATCCAACGAGCAATGATGTTTTTTATAACCTCTGCTATCTTTTCGTCTGTTTCCCTATCATTTAACTTAAATATTTTGGCATTTTGCCTACCTCTTCACCTCTCTCACCTTCAGATTTCTGTTTTCGGTAAGTAAATTAACTAGTTCGAACAAAACCGTGTTCGTATACGTAAAAGTGCGACTCCCCAACAATAGATTTTGGATAGTGTACGTGAGCATTATTATATTTTATCTGCTTATATTATGTACAATTATTACTTTAAAAATGTTAAATTCAACAAAAACAATTAACATAAATGTTTGCTAGTGATTAGATTTAAACTGGACATGTTAAATGTAAAACAACAATAAAGAATACTTTAAGTATCTCTGTAAATAAAAAGTATACATACCATACTTTGAATTACCGATAATTGAAAAATGCGACAAACAACTTATTAATGTTCAAATGTTAAATCTAAAAACGACAGATTATATTAAAACGTCCAGACGTCTGAATACATAAGTGAACAATTAATCAGTCGATCAAACGAACCTTTCTATCGTTTCATTTAAATCT
This sequence comes from Sinonovacula constricta, assembly GCA_007844125.1. NCBI lineage: Eukaryota > Metazoa > Mollusca > Bivalvia > Cardiida > Solecurtidae > Sinonovacula > Sinonovacula constricta. The sequence goes on along the minus strand of CM017557.1, from coordinate 47,210,018 downwards.
GTTTTAAGTGTCTAGACAAAGGATCAAAATGTTCGTTTCGAGCTTTCCGTCATGAATATATATTAAAACAAATAAGCTTTTCAATGTAGAAGTTAAATTTAATCGTGTCTAAACCATCTAGCTTTTTTAAAAAGACTATTATTTAAATGCTAATATTTGCACACCAAAGAGAATTATTGGTTTTCAATGATATTCCTTTACAATTATTATTCATCATTTAACCTCCACCGGCATAAAACTGCTTTGTGATTACTTCGTCAAGTACAGTCACGACATCAGGCGGGAAATTTCCATTACTCCCTTTAAGCGTTTTATCCTCATAAATGACTACGCAACGCCAACTCCTATAGTTTTGTTTGTTTGTTTTTAAATACATCGCAGTGACCAGACATGGTCATTATGTGCGATGTCCATGTATTTTGGTGCATAAAGACCTGAAGCAAAGGACTGTGTAGAACCACCGGCGCACTGCAGGTCGGCTGGAAGACTACTATATTTTATTATAGTTAATGTTATTTGTTACAGTTTTGTAAGTGGAAGGATTATCGTTTTTGTTGTTTTTATTACGAAAACTCTAACTAATGATACAAATGTTGCACTTTTTAAAACTTTGATGCATGGGTTCATACACCCTCTAAAACTGCATATCCAACTAAATATAAAATCAAGTTAATACAAGTATATATTTGTTTATTTATAAACATGTGGTCAAAATTGTATAAGTTATCTTGGTTTAAATGACCTACATCTTTCTGAGGATATTTACTGTCGGAAAACGATTGTAATAATTCCCTTCATTAACAAAAATGAAAAAGATAGTTTCTTGTATATGTCTTGGAAAAATCATTTATCTTCCATTACTTAGTCACGAATGTAAACAATGCATTAACATTAAAATATATGTCAATTTGAGCAGTCCAGGAGATACTGTTATTTGTCATCACAGATGAGGCAATACAGTAAGGTATAAAAGAGGAAGTTTTTAAAGTATTTTAATAAATGTATTATTTCTGAGTTTCCAAACGTGTGAGGATCCAAGATAACTATGTGTTTGGTTGTTGTTCATGTTATCAAGGCGTTTACAATAACGGGGATCCAAGAGAAAAATGAATCATTCATTTAACATACAACATTATTGTGGATTTCTTCTATAAAGCTATAAATGTTGCAGGGAAATGTAAACAGTGAATGAATTACACAACTGTATTTTTAGTTTTACCTTCCTACCCTTTTTTAATTTGTACTAAATTCAAATTAACATTACTTTTTTGAATTCCAGTTTTTTTTTTCTGACTTAATAATATTTTGTTGAACAGTTATTAAAATTGCAAAAGCTTCGTTTCAACCAGATACCATTAGAGTTCAATCCTCATAGATGTCTAATAATATGTGTTTAATAATATTATCATGTTGCATATCATATTTATGTTTCCAAGAAAACAAGTTTGGGGAAAATTGAAGTATTGAGTATTTATCCTGCTGTAAATTTAGATGAGTAAATGTTCTTTGTGTAAAATGAATGTCACCTAGTGACGGGTGCGCTTGCTATTATGTAGTATTGTGCTGTCAAACGTGATCGTTATGCGGGGTACATGGTAAATATCCTTCACGAAAAATATGTAAGCATGAGTGTAAGTTTTATAGTGTGTTACGACCGGTGTCGCTATATAAGTTTATTTATAAAATGGCACGTTTACTAAATGACGCAATGGTGTAACAGAAAGAATAGGACAGCAACAAACGGGTACAATAATGTTTTATTTAAAAAACAATTAAATCTTTGGCGTAATAAAACAATAACAAATAAATCAGACAAAATCTCAGAAAGGCAAATAAATGTTAGTTTATTCTTTTAGGAGGTGCCCCTTTAAAAGTCCGATTAATAATCCAACGTCGAATAATCCTGAAGAGTTTTCGGTATAATGTCCTCGTAGATAATCACAGTTGAAATAATCCAAAGGTAGAACAATACATGAATGTAAATGATATAATTCCAAATTCCACACTTTATTATTTATATCACTGTAGAATATAGTAGGTCCACGTAAGTTCCAACACAGAAAGATTTAATATAGAAGCTTTAAGTATTTCCAAACTATATATCCAAACTTTTATCCAAACTTTTTATCCAAACTCTACAGCAAACTTCCTCCAAATCGGCTAACACGCCCTTATATAGACCAAAAACATTTTTAGAACATTCACGAAACTCAGAAAATTCTCGAAACCCAGTAAAAAATAAACAAACCAACTTTCTAGCATGATCCCTTTCTTACTAGAAGTTACGCGAATGCTACGTCATCAATACCACAACGGTAAACAACCCTTAACCTGACTAGCGTAACCTTCTCTATGTACATTTTGTGACTCTGTTTGATGACTTTGAGATTATATTTTAATGTCACCAGTAAGGACATGAGTGCATGTATATAAATGAAACATAATTAATTGTTAGTTAACATATCTTTGAGATTTGGAGATAAAATAGATTTGAAGATCAAAACGCCAGGAATGGCTATGTACAAGATTCTGATTAAAGTCTACCATCAAATTAATCTTGTTTATGTCGACAAAGAAACACAAATCAAAATATGACGCATAGATACATACGCAGCCCAGAGTGCAATTTGAATAAACAGCCACCAGGAGTTTTGAACCCCTTGACCACAAACACACGGACAATGTAACAATATTATCCTGTTAAGCGATTAGTAAATGGTGTCGAATTACAATGATTTGGACGCAAAATCAAATATCGTCGTATATAAGTCGATATTAAGTGGAAATCTCATTGGATCTTAAACATAATAGAAAATGATTAAGTATTTCATGACTATAATATCTCAGCTTAGGAGTCAGTGGAAAAATCATCGGGACTAAAAGTAATACCATACATATGGTTAGTTACCATTTCTTAAAGTCAAAGACCCTTAAATGTTTGGTCGGAATCCACCCCATTTTTATAGCAGTGAATATACATGTACTACTAATACAATTAAATGACAATTTGACATCCTTTTTACGAGAATGTTTAATAATAATAATAATAGTAGTAACTATGCCTCTATACAGTGGTATAATAGATTGGGTGTGTTTGTTTCAAGCGTTTGTTCATACCTTCTTGTCTCCCTTAGTCCATAGAGAATAAAAGCTAATTATGGGTGTGCACATTACACATTATTATTAGAGTTCGTTCTTAGTCTTGTGTTTTTACGTGGGCGTTGTCGCCCTACCACCATGTTTCATTTATTTTAGTTTCGCATTTCGTTGTAAGTCAAGTATTATAATATTAATATATCTGGTACATAATTGTTTTATTATAAGCTAGTTCAGTTTGAAGAGACAGATACAAGCAAATTGAAACCAATCGGAACTAAACTAATTTAATCATTTTAGTGTTAAACGGATAAAAGGCATAAAGCAAACTATCGTTGTTGTATTGATTAAATGTCTCTAAAAGATTTAAAACATAACCATGCACTACTTTCAGACACAAAAAGCGAAGGATCATAAACTCTAAAAACAAATGCAGTCTAACAATCGGAATAACTGCATACGTATGTTATTCTACGAAATAGAAAGGCATATTTATATGTTTCTCTTATTTTCTTGCAATGACCTTGCTTTTTAACAATTTAGATATTTTTCAATTGCCATCTTATGGTGGTTAATGCATTGCCCTGGTCAAGGACATTTACAAAATAAACAGGTAAAGTTGATTTCCATGTTAACGTTGTTTGTGTTATAATTGAGCATCATGATTCATAGCAATACAAACATTTTCTATCAATAGATCAATCATTTGTCCGTTCATGTATAAAGAGCATTAATGGCAATTACGTGTAAACCGTCTAAGTTAATCATATATCTTAACGAAATGGGGTTAAAAACTACCACATTGCATGTAAATGAGTATCGAGTTCGTGTTATGACATCATAAATAAACACAGCTTTTATTTGTTCTTTTCGGTGATACCATGGGTCAGAAAACTAAACAATAGGTGAGATTTTTAAGCGAACCCAAGAACATCTTTCTTAATAATTCATAATTAAAAGACTGGTCAATTATTAAATGGTTCATTCATGGGTTTGGCAGGTATTTACTAAATGAACTGCCACATATTGGTAAGTGTACATACACAGATAGATGCTATTTGATCAATATATAATATATATAATAAGAAAATAAAACGTTCTGTTGCCTTTTAGGGATAGCCACAATTGTTTTATCATTTACTACGTTTTGCTATAAAGCAATTATTATTTTAAAGCAATATTGTGTCAAATAGCTGTTTTACGATTTTACTCGACGTGTTCTGGATTGATTACTTAAAGATAAAAGAGAGTCAATGATGTACAGATTTTTAATCTTATTTAACAGTTACTGGTTCGAATATACATACTGTAGACATATTAAATAAAACAAAAATTTCAATTACCTATACAGAGAAATGAAATAAAGAGACTTGGCGATAGATGATGCGCGCTACCGTATCCGCGAATAATTATCTAAAATAAGCCTATACAAAGAAGCTGCCTTCGAAACGTTTTTTACAATCAGCAGACAAATAAGACCATAGGGAGATTTGTTTTCTGGTACCATGTAAACTTTCTTAGTTTATGTATTAGACTGGAAACACTAAGTTCTTTCAATATATTATTAATAATGGTATAGAGTCCATTTTCTACTTAGGCTATATAAAACATGATTAAATGAGTTTGTCATTTACTTTTACGGTTACGTTTAACAATGACAGAAAAGAAGATGTGTTTTTGTGTGCGTGTTAAGATGAAGCACTGTGGCTTGATAAGTTTTAAAAACATCGTTAAAAAATAATTTATCTCTGTCATTTTTTGGTTCAGCTTTTGTAGCGTGAGATGTGAAAAACATAGAAGATCTCGTCTAAAGTAGCATGTAGATTGAATAATATCACACGCACATGCTATCTTTGTAAGAATTGCAATCTGCACCGCAGGTATAGATTGTGTATTCTAAAACTATAAATTGTTGTAAACGACGGTTTTCTATTCAGTACAAATAAATGTATTCAATGTGGTAGAAAATTGATTTATTTATATTACTATTATACTCATAATGACCTGCTATATCACTTTCTGTGTAGAATGAAATTTTATTGTAACTTTTAATTTCATAAGCAGAACAGAGCAGAAAAGAGTTTTTTTTTACTTTGACTTGGGCACATAGGCCAATCGTCAACATGAAACATATATACACAAAATAAAAAACATGCGTAGAACGTAATAATATGATACATCTAATTAATGGAACGATAATATAACAGAACCAGTATCATCTTAAAGTAAGACATATTGATCTCCGCATTTAAAAAGCATGCCATGAATGTTTGACAATACACCACATGCAGAAATACTTAATTACAACACAAATTATATACTGAACATAAGCCAATACATTTTGCCAGAGAATTTCGAAACTGTGAAGTAATCTTACGGTATTTGTACGTACTATAAACGTTGTTTTTATATTTTTCTTATATAAAGGATAAACATTTAGTAAGGTGCGTAATAATGTATCGTTTAAGGATTGAAAGGATTTTTTCGTATTATAAACAAAGCAACGTTTCTTTTGCAAACAATTGCGGAAGTTTGTACGGAATATTTTAATTTAAAGAAAAGGAAGTTCGATAGTATGAGCGGCAAGTAGAGTCATTTCCTGATACCATATACTTACATTGTTAAAGCGTACAAAGATAAAATTATTTCAGACATTTTGTTTTGCCATTAAGTTTGTTTCTACATTTTGGGCAATATCATGATCATTTTGTCTGCACAACATACATTTACCTATATAGTTCAATATTAGACCAATACTACTGAAATGGAATATTCCACAATTCATGCATGTGTACGTTACCCTTTCCCGAGGTGAGATTCATAAGTTGTTCCATAAATTTATATGGGGTTTCAAATAGTAATTGTATCATTGGTATTTGTTCTATAATCGTAATGAGGCTTTTGGTTTGTGCTTTGAAATGAAGGTAATTGAAAGTTTGTTCAATGAAAGTAGCAAAAGGAAATAATAGGTATTTATCTTGTCATGGATACGTATATGGATCGGAAATCATGTTCTGAGAATATATATTCTTGGCAATGATTAATGTACTTCATAGCGTCAAGACATTTGTATGAGTCTATCTCGGTTGGACATCTATTAAAATCGTACGGTTACACAACAGTTAGTGACGGTGCCGAAACCAAATGTAAGACACTTAGGTATAAAATGTGAGCAATCAGTGTATTCCAAACTTTTCATTTTGCATAAAAAACAAAATCTTATTCTAAAAAAGAATTATTTGACCAGTATTTCAGCGTTATTTTAAAACGTTCGTAAAAATGCGCTAAATGTATGTTTGTTTAATAAAGTTAATAAATGACATGACTGCCACCTGCAACACATATTTTAGCTTATCATATAAACGATAGTTTCATAAAAATGTTTAATACGTATGATAATAGAATTGTTGTTAAATAAATTGAAACTAATTGCATGCATATTAAATTGTTAATGTTCGGGTTATAGAGTTGTTTGTTTATGCAAAAAAAAATGTAAGTTAAGGATCATTTCGATTTCATTGGACCTTACAAATACTTCAGGAAATGTGGATATGCAATGAACGCATCAAGTCTTCATTTATCACTAGATAATATATTGTTCTGAATGTTAAAAAATATACACAAAATAAATCATTTCCAGCCAGACTTCAGAAAGTGGATTCGACAAAAATGACTCATTTTCTTCCGAAGTTAGGGATTAAAAAATATATCGCCTAATATTCCGAGCAGTTAGAAGTTAACACTTTGGTCTGGTCTAATGAAATAATTGATATAAAACAAGTTACCACTTTGGTCTGGTCTAATGAAATAATTGATATAAAATAATTAGTTCATTAGTCATTATTTGGTAAGGTTTGACCTTTCAATAACGAGAACCATTTTTACTGAAATCAATTATAAGCATATTTATAATTTTAATTTATATTATTCTGTGAGAAAAGATATCATATTAACTTAATCGTTTCATATGTTCTCATGAACTTAACCGTCTCACATTATCTCATACATATTTTAACTGTAATTTAAATGTTATAAAACACAAACTCATTGATTTACAATACTAAATGGCAACAATAGAAACTTGACTAGACATGAAGGATAACCTTTATATTTGAGTAGTTGTCCAAATGTCAAGTTAGAAATAGGATATCATTTTACCTAACGCATTAACATTATCTTGTGTATCTCTTGTCTGTTCTGTCTATCGTGCAAGTAATGTTTTAGGCGCTTATTGTGGATTCCTATCGACAAACATTATATGTAACTCCTATCGACAAACATTATATGCAACTCCTATCGATCAAACATTATATGTATGTAACTCCTATCGACAAACATTCATATGTAACTCCTATCGACAAACATTATATGTAACTAGTTAACTAAACAAAACGTGCATAAATATGTGATACTCAAATAATACAATAGGTAAATGAGAAAAGGTCCTATCAAAATTTCGGACAGATATTACATTTTATCTACAAGTAGACAAAGGCAAACACGGTAAATGTAAATGTGACAAAAACACAGAGACGAGACATAACACACATAAAGAAAAACCATCAGTTACCGCCTTGAAAAATATGATTGCATAAGTATGATATCAAATATATAAAATAACATGAAGTTTTGAGACAAAATAACATTTAACAGAAATTGTTTGCATCAAGTTAGAGGTAATATATGTTAACTTCAAAGTTTACAGATTAGGAAATGGGCCTTTATGTACTAGACAATGTTTTCTTTTCTGTACAGAAGATAAACGTTTAAACACAGTCTCCGGAGACATTCAGTTGTGCGACTTAGTTTAAGTAGATGTTTGTCCTTTCAAAACGTATGTATATTATTTTAAAGTGAAACAATAGCAAAGACAGAAAAATATATTGTCTGGGCCAAATTACTTCAGGGATTCTGATCCAGACAATCAAATGTTAAACAGACACTCTAAAAACAGCCTTGAAATTATAAAGCAGTATGTTAGACGGCTACGCAATTTAGCCACACATACAATTTGCGTTTTTATTGTTTGGGATTTACTACCACATTTTATATTCCGACTTGCCAACGTATATATATGATGTTTTAATAATGTTTGGATTCATTTGTTTAAAATGGGGAACATACATCTAGACGCAACATCTCGTATGACAACCTGCATACCCACACTAGTTGTCAGTCAGCCGTCCATCAACAATATATTAATCCAGTGACGACGCAATCGGTCTTTTACAAACCGAAAACTTTGTTGTCGCTAGCCTTCAAACCAAACACAAACAATAATTCGTTTGCTTTTTAACTTCATCACAAAAAGTGTCATTATAGCGACGTATTGCTACTTTAGTTGAGGGAAGGCGTCAGACAAAAATGTATGGGTAGAAGCCATCGGCGCACCGCAGGTCAGCTGAAAGATCTTCCTACATTCAGGCTCTCGCCCCGCGGTGGGAGGCTAAGCAGTAAAAGTCGGCGACTCTACTACTGCACAGTGCAGCGCCCCAGAAATAACGATTCATAAAACATAAACTGATGGCATGCTGTAGATAAAATATTGATGAAATCGTATAATGTCCTTTACACCAAAGATATTGATTTTATGATTACTGTATTTATCGGAAATTTGTTTTTAGGTTTCCGGTTGTTCCGTTTTAATAGTGTTCATATATCACCCTCATTGGTTAAAAATGTTCAATACAAATTGGATATTGTTTAAATCCTGTATCAAATATGGTTATTTAAAACATTGACACATAGTTTTGCCATTAATATGTTATGTTCTCTTTAAGATTTTTTTAAGAATTTCTTTCTAGTCAGACCTCAGATTAATTTAAGTTACGCATGCGACCTAAGTAATATCACCCGAGGAAAGAATAAATGGCTATTACTGGTTTAATAATGTTGCTGGGCCGATAAACACAACAAGCAAACAATATCGTTGATATTGGTCTAAGATATCTATTTCTATTTAGTACATTTTAAACAAGGGACGAAGACCCCAAATAAACCATTATTACAGATATTTAATTGACTAGGCCTTTTACCGATTACGACAAATTTAAAGAGCGATAAATGTTGACATAAAATCCCTGATTTTTCCTCTTTTCTGCTAAGTCTAGACAATAACTGTGAACTGAAGATGTCATAAATATCCTACCGAATTGTCCTCGCATCGTTCAGAATCCATCTGGCATCTAAGTTCTTTTTTGTTAAAGAAACACTGCTTTAACAATTGCAATACACTGACTAAAGGATAGCATTTAAAATCTGTGTTATTCACCCTTTGACAATTCTTTCCGCTAATTGATAATAGAATATTTTCATTTATATGTTATATTTCTACTTTTTAATTTCTCTGAAAGTAAATGTCAAGTACTTATAAGAGCAAACCACAACAATGCGGGTAAAGTGAGAAGAATATTTAATTTCAGATATTAATATTTTCTGTTGTTGATGACGACTTGTTTAGTCGTTGTTGTTGCTGTCTTTACCACTGTTGTTTGTATTGTATACTACACTTAATATTTTCGTTTCATACAGTAACGTTTATTTATGACAATTATGTTTTTGTTTGGCGCGTGTTAGAAATTAACCAAGGTTCCTACATTACAATATTTTATTTGATTACAAGGAAGTGACTTAAAGGTGTTATCCCAGGTTGGACCAAAATGTGTTTTCTCAAATAATCAAATAAATCATGGTTACTTTAAAAGTTCCTGCAGAATGCTGTTCATTGATGCCCTAGATCTTTGTTAACAGTCAAGCAGAAATCACCACACATCATTGAAAACAGTTATTTCCTACAAGAGTTACGCTGCAAAGATAAGCTATTTTAAAACTTAGAAAGCCACGTGACCATTAACTTTTGAGACCACGTTTTATAGTCAGCCGGGTAATCCGCTCTGACGTCGATATCTATTTTGAGCAGAATCTCTTTTCGAGTATTTTTATACGGTTGGTAAGAATACACTTTCGGAGTAATCAGTTTTCGCTGTTAGTTCTGTCTAACAATTCAGTTTCTGTTCAAAATCGTATTTATTAAGACAAATGTATAAGTTTTATACAAAAAATTATGCTCAAATTCCCACAAAGCAGTAGGTTCGATATTTAAATATGTATTTGATACAGGCAAACTGTCTGATACCACATTTAACCAAGATTGTAAACGTGTTAATTATTTTCACAGTTGTGACATATTAAAGTTGAACAACGATTGAATGTGCGTAATATGTAGGAATAGGTAAATAAGAAAAGGTCCTATCAAAATTTTCACAGATATTTAAATTTTATCTACCTGCAGACCAAGGCAGACAAGGTAAATGTAAATGTGACAAAAAACACAGAGGCGAGACATAACACACAAAAAGAAAAACCATCATTTACCGCCTTAGAACGGTCAGTCGGCAAAAGGGCCAACTGGGGTGCTTAAACCTGGTTTGTGGAGCGCTCCAACCTCGCACTTCCTGAAGGTTTTTCTATCAAACAAACAGTGTAAATAAAAATATCCCGTCAAAATGAAACAACTAACAGTAGGCACCTGCATCGGGAGTTAAAACAGATATAAAGAACTTATGTACATACATGATAACTAGTAATAAAACAACATATGTACAGTATGTACAGTAGATAAAAGCCTCGGCAACCAAAAACCTGTTAAGTATCTGCCTGGTTTGCGGTAAACTTTGGATGTTAATTCAGGCGGCACATAAATAAGAGGAAATTATTATTATGTAGCAGACACAATTGCAAACTGTACAAAACTATTTAAAATGAGATACGATTCTCGTTATCAGATAATTACTGGCAAAACACTGCAAACTATTTAAATGATCGCATCACATACCAGAATAGCTCCCAATGTTCTTTATATCAACACATAGGTCATTCTACAGCTACGACATATTTGCTATTTTATTTATAAAAAATAATGAAACAATTTGGTCATTAAAAAGCTATAAATCTAATTATAAAGTTGATTTCAAAAATATTAAATTCATTTTGAGGACGAGTGAAATATATAGGAATGCATTTGAAAGTTAATGTTTTCTTTCACCCTAACCAATAAATTAATGTATTCTGTACACATCTGCTCTATTTTACATAGCGTGTGTCAAACAATAAAACATCACACAACATTTTGTAGTTGCAAAGAGAATACCTGTACTTAATTTTCACCATTACACATAATAAGCAGAGGTTGTATTCGACTTTTCCTATATTGAATCTTTAATTTTATCTATGAGGGTTATTATCAATTTATGAACTAGTGATAAAGATGGTTCAACTCATTTAAACAATATGAGGCAAATTGCGTTTGCGTTGAAAATCTTAAATCTAGTTATTTATACAGTATGATATTATATTGAGTGATCAATACGAAAAATTACAGGGAAGCGACAGATATTTTATTTTTACCTGGCTTAATTTAGTGTTTGAATAATCCATAAATAAAACGGTCTATAAGATTTTGTCTAATTTGCTATAATTCGACCGCAAATTCGTATGCGATAAAAACGTACTAACAGCTTCTATACAATAATTGATTAATAAAAATGGCTATATTTTAATTAAATAGTTTGCCTTATATTTTATATACTTAACTACCAGTTGTAAATCAAAGGGCTCAGAAGCGCTGTTAGCGAGTAGAGTTGTGCAAACAATGGTCACATATATTTTTCTACATGCATTTTAACTAAAGAAAGGTCGTTAAATAAAAAAAATCATACATGCTACAGGATTCGCCCAAAACAAACATAGGTTGATATTAACTACTTTGATATTACAACCCTGTGTGATTTAAAGCTAAAATCACGTGTGCACAATTCCTCTTCGAACGTATGTGGTAGCTTTAGACTGAGATAATGGGATGATACAAATGACCCTCTCACATTACAAAACCTGGTTCAAAGCTTACCTATGCAGATTTTAAAGACTGAATAGGAGACCAAGACCTATGTAATATAGGACATTTACGCGACAGACAAATGAACATTATAATTAGGAGGTCCTAAAGTCAGCACTGATAAATCAATTACCCAAGATGATCCTAGTTTACCATACCTGGATTCTACGTTAAACGTAGCCCAACTGAAGAAGGCCCCTAGTTGGCCGTAGTTTAACCATAGTGTAAATGTGTGCGTGTGTTACTACATTCAATTACGGTAAACACTGTGGTCAGATTCGGCCAATTACTGTCACCTAGGGTCAACAGTAGAAAAACAACAACTGAATATTATCTGACAAACTACGGACTAATCCTGAATTCAGACTACGTTTATAACTACGTTGAACTATGGATAAGTACGTACAACTATGTCAAACTACGTTAAGATACGGTCACAAACGGCCATCCTCTACTACTGTTAACCTAGTGCCTGTCTGTAAGTGTGACCTTAGAGGCAATTGTAAAATGTTTCCTTGTGATTGGGTCGATGACACATAATTTCGTCTATGGAAGGAAAGATAACATCTTGTCTAATGGAGTTGTTTTGACAGTGATATTACTTAGTTACAACGACCGAGAATGCAAACCTGCGAGGCCAATCCAGTGAATAGGTAACTAATAAAACTGACAAAACAAGTAATTGCTCACAATTATACATTGACCAACTTTAAAGTAAACGAGTTTTTTCTCTTTAAAAAGTAAAGACGCTAGTGCAGATGTTTCGAGTATAAAGGCACACCGTAACGCATTTCAATATTTTACTCATAGGACTCTTATGCCGTGCATTAGAAGACTTTTGCTTTAGAAAGAAAGCCACAGATCTCACAATGTAAGACAACTCCTGCCTCCAACTCGATAAAAAGTAGTTCTTCCGTATTTCCATGTATTAACTGAAGGGGGGAATCCTCAACTGTTTACTTACGTAGGTTTTAATATTTCTAACTTGCGTAAGGCGATACTGAGTTACTCTCCCGCCACAAAATAGTTAAGTGGTTAACCCGACTCAGTTCTTGACCCGTGACCTCTTGCCTATGTCCGCTACATTGAAAACATAATCGCATAGTTTTTGTAGAGATCGTTCACCCTACACACAAATTATGCAGTTGTATATTAGCTAATCTTTAAAATGTTATCATAGTATTAAATTTAACTTCTTTTTCCGATGCAGAGAAAACCCCAGTGCATCAGCTGTGTTTGTAAATTTGTTATGCTTATATTAATTCACTGGCATTTTGTTATATATTATTTTCGACAGTGACAATTCAGACTAATATATGACGGCGTCATAAAGCACACACACATTATTGTTATGAATATGTATTCGGTTCAGGTGATCTCCGATTCACCGATTCAAGTGCCTTGCTTTGACATCATAAAAAAGCATCAAAAGCTTTACTTGGTAAAGTAAAGTCTTGTTAATGGGGACTATGTGTGCTTGTAAAACACAAGTGTAATTTGAGAAACTCGTCAGGAAGTGCGAGGTTAGAGCTCTGTAAAACCGGTTTAAGCACCCCAGTCGGTCCATATTGCCGACTGACCGTTCCAAGGCGGTAACTGTCAGGTTGCTCTTTTCCTTAAATTACTCATCACAAATTTGTTCTTACTTTTCGCTTGGCTTACATGTGAAATACCTTTGTTCTGTGCCTTTTCGGAGTTTGGTATATGTTGCAATACTCATAGGACTTTGTCATATATTCCTTTTTATTGTATTTGTGCCGAAATGAATGCTGTAATTAATGTTGTTGCTGTTTGTGTGTAATGTCTCGTCTTTGTGTTTTTGTCACTTTTTCATTTACCCCGTTTACCTTTGTCTGGAGGTAGTTTAAATATCTGTGGTAATTCATATAGGAACCTTTCTTGTTTATCTATTCATGTTACTTTTCTTAGTCACCGTCATCTTATATAAACAAAGAACGCCGTATATTTCCTCAGCATCAAGCAAGTACCAATTAAATACGATCGGACGCTTTTCACACATTTTGTTAGTAGGTCAGTATTCTTCAATACCAAAAGAGTGTATAGTGATCACACTCGAAGCCCTGATGTTAGAAGAGTGTTAAAGTTTTACATTTGGTGTTTGAGGGAACAAATACGTTTTAATTTATTGTGATATTGTCAGCGTGATTAATCAAGAATGAATTGTTATATTTCATAATTTAACACATATGTTTAGGATTTCTTTTTTGTAAATATATATATACATATCTCGTCCAATATGACCTGACTTATTTAATTAGAAAATTATTGCTGTAGCCTGTATAAAAAGCAAGATAATTATTACCCTTTGTTTATGGGGCTTACAGAAATGAACTCATTTCGGTAAGCCTTTAAGGCAGTGCATTAGTGAAGTCCATTTTCTTGGCATTTCATCATTATCCGTATACTTCCTTTTGATTCGAGATATAGTATTACTTCCAAAGCTCTCGATATTTTCTAAGAGTACTCTATTATAGTTTATAGCCTTTGTAAGTCGATGGGTAAAAATGTAAATTTAAAGTAAAGTAGAGTTCAGTTATACCCCATAGTCTGAATGCTTAAACGCTGACCGCTACAAATACAACTATTCTTTATTAAAATTATTTAACAAATAATATTGTAAATTGAAAGGCTATTATTTCAATACTGCTTATTTTGAGACTTATCAAAATAGAATCAAGATGTGCGTAAAGCATCGGGATTTTATCTGTCTTTTATTTGTATTGTATATGCAACTTTCAGATAAAGTCTTTGAACAGTAGTTAAATATTCTTTTTTTTTTCAGTTCAGTTTTTTTGTCGTTCATGTTCGAAGAATGACTAATTTAACATATGATCTCATTACTAAGCTCTAATAATGCATTTTGCTAGGACTTTTATTTCCTCTGTTTTATTCATTAGAACGTGTTGCTAAGTCATAGAAAACAGCACTGGCTGAGTCCCTACGTTTAAACACACATAGCCAGTGAGTTTGCACGTAGCAATTACTAAGCTCTAATAATGCATTTTGCTAGGACTTTTATTCCTTTGTTTTATTCATTAAAACGTGTTGCTAAGTCATAGAAAACAGCACTGGCTGAGTCCCTTCGTTTAGACACACGTAGCCAGTGAGTTTGCACGTAGCCAGTGAGTTAGCACGTAGCTAGTGAGTTAGCACGTAGCCAATGAGTTAGCAGAACTAGCATGTCTTCCCATGGAAATACTCTGCATCCCATGAATACGGTCTGTAATGTCACTAGTCGTTCAGACATGTTGATACATTGATAAATGCGGCTTTTACAAGCACATGTTTAGTACTTCAATTGCATCTAAAGATGTGTATGACTTAAAGATTATATCCTGCCATAAATCACTTACTCACTCCATCCTGTCCTAAGCTTGATAACATTTTAAATGTTTTGTTGCTGTTTGTACGGTTTGATATTAGGTAAAATGTATCACTGAAGAACAACTCGACGGCGATCTTTGGTGTTTTGCATCATGCTTTGTACTCTTTTTTATTTATTTTTTATTTCGATACAGACGCTTGCCGTTATTTGCCTTATTTTAATGGGATATTTTATTAGTTGATGCGACGCAATCGCGCCTTATGCTGACTGAACGTTCTATGGCAGGAACTGTTGTTTTATTTTTGTATTGTTTCGTCTCAGTGTTTTTATCACGTTTCATTTATCTTATTGTAAATGCCTTTGTCTAGTGCTAATTCATTTTATATAAACAAAATATGTTGTAAATGGTTTTTATTTTCACATAAATAGAATATTCACAGTAAAGTATCAAAATAATGCAACTCTTTTCACAAAATAATAACAATGAAAATATAAACTGTTGAAATAGTCTAGGTTAGAGTAAGCATCTGTGTTGTCAGTCACAAGATCGGGCATTTTTTTTTTTACTTTTCCGTAATTTTAGATTAAAATCTTAATTTGTGAATGGTATATGAATTATAATAAACATTAATGTCGGCATTTCTATTGAACCAGGTTTTATTTTTTAATAATGGCGATATAATTTTTAATAAAATGTATTCATTGTCTTTATCACATTGCGTATTTTTCTGAAAATTCAGCGGAAAATAAGAAAAAATACATAAAAACATGAGCCAATAATACATGTGTGTCAAAAACTTTGAATTCCCATTTACAAGCAGTTCACTACAGAGAGTAAAATTAATCTGGCTATTTATGTTTACAGACAAGTTTTTTGGATCGGAAAAGACACGCACCAAATCCATGATCTCGGCATTGATTAATGTGCTCCATGGCTGGTTCCATTACACCAGCTCAGTTTGATATCCGCTTGAACTGTCAACTAGTTTAGATCTGTATGCATATTACGCTTCTTAAAGTAAAATACATAAATGACAGGATCTACACAGTATATCTGTCGACTTATAAGATTATCAAAGAAACCACGTTTGAAGAAAGTGACTATTAATGGTCCACCTAAAGTCAGACGTGTCAAGCTTGCGAAAGACAAAACACCTAACTGTATGGTGTATTTCAATTCTATTAGGTGTATGCATGGAAACAGTTTCCATAAGTACTTAAAAAACTTTAGCATACATATTTCTAGGGTTAAGCTTAAACGTACAGAGAGAAACAAGAAGCATTTTGTTCATGTTATTTTTAATTATTGTGGGAAGGTCTTTTTGCTGACCTGCTAAGTTATTTACAGTAGTAGACCAGCGTTTAATTTGTTATTATTTTGTTACGCCATATATTTAATTGTTTTTTTCAAATAAAACATTATTGTTCTAGTGTGTTGTTGGCTTGCTCTTTCTGTCACACCATTTCGTCGTTTACTAAACGTGCAATTTTATAAATAAATATTAAATAGCGACAACGGTCGTAACACTACATCTAGACAAAAGCAAACAGGGTAAATGAAAAAGTGTCAAAACACAGAGGCAAGACATAACATATAAAAAAGAAAAAACATTAGTTACCGCCTTGGAACGGTTAGTCGGCAAAAAGGCAAAAGGACCGACTTGGGTGATTAAGCCTGGTTTGTGGAGCGCTTCAAGCTCGCACTTCCTGAAGGGGTTTCTATCCAAAACAGTGTAAAATAAAAATATCCCATCAAATTGAGACAACTAACAGTAAGCACCTGCACCAGGAGTTAAAACTGATAACATGAACTAATATGCAGACAAAAAAACTAGTAATATTATAAACTATCAACATATGATGTTAATTTACCTTTTACATTTTTTGCCAAAGTTGCTCAATTGCCTTAGCATCGAAATTAATGGGCAACCGGTTAATAGCCTTTGAGAAAAAACATACAGTCTACTACAATTTTTATAAAAGTATTTATTAAATCCTTAAAATAAACTTCTTAATGGCTTCGATGTTGTTTTCCTTTTAACTTAATTGTTATTGTGCCTAGAAAAAAGTCAAACCTAAATCGTATTGCTTAGTTCTTCTCTATTAAACTTTACAATAAGAAATGAGAAGTACATGTTTAATTGCATCAATTCACTTTTTTTCCGGACAAAGTAAATACACGTGCACTTTTATAAGTGGTAAACATGTTGGCATTGAAATAAGAATACATAAGCATTGCAACATATACCAAAATTTGAAAGGACTCAAGACAAAGGTTTTAACATGCAAGTATGAACAGGGACTCGCACTTCCTGATGGGTTTCTCAAATGCAAGCAATAAAAGAACCCGATCTATTTGAATAAAAAAAAATGTCAAAGCGCTGACGATTTCTTTGATAAGCGATGACGAAAGTATTGACGTCATTGAAAAATAAAATATTGTCCACATAGATTTAGAAGAGAGAGAGGTATTGTTTCGATTAGAAGAACTGCACAAAAATCGTTGATCGTAAATGAAATTAACGTTATGACTCAAGAAAAAAATTACCAGAGAAGAGTGAATGCTTGTACCATCCTGTTAATGTAAAGATGACATAGAGGAACTTAAGTCCAATGTTAATTAAAGGAAATACACGTAAAAATCCTAATTTAAATGATGACATAGATTTACATGAACGGGGAATTTTGTACGACCGGCACACTGCAAAAGTAACATATCTCCAGAACTCATCATCCAATTAGATGCACTGTTTTAACAGAACGAGTCCGCTTACATGTCATAACTAAATACTTGTTCGCTAATGGGACCGACGTTTTATTGTAGTGAGTTAAAAACGTTAACAAAGTCTTTAATACAGCATGAGACGCCCTTGCAATTCCGGATTTGATTGTACTCATACTACCATTTGCAAAAAAAACAACAAAATAAAAGATTAACTATACACTTAAAACTTATCGATCGTAAATTAGTCAAAATGAGCCCTATATTAAATTTTAGTCCAGTCAGCCTAGCCTTAAAAAGTGGTCAACCTAGAACTCTTTGCAAAAGAAATTTTTTATGCTTTTTTTGACAAGGATAATACATATATTTTCACATACTAAAAGTTTTTTTATTGTAGGTTGGTGGAAGTTTCTGAAAAATGACCATAAATAAGGTTACCCGTAAATAAATATAAATTTAATAGCACATTGCCTTACAAGCAGATTGAGTCATACAACCTTGGTAAACCTCCCTACAATGATTTAAAATTAAACATAGATAGTCAGAAAAGCACAAGATACCACATTCAAGTAATTCATTTGTATTATTTATAACATATTGATATGTTTTGATATTTTACAGGGGTATAATTTCCCCACCCACTTCTATTGTAAAATTCAAATTCGATAAACATCTAATTAAATCAATTATCATAAGCAAATACGATTTCTTGGACAGTATGAACATGTTTTAAAACAAATCAAAGTTAATTATGAAATATTATATATATATATATATATATATATATATATATATATATATATATATATATATATATATATATATATATATATATATATATATAATGGCATTCTGTGAGCTTAAATTGCATTAATATCAGGATAGGGAACCGTTCACATTAACAATTACTACATAATACAGTTGCTACAGAAAATGAACAGCAATTGTTTTAAGCCTAACTTTCCTACAAGTTATAATATGATATGACAGAGATATCAATGTATTAATAATTACATATGTAAATCGTAGTATAAACATATAACAAATCAAATGTTATTTCATGAATACTACATTTTTATTTATGTGTTTTCTAAAAGTGATCCAGTATTATTGATAAAATTGTGTAATTCTAAAGAAAAATATACATTAAAGAATTAGATAATTAAGATGACTGAAAACGGCCAATGGGCTCCACATAATATTATATAAATGTAAATGTTATTTAAACAAACATTGAGCTCTATCTCAAACAATACGTTTGATTATAGAATAATTCTGGCAAATAAATCTATTTCTGATGTTAGATTTGTTTTCAGTAACACTGAAATATGTTAACTAAAACAGTATTGTCAATATTAACATTTTTTCGAATAGCTGTAATTAAAATTGTAATAATCTATTTTAGCTAATTACCACTATTTATATATAGTAGTTAGTATTATATTAACATTAGGTAAAAACAAGCTTTCAAAAGAAAGTGTCACATAAAATGTCACACAAGTTTGGGTGACTTATGAAGAAGAGATGATCAACAATAAAAGCGATTATCTAATCACTGTCATCCATGTCAACATCGGCTAATGTAGTTGAGTTTGAACAACTAACACCCCTACAGTCTCCACAACCAATAGAACACTGCAACCCATGTTTCCGACAACTACAGCGCCTTGAATCACAATTACTCTTGCAGTTGCACCGAATTATTTTGAGTAGATTTTCAGGTGCTGGTGGAAGATCTGTTTTGGTAGGAAGTAAGTGTTTGCCTGTCGTTTCCCATCCCCAGTCTCGTGATTGAGCTGGTCATTACCTATCCAAGTTTGTGTTTGTAGATAAACTCTATAGCTGTGGTATACCATGGCAGCTGCTGTAGGTGGCAGCGTGTTGACTTGAACACAAGATGTACTTGACATCACCTTGGTCGCAAACGTTTTGAATCGGAACATGTTAAGGCCTTCTTCTGGTAAACCTCCAAAAAGATACACAACTGCTGCTTCTCAAAGTTTGGCCACTTCATCTTTTGATTCTGCATTTAAAAATTGTCTGCAATTGCTCAAAGTTTTGCGTTACAGGTAAATGCCTTTAAAGCAGTCCCTTTCCCTATTCCATATATTCGGGGAGTTGTGTCACATCCTGTAAGTGCATGAATAAATGGTAACATGCGGCAAATTTCCACACCCAGAAGTCGCTTTGTTTTATGTAAATCCCAAACTTTCGTGGCTCTTGCTCTTAAATCGAACTGGAAATACAATTTGTTAGTGTTGATGTCAGTGTGATAGCAGAGTAGCACCAACAGATCCGTATCGTCTCCAATAACAGTTGTCACGTGATCAGCAGCCAAAACGACAGCAGTTTGTACAATCAAACAATCTGCATCACCCGTGGCATGTATGACTTTAATTCCTTGCGAAATGAGGTGATCCCCAAGAAGATGTATGAAGTTTTGCTTGTTTTCACTATTTCTTAGAAAACTCTCATTGTTTGATTTGAAGGGTGTGTCCATGGAAAATTTAACTCGTGTCCCTAAAGTACCTTTTGTTCGCCGGATGTGGGTAATATCTTTTGTGTGCTTGGGCGGTTTAAATATCCGTCAAAAACTACAACTGGATTTGTGTATCTTTGTTGCAGGTACTCACTGTATAGGATAGAAATTGCGCCAAAAGAACTTCCTTTCTTCCAAGGGATAATCTGTAATAATGAACCACCGTCTATAACATAATGTACGTCAGGAGATTCAAACGAAGTTTTCTCGCAGTCACCTAGTTTCCAAATATAATCAGCTAAGTTTGATTTCTGTGGCGCTCTTGGTAACCCAGTATTGTCAAACAATGAAGACGGCACGCCACAGAGCTCGTACTGAAAAAATTCAGCAATGTTGTCTTCATATCTGCTTGCTGCGGTGGTAAGTCTCTAGAATAGCAGTTGTGGGTCGATAGATATTACATCATTTGTAACTTTTGGATGTCTTGGTGATGAGCGTTACAGCCTGTTGAGATCTTTTGAACGAGTATTGCTCAATGTTTTTCCCGACCATGTTTTGAATTGTAGCGTTCCCAATATCTTGAGCATCATCAACATTTACACCGACCTCCGCAGTGACACCAGTCTCGATATTACGTAATGAAGTTTCTGACTCATCAAATGGGTTACGTTTGCAAAGAAAATCCAACAGTGTTTTTTGTGTCTTTCTCGTCTCTCAACAAACGTACTTTTCCTACTTCTTTGTGTTGCGGACTTGTCGAGTATTTGGTGTCACAGAATTCTTGCATTGTATTGTTCATTTCTGCACTTGCTGGCATTGAAAACAGCCATTGCGTCCTTTGTAATTCGGACATACCTCGTCCCCGAGTAAGTCCACCTGTTGTCTTTACCGACCGCATTAAGACTTGTTCGATGACGAGATCGTGGATAAGCCGGCCCAGTATCTGTCCGATCTTCTTATAACATGATTTCCATGCTGAAAGGCTGTATACACGTCTGGATGTTCTTTTTCCAAGTTTAACATCTTCTGTAGATACAGGTAGCTGATTTAAGGTATAGGTTAAGACCAGATGTAGCAAAATATGGTAGCATTTTTTTTAGTTAAGACAAGTGCAATTGCCAGTCACCAATCCTCTCAGCCCGTATAAACTGCTTTAGTATTTTAACCATGTCTAGGTACATGAGCCATAGCTTTGCCGTTCGATTCGTCTTTAGTACGTCTTTTTGTTCATTAAGCATGTTGTTAATTGTTTGAAATGTCTCATCCTGACAAATGGCATCGAGACTCATATCTTGTTTTTCTTGCTGATCATATAATTCTTTCAGTTTATTCACATGTTTATTGTCGGCCATCGAATTTTGTTCCAGTTCCAGGAAAACCTCTTCTTCATTAGCTTGGTCTTGCTCAGAAATATTTTCTGATGTGTTTGTTGATATGGAGTTTAATCCAAAGAGTTTTGACACAAGCAATGCATGAAGTGCAGTATCGACCAGAAAAAGTCCCCTTACTGCTCTGGCAATGGCCTTTCTAGACATCACGTGCACAACAGCATTTGGTGCGTAAATCGCTTCAAGTACCTCTTGTAAACCCGAACCTGCCATTAAATGCCAATACTCCCTATAAAACTCATTTCAGTGTGAAAAGCTCCTAAACGCAAGACGATGTTTCGCAAAGGACTCTGGTTGCATTGCGCGTTAATGACATACGTAGCCTTCTGGTGCAACGGTTGGTCAAAAGTAAGAATTGGAGTTACCCCGTACCTTTTGGACTGGTTGCATACAAAGTGAAGTGTAGAATGGATGCAAGATAAATCACTCGGACTCATGTCGATCATGGGCTTGAATGTAATGCTGGACGTGCTGGGATATGCTTTGTTGCCTGATGATACAAACAACTGCATAAAACCTGACCAGCTTGGCCTGGATAGTCGCAGTGGCCATATGATATACATAAATGTGTCAAACGCTGATCTTGTGTCTTCTTTGTCGAGATACGCGTCTAGCTTCAAGAACGTAGCAGGTGATGTCTCTTCTTCGTGACATTTAAAGTGTTTAATGTCTATTTTGCCAAGCGCCGAAAGCTCATCAGATGATATATCTGATCTTGGAATTGGAATACGTACAGATGATCATGGACTTGTGCAAGCAATAATCCCCATACCATGGAAGGTATTATGACCGTCTAAAGTTCTGATGTTATGGTCGACGTTGTCTGCAACAAACTGAATAAAACGACCAGGAAAGAAGTCTGGTATTGATGCATTCAGCGCAGCAGCTGCATTTGCTTCAAACTTTTGAACCTCCCAGTACGAAGAGCGAAATCCTAAACTGTTCAGGGTATCTAGCATAAATTTGGATCCAAAGTGGTGGTGAAGCTGTATTCCCAGTCCAATTTGAAGCGGTGCTATAATACGTTTGGGTCTACATGCTTGAACAATAGCTTGACCGATCGATGCAAGTTTGATGCTATTGTCCTTACCAGTCACTATTTTCTCCATAAACCGTTGTAAGCTAGGGGGAAGATAATCAATGTTTTCTTCTACAGATGAAACAGCTGAAAATGTCGGATAAAACTTTTTTGATGATTCGATTAATAAAATGTCATTTTTAATCAGTTTAGCAGATGTTTCAATTATGTTGTTCTTAATTATGCTGACATCATTTTCGACGTTTTGTGAAACTTGTGAACAAAAGATGCTGCAGTTTGCTTCAGGGTTACTATGTCAGATTTACCATCTAAAGTACTGATCAATATTGACTCCCCAAAGTGGTCAGTAATTTTTTTTTCATATGTTTGCAGCTGTAGGCCTTTTCACCACAAAAATCTGCCATCATGTTTACTAACTGATTGACGGTAATGCTTTCGCCAACAGATGTTTCAATAAAATCAATGATTTTATCGAAAGCGGAAACCTGTTCCTCATTTCCTGGCCTTTACGGACTTTCCTTCAATGCAGTATCTTCCGTATCTTGAAAGCACTGTGGTATTTGCCTCCCAGTTCTAACATTTACATTACATGACTGATGGTAGACAGCTTCTGCTGCTGGTAGGTCTAGAGCAAGAGTGAGTCTGCTTAAAACGTCACAGGAACATGCGTCATTTCTTTCATAACATATTCTATTAATGGTTTCCTGAAACTCAAAACATCTAACAGGGTAAACATCGTACTCGCGCTTTTTTGCATTTAATTTTGCAGATTTTGTGCAAAAGAGACATTTAACCTTAAAATCAAATGAACTTGCTGAATGCAGTGATCTTGATAATTTAGCATTATAAAATTGTCAGTAGAGTTGTTAGCAGATTGTCTCATATTAATACGATAATATATATCCCTACGACAGGTTACATGCACAGTTTGTCCTGAAACCTTTTTACTGCTTCCTCTAGCTTCACTGGCTTTATTTATACTGATGCTTCCCTTTTCTCTTCCCTTTTTCTTGGCTGCCCATCATCAAGACGCTGATTACAAAAGGGACACTCTTCCATTGTTCTACAATAAAAATTAAATTGCTTGTTGCAGCTGTTTCTTTAACATGAGAAATATTCCAACAGATTGCAAGCCTGTGTTGGGTCATTTGACATTTATCGGCATTTTTTTTTTAATTAATGTATGGCACTACATATTTTAAATTTCCATTGTTAAATATACAAGAATTAAAAAGAATATGTTTTGTTGTTGATTTGTACTACATACCTATTGACAGTAAGCGCAGATAATGGTGGCGAAGAATCAGTCATTTCGCAACCTTTTCACATCTATGGAATGATGATAGCTGAAAACTAGAAGGAAAAAACACATTTGTTATAAATTTTTAATTTAAAATTAACAGGTAAACTTTTTAAATGAAAGCAGCGCCGAAAAGTAAAATATTGAATATTTCATTATATAATGATATTTAATTTAAATGGTCAATGATTGTGATACTTTTAAGGGTTACGGATTAACTACAAATAACTGTGTTTTGGAATTAAAAGTATGGAAAATAAGCATTTAATTACACTCTTAGTATCAAATATAGCCCATGTGTTCCACTGTTGACAATGAAGAATTTACATCATTCATGTGTTTTCGCTGTAAAAAAATCAAAATACAACATTACTGTATTTAAAAAAATGAGACAATATAATTGGAGTCAATAATTTTTATTAAATTCGATAAATTCCTAAACTGATTCGTCATAAATTTAACAAAAAGATGGTCCGTATTCGCTTCCATAGATTGTTTTGTTCGAGCAGAATTTCATTTAGAAATTTTTCTCAAAAATATTTTTCTTGAATAGGGCAATGTTATTATTATAAAAAAATAATAATTATGCGATGATTGATTGAATATGAAACAATAAATTCAATAATTCTAAAAAAAAATAAAACAGGCGATTGTTAGCGTGACCTTCAAATTAACCAAGTGTTTAATTTTAGTTTATTTATATGGGACAGTTCCGAATGGTCATTTGCGTGATATATAACAGATAAAAGATATAAAAAGTTACTTACGGGTCAGAATTTCCATGCAAATGTATCATATAAACCGTTGTTTACATCATTTGTCTTGAAAATAAGGCGGTATCAAACTTGTTATGATGTCATTTTTCAAGCGTTTCACTAAGCGAAACCAAAAATTATTGATTATGACGTATGCATGGTGTATCGTTCTCGCCATTAATTTTATCTGCTTTCTGCGGAATTTTAAAAGTCAATCCTGAAAAAAACGGCAAGTGCGGTTTTATGCAACATTATTTTGAAGTGTCTTTAGGCTTGTACTTTCGTACAGTATTGAAAGATATTCTTTCGCAGAGAGTTCTACCCCAAAATCTAGGCTGACTGGACTATTTGTTGAAGAACAGAAAGAAACATGAGCTTGTTTGTAGAAAAACTATATAAAATAACTGAATCTATTGTGCTTAACCTATTTCTGTTTGATATTTTTTCAGATAGTGTATAACTATTTTATACTTTGTTATTAGATGTCAATTTTATAATATTTTTGAATCTTTGAATATTTGATATTGGGTTTAATAAAATGATACGGTGTATATAATATCATCTAATATTTGTTATTGTTAAAGGAATTAATCTTTTTAGACTAAAATGACCTTTAAACTAACGTAACAAGTAAATTTCATATCCTTTCTGGCATCAAACATATTCCTTAGACATTAATTAAAGAAGAGATCAAATAAAAATTAAACTAAAATTGACACTGATTTCAGTTATCTCCGAAATGTGACATAGCTAGACACATGACTAGTTACATAAATGACATAAGCACGACACAGTAAGTTATAAAAAAATTCCGAGAGTTTTAAATTCTGAAAACTCTCTCACTCAAAGCGTCTTTAGTGCCTTTGTATATTTCCAGACATCTTTCTTCAATCAAAATACGCAGACAAAAACAGTAAGTCAACTTATAGCCAATAGTGGTCTCAGCATCTGATCGCGTTTGGGTTATCCTTTAGTAATCTAAATGCTTATGTCATTCAAAATGTCCCGATTTATGTCTAAACATTGATTATCAGTTCATCTAGAAATGGGATTAAGGGCGATATTACATTCAAAATTTTATCTGTATTATTGAAAGTCTCCGTTATCTTTAGATGATCTTAGAAATGCCACTGCTTAAAAAAATGCTTTATCTTAAAATTAACATAAGTATGTTGATTTTTTTAAAAATGTTCAAAGTATATTAAATACTAACTTTATGCACATATTTTACAAAATTACAATAAACCAGAAGGTTCACTACGAAACGAAACGTCGAATAACCATTCGATCACTAATCACAATCAAATGGAAATATTAATATTGTTATGAAATACCAATTTCCGATAACTATGACTTATAAATTATAGCAAAATATAATAAAATGTCATTGAGGTGTTTCTTTGAATGTGTAATATATTATCCACGAAAATTTAGTAATAATAATAAATAATAAAGACAGTTACGCTGAATGAAATAAATGTAAACGAGAAATATGGGTATTCCTGTGATCACCTGTAAAGACATTGTACGGTGTAGTCGCATATCTCTTACAAGTATCTAGCTTATGGATTCAAGCACACACAATATAAACTAAAAACAAAGTTGAACGTGATGGTTTGTCTGTTATTTTGGTCTTTACAATTGATACAATACACCAATGTAATGATTCATAAATAATAAATAGCAAAGCATGTAAATAGACAGCATATGACAGAGTATAGTCCAACGACATCAGTTATACAATTGTTTATAAAAGATATATAATATTTTATAAATGTATTCAACTGTCAGCAAACACATATGGATGTCACTTGAGTGCGTATGAGTTTCTATAGAGAACGGAACTACCTGAACTGCTCTTAGGAATTTGAATGGGTTATGATCCCTTATACGCCGTCTCGCATCTCATATCAGTGACTTTTTCTTAACAAAAGTAATAATGGCGATGAATATGTAGAACAGCTGTCGCATATACCATTAAAAAGCGTGTTATTATATTGCTAGTTTCAAAACAAATGGTTATATGATAGCTTACCAAATGTCTAGTTTCCGAAATAGACCAAGTGTTCACGTTTCAAATATCGTCATACTGTTGTAGAGAAATGTTCGTATTCAGATATAGATTAAATTGTTGTTCTTTCAAAACCATAAGCTGTGGCTTATTATTATTAAAATGATAAAGATAATTCTAATTTAACTTGTCATTTGCGATTAATCAAAAGTGCCTTTCAAGGGATTCTCACTCAACAAATGACAATTTTAAACAATTTTAAAACAACATTTAATTCTGTTCTTTGTGCCACATTGTTTACAATGACGGTCATACTAAATTTCGTATAGTTTTATGAAGTTTCATTTTTATCATTTCAAAATGTATTTCTTAAATCTAATTTGGTTTGTTTTGATTTGATCTGCAGTAGGGGAGGCATCAAAACCTGAGATAATAGCTCTGTTAACCGTTTGATACACCCACCCTGTTGCCGACTGTCAGTTTCAAGTCATTAACTGCTGGTTTAACTCTTTTTATGCATTGTTTTCCTTCGGTGTTGTGTCACATCTTCTCACATTGAACTGGCATGTAGATACCTGATTCATGTGCTTTGTTTGCAAATCTTAACATATGTTGTATTACTCCATTCCAGGGTCATACTTTCGTTTGATTCGTTACACTTATAAACTCGAGGTCTTTAAAAAAGGTCAATAAAAATTCTGGAAACTCACAATTGAAGAAAATTAATCATAACTGATATCTTCTTACAAGCTGTTTCTCCATGATTTAGTAACAGAGCATTGTCACCAAATATACACAACTGTGTGCTTTTTGTCAGGAATATTTAACGTTTATTTAATATTTAAATCCTGTACAAAACATTTTGTCTGAAACGAATGTGACTGATAATTATTAAATCAACTTTGTCAGATATTGCATTTTTATGTGCATGACACACATGTCTTACAAAATAGTTTTTTTTTCGTTTCGCTAGACTCGAGAGATAACTTCTACACGAGTTCCACGCAAATACTACAAAGTTAAGTTTCACTTTAATAAAAATGAGAAGATAATATTGAGGTTCTAAGTGTACACCACGTTGAAGATTAGGCAAGAATTGTGTCATGAATTAAATCGTTGAAGTATTGCAGTGTAATGGGTTTTTTTTTTTATTTGTTGTTGTTGTTGTATTTTGTGGGGACACAAAAGTGCTGCCTTCTTATTCATTTTAATGTTTATTCACATACATAATCACGAATTTGGAGAATGCTTGCTACGAATTAATAAACGTCTATCACACCTGCTATTCACATCATCTGGCAAAATGTTTTTGCTTATAGGTTTTGTGAGATGCAGTTTAGATTGATGTGCGATATTTTATAAGCGTGCCGGTTCTTTCACAACAAATGTTGAGCACTGTTAAGAGACATAGAAAACATTACGACTTGTCAGTTACATGAAAACGCCGTTTAAAGATACTTCATCACTGTCAGTAGTTACTGGGGTTTTTCTCGCTAGCTTAGGTTGTATTGAGCATAATCTTGTGGAAAATATTTTAACTAGAGAGGGAACTTGAAAATCAGATGTATTGCAATTGTAACCATGATTTAGCTTCACGAAATTTTTTTAATGAACGTGATTTAATTGCTTTATATATTAAAATGATTATTATTAATGATTTTTTAAAATTAAATATTAAAACAATTATAGTTTAATAACTTTAATGATGCACCATTAAAGTTATTCCCCTTGTATCCGTGTCTGCTTCTACGTCATCAATCTAATAGCATGCACAATATATTTGGTCAGACATTAAACAAAATTAAAATTAACATTAACCGTTTAATGTTCTGCATCCTAATTGTAGTTAATTTATAAGTAAAAAAGGATTAAATAATAAAATCTATTGCATAAAAGATATCTGTTCGCTAAATTATTTCATTTTTTCTTTTTTTCTTTTCAACAATCAACCTAGTTAGACAAAGCAAAGTAGTAAAACCTCTATATAAAAGTTCTGATAATGTGTTTCTACATCTGATCAATATAAAAACATTTTGCTTTATAAAATAGATTGCATGAAAGTATTACACAAATTGTTTGAATAACTAATATCTTTTATATTATAATATACGATCCTAGTATCAATATCTTGTATTTTGACACAAGGATGGGTATGAAAAGTCACCTCAACTTAATGTATTGATTGATCTTGTCACAATTTTCCCTGGAATATAAAACAATAAAAATATGTCATATACACGTTTCTGTAAGTTTTACGAACACGCTTAGTTCCAATTAACAACCAATTTACTGAAGAACATAAAATAATCTGGCTATTTATGTTGTCAAAGATAGGTGCTTTAATCGTAATCGACACGCACCAAATCCATGTTTGTGTAATTGATTTATGTGTCCCATGGCAGCGGCTTTTGCCTGTTCTAATATTCGCTCAGTTTGAAGATAGTTAATAGAACTGACTGTGTCGAAATATTGTTTACATGTGCATACACCAATGTTGTTGTATAAGTATATATACTCACGTCATCGGGTTTAATACTTTTACATCTTACTAACAGTCCACACGTTCTCTGCCTACCTAGCCGATGTCGCCTTTCTTCTATAACATGAAAGTAACAAAGAAAACAAGAATTTCGAACTCGATAAAACGTTAATCGTATTGCAATGAATAAATTACAAAGACAAAGACATTCGTCGACCCACTCAAAATCTCAATTCATTCTGGACTTGTCATTTCAAATTTGAATCCCCCCAACCCCCGTGCATGTTATCTATGTTGTCAATTTACTTGATTTAAAACTTGGTACTTGAATTCCAATTACCCTTGAATATAATGCTGCAACAATTTGCCTTTCTTCTATAGTCATTACAAACGTTGTATTTCTTTTGCAGTCAAGAATTTTGTGAATGTTGTTCTAATAGAAATAATAGAAATAATCCCTCTCCCAAACACAATGTAGACGTTATTTTAATAACGGCACTACCATTTTTTAATGTCGTATGCTAAGTGTCATCACCTGGACAATTTTGTTTTAAAAGAATATGTTTCTTCTCACTGCGTGCACTTTAGGAACACCGAGAGGAGGTGAGGGATTATACATGTAGCTCTATAAAACCGATTTAAGCACGCAGTTGGCTCTTTTGCTGACTGACTTTTCCAAGCGCTAATTGATGGGTTTACTCTTTTTATATAATGTCTCATAACAGTTTTGTTGTAACTTTTACATTTTACTGGCAAGTGAATACAATTGACTTGTCGTGTGCCTTTTAAAATTTTAATTTATGATGCTATGCTGATAGAACCTTTTCATAAATTCTTACTGGGGTTAATGAATGTGTCCGAAGTACATACAATCCTTTTGGGTATAATAAAACATATGCAATTTGTAGCGCCCCTGATGTGTAAACCGATGCATAAACTAGTTTGGTATAAGTAAAGATTCCTTTAAAATCACTAAGTTTATGGAATTTCTTTTCCAGCGGTCGTGGCATCTTTATTATATTGATTGGTCCGTTTAAATAAATGATCAAAGGCATTTTACTGACAGTAGAATCATTATGATTTAGCGTAAGTGAATACTTATTTGCTTGTTACTGAAGCAAATAGGATGCACAGTTCGGTTAGTATGATTGGTAAGCTTAATCTGTATTTTCACATCTTATTGAAAAAATGAACATTCTAAGACAATGTTATTCATCGCAGTATGCTTCTTTATAGTGCACAATTATTGTTTATTTGGAAACACGATATTTTAAAAAGCAGTTCATGAAATTTCCAATGTTTAACGCTGCAATGAGCTATACATAAAATATTACAACAATTTCTCGACGAACTACAGTGTGACCTAGGAAGCGTGCGCTTCCATTCCTGGTTGCTGATTGGCTAGGTGGGTGGAGCTTATTATACTACGGACTATCTTCATGAATGGACATAAACATGACGTCAAAATTGAAGCATACAGCAGGCGTAAACATTTTCAATGCGTATGTTTTTTGTTAAAAACATTTTTTTTTTTGCAAACATATTACATAAAATACACTTATTTTTATGAATATTACAAAATACATACCTTGAAAAGTTGAATAGCCTAAAAACAAGTGTAAGGTTTTAAAACAAGGTGATAAATACATGAACATTCATGTGTTTGTATTTGAATAATTTGCGTATTATGTATTTACAAATTTATAAATGGTACAGACTTTAAAAGATTTTTATCTATTTTAAAACTGCCAAATTATGCATTTTTTCGTTTTATTATCTTTGCAACATATAAATGAAAATTGTATTTAGCGCATTCAAAATATACAATGCTGATACTACCCTGTAGATATTTCGCGCATATCCACTAGCGTAGACAAGAAATGCACGAGATTTGTTTACCCAGTATTAAACAGATTCTAGCCAATATAGTTTAATTGATTTTGGCATTAACATCGTCATGGCCTCCGGATTCCAACAAAAAGCACCAGCAGCGAATCTATGCTCATGACAATGATTGATAAGAAAAGTGGTGCCAGCAATTAAAATTGTATGAATGTTATGAACATAATTGATTTATAATGGACTTTCTCGTGAATCGAATCTATGAAATAATCACATACGTATGTTAAAGGAGCATGCATTAATTGAATTGTTGATACAATTAACTACATTGTTCAATAACTTTATATTAGTGTACCTGCGGATGTTTAAAAAGTACATAAAAATATCACTATCAACACTCAATAAGCACGTGTACATATGCATACACACAGACACAGACACGCACACACGAACGAACGCACGCACGTACGTATACACATATATCGTTACAGAAATAAAACGCTCTAAGGTTAAATCTCTGCTGTGTAGATGTCGTTTAATTTAAATTCCTTTAAGTATGAAGATACGAACAATTTGCACCATTTTTTACTAATGTGTTATATTTTTAAGTTGTAGTTTGCCGTTTGATAATAAGAGACTCTGTGCATAATGCGAGGTGAAACGGGGCCAATATTATGTCAGGCCTGCCTTCATTAGTGGTGTAGAGATCTAAGTTATATGATACATCTATAGTATGGTAGAGGTATGACTAAAAATAAGTGTTCGAGATTAACATTTCAGTAGCAAAAAGTTAAAAAGCAAAGACTATATACAACAGTCTCTGAAATAATGTGGCCGGAATAGTTGAAGTCTATAACATTAACAAAAATTTAATTAAATTATATAAAACTAACATCTTTAATCATTTCAAGATCGTCCAGTGTCCGCAAACTGATAACTTGCAAAACGCTGTGTGCATTGTTTATTGCAAAAGTTGCAGGAAAATGCATCCGTGGTGAAGAGCGGGATGTCTACCAACTAAACCATTCTCACATACGCAGAAAATACAACATAAGTACAACAACGCATTTGCCTAACGTTTTATGAATCGAAAAACGTTGAAAAAAAAATATTCACATATAGATCCTGTGAACTTAAATACACAGGAGTAGGGCGGGAGAAGCCACTTGACTTCAAATTGTTACACGACGCGATATTATGACAAGGCTCTGAAATTCGAATCAAACGCAAGAACGTATCGCTCAACAAAACTCGTTCAAGTAAACATATTTTATTAACTACTTATAACCAAGTAGAACTACCAATTTCCCCAAACTTTTAACTATTTGATTCGTTAATAGACTCCACACTCCATTGTGCAGAGATCTGTTGTCGGTTCTACGTCACACATATAATAGATATGCACACGAAGTTCTGCAGAAATAATTCTGGCATTTAAACCTGCTTCTATTCGTTGCAAAAATAATGGTTAAATACTGGACAGGTACATTACATGAAAATTGAATGAAAACTGTTTATTAGATAAACATAGATACTTTTAAAATCAGATATAGATAACGGCTGTACATACAACGAGAGTAATTGGGACTATCTTATCAATCAAGTATTAGATGACTCAGGACTTACAAGTATATTGCAGAATCTCATGCCAATTTACAACTTATAAAGAGCACATCTTTGATGTGTACTACGAACTGTGGTATGCAGCAGTCAATGACTCATCACGACTCGATGTGATATTATGCCTTGTTTAAACACGTATTAAACATTGAAACGTATATTGACACTATTAAAACACAAAACTTAGAATATTATTGTCTAAGTTTAGAAAATCGTCTAATAAATTATTCTTTGAACAGAGAAGACGCATGAATTTACCTTAGAAATAGTAGAAATTGCCAGAAGTCTAATCTAAACCGTCTTGAAAATGGTAATCACGTTTTATTAATTTGTCCAAAATATTTAAATATATGAAGCGCTATTATTTCACTTGGCCAATGAAGCAGAGAGCTATAACTTAATGTAAAATACATCAGCAACTATTGTTATAATGTAAAGAAAATGCAGTTATTATGCCAGCTTATTAAGAATAAATGCTTAAAAGAATCAGTGTCGTTTCTATATATTCAAACTATAACTCAATTTTACTCCCCTGATAAACACATGTTGTGTTGAATAATATTGGTATATGTTACTATAGGCATGTACATGTATAATTTTCATGCAGTAAATGTATTGCAGTGGATATGCAACTGTCGAAAGTACTCAGGAATTTACTAACATATTTTACAGCTATACCTTTAAATTATTAAATCATAAAATATGTGTAATCAAATTGTTTCAAAACATTGTGCTTTATGCTTAAACCCGATTTTCATTCCGATATTAATAATGCGATTAATGTCAATTAATACAATTGATTCATATTGCTAAAATAAATTTGTCACTGGCAAGCTTTTGTGACAAATAAGCTTCACATGACAGTGATGCATCGTCATTCACTAAACAATACCGTATCTGTCTTATCCATGACATGTAATTAAGCCATTGTCCAATGATGTATGCCGTTATACCGCAGCCAATATCGTCATATCATTGGTCTTATCTTCAGAAAATAGGATTATTGAATTAGGTTATTAAAATATACTTGTGGATTTTACTGTATTCATTTATTAGATGGATCTTAATTTGTTACTTAAAAAGTTGTCAACACGTACATACATAAATAAACAAGTGTTCATTCAAATGTTCTTGTGAATCCACTGTTGTTAATATAATCTTTTACTGTCTACCTCTGTGGCTTTGTTGTATTACGACCAGAAAAACTTTGACAACATTGGACCATTGTTTTGAAGAGTATTTCCCCGGGGAATAGCTCTAACAGCCAACTTCCTCAGTTACAGCATGCTCCACAGCACAACTAGAAACTGACAGATGGAATATAATTACAATATTTTATAGTTATATATTGACATTTATATAGATTTATATTACTATTGAAACATTTAAACGCAACAAATACTATTTCTACAAATTTAAACTTATCGTTTGCCTTAGTCTACAGGTAGATAAAATTAAATATCTGTGGAAATTTTAATAGGAACTTCTTATTTACCTACTTATATACAATTAATTTGGTTTCAAATGACAGGTTTATAATAGGATTTAACGTGAGTTGTTGTAGAAGAGCAAGTGTCTGTCGCTGCCTCCTCTTACGGTTTATAATAACCATAAACTGTAAGACATTACATTGCAAAATCAGATCATTAACTCAAAACAGTTTCTCTATGTCACTTGGAAGTATATTGTCAGGAATATCTACATATAATCAGATTTCTTAATCAGGTGTATGACACTAATCTGACTGGAGACTCAACAATTAATTAAATTGGAGAGCAATGCCCTAGATTTTTACAGGAATGCCGTCAATCCTACCAGACCTATGACATAAAAGTATAAAAATTCAGGAAATAAATGTAATTTTAAATGGATTAAGAAAGATTAGACTTTGAATTGTAAGTGGAATTTGAGCTTATTGAATGCGATTCATTAACTAATAAGTGTGCTGTTTAGTGGGACAAACAACGTGGTTCAAACTTGTATAAAGCAATTACATCATCTTATTCTTGACAAGACCTATCACTTTACATGCACCTTCCGTAGCATTTGCTCACTACAGCCTGGTTCTGATATTTTTGACACAACATCCCTTCAAGAGATCATCGACTTCTTGGGTATTTAAGATATAGTAACATTAAAACGACCTTAAATAAGTGGGTTTGCGTAGCATTTCTGCCTTTTTTATACCGACGGACTGAAGTTAAAACTAGAGTTATAGTACCGTCTAAGAAATACTGCACAAGGGACATAAAATTTATCATAAGCCCAGATAAGAATATTTTATAAAATACGCTTAGTTTTCCCACGAGTGTTGACTTCAGTGAAATTGCATGGACCTCTGGTCTGGCGCCACACAGAATGTCTTGATTTATATGTAAAGCCCTTATCAAAGTTACAAAAAGAAATGATGCCAAATGCTGATTTAATATTACAGATGGTAAAGATAAAATAAGCAAAAAATCGTTCAAAAGTTAAACTGTTAGCTGAACCTTTGTCTGAATATATTTATAAAATAATAGTAATGTACATTGACGTCAGCCGTTGGAGCTGATATCTGGCCTAATATTGTGTTTATTTATTTCGAATGCAAATTCTTTTCTCTTTTTTTTTTGTTTTGTTATTGGGGTGTGTGTTCATTGCTCATTGCTCATATATAGTTTGTCATATACATATATTCATATTCTTGAATACAACAATATTACTTGTACAGTGTGACAGTCATGAAAATCTCCCCGCGCATGTAATCTATGTTGTCATTTAATTCATATATGTTATATCCTATAAGGATTGTTACGTGTGTTTCCTTTGATGGACATTGGACTTTGGTTCCTCAAGTCCATCCTTCACACGAACAGGATTTACAACCATTTACTCTTCGCTGGTCACTTTTTTCTTGATTCCGAAGGTTAATTTTATTTACAATCAACAATATTTGCGTTATTCTTCTAATCGAAATAATACCTATCTCTCGCTTCTAAACACGGTGTGGACATTGTTTTTAAGTGACGTCACAACTTTCGTCATAACATATCAAAGAAAGCGACAGCGCTTGGACATATTTTATTCAAATAGATCGGGTTTCTTTTCATTTCGTGCATTTGAGAAACCCATCATAAAGTGAGATGTTCAAGCTCTGTAAAACCGATTTAAGCACCGTAGTCGCTCCATATTGCAGACTGTCAGTTTCGAGGCGGTAACTGCCGTATTTACTCAATTTATTACATGACTTATCACAGATTTGTTCTTTTACACTTGGCTTGCATGTTATACGATTGGACCTGTGTCTTTTCAAATTTTGCTATATGTTGCTTTACTCATAGGACTTTGACATATATTATTATTTAAATTTTTATCGTGATATAACAAGATATCACTGTAGGAAAATTACATTTTATCAAGTTTCGTCCAAAGCTTCAGGTTTCCCTCTAGTATCTACAATCGAACTAACCATCGTAAACCTGTATACTAGAATATCATGCGCAAACTTTAGTTTCGCCTTCTGTATCTACAATTCACACTAACCATCGGGAGCCTGTATATTGGAATATCATGCTCAAACTTACGCTTCACCTCCTCTATCTACAATTGAACTAACTATCGTGGGCCTATATTAGAATCTGTCGCAAACAATAGGCTGCTGTATCTACAATGGAACTAACTATCAGGGTGCCTATATTAATATATCTGGCGCAAGCTCCAGGTTCCCCTCTTGCATCTACAATCGAACTTACCATTGGGTGCCTATATTAGAATATCTTGCATGGTACGCCTTCTAGACCTACGTGAAACGGCGTTATCACATATGTGTTATGGTAATTGCTAGATTGAATCAATAGTATAACCATGCTTGTCTGTATCACGATTGTGAAGTTTCAGACGCATTTACTATATATAAGTTATTTCCAAAAATTATGTAAAATGACCAAAGTAGCGAATAAACGAAGAGATTTAGTTTAATGCGGTTATTCGTGACATTATATCATTGTTTATTTATACAGTATTTTTACAAATTACAATCCCAATCAGGATTATTTCGTGTATTTTTCTTTTACGACTATTTAGACTTTGGTACTTTATCATCATCTACTCGTGAAAAGGATGCTACAACCATTTATACTCCCGCCTTTTAGTCATTTTCTGTAGCCTCCCTTGCCAATTATTTAATTTCTTTTACCGTCAAGATTTTTTTTAAATACTTATGCTCCCACCCAAATGCAATGTGGACTCAATTTTACTAATTTATTTTAAATAAAGTAACAACTTAACTTTGACAAAACTTTTTGTTAATTTTATTTTCACTGCTTGCATTTGAGAACCCCCTCAGTAAGTGCCAAGTTAGAGATCTGTAAACCGGTTTAAGCATTCCAGATGGCCTTTTGAGGATTGGCCGTTCCAGTGCGTTGGGTTTGATCTATTTTATATTATATCTTGTCAGTTTTGTTGTAACTTTTACATATCACTAATATGTTGGTATCTTTGTGATGTAAATTTCCAAGTTTTAATACTCATAAGACCTTTTCATATTTTCGTATTCAGATTTTGGGGCATATTTTCATGCTTTGCTGTTAATCTTATGATTGAAAATTGCAGATAGCATTAAGTTTTTCTATCTGATATCTATCTCATATATATCAAGAGGGGATTGTAAATTATGGTATTTACCAGATCTAGCAGAAAGGAAGAAATGTTAAGTGGACATTCAATATGTACTAAAATATCAACTGCTTTAAGCATAATATTCATATTATATCATATAATTATTCATATAATTTTCATATTTTATTGATAATTTTCTAGTTATCAAATTGCCAATAAATCTCAATTAGATCATGTTTTATTCCTTATTTATTTCGTCCATAGGCTAAATGCATACTCATTATATATATTTATATTGACATTTCATTTAACGATTATTAACGGTATGCGAGCAAATAAAGCGCTCATATAAATAGCTGTTATAATATGAAAATATTGCTTTTCACGGAAATGCATTAAGGAACAATAATAATTTGGTAAAAGGAATGGTAAAAATGTCAAATTTTGTAAATATACAAACTGGACATAAAACTATAATTAAAATACCTCTAGTAAAATTTAGTTGTGACTTGATTATCGTAAGTAGTAATAGTAGTACATGTAGTAGCAGTAATAGTAGTAGTGATTATAGTAGTAGTAGTAGTAGTAGCAGCAGGAGTAATAGTAGAAGTAGAAGTTAATGTAGAAGTAGTAGTAGTAGTAGCAGTAATAGTAGTAGAAGTGGTAGTAGTAGTACATCAGTAATAGTAGAGGTAGTAGTAGCAGCAGTAGTAGTAGTAGTCGTAGTAGTAGTAGTAGTAGTAGTAGTAGTAGTAGTAGTAGTAGTAGTAGTAGTAGTAGTAGTAGTAGTAGTAGTAGTAGTAGTAGTAGTAGTAGTAGTAGTAGTAGTAGTAGTAGTAGTAGTAGTAGTAGAAGTAATAGTAGTAGTAGTAAGTAGTAGTGGTAGTAGTAAGTAGTAGTAGTAGTAAGTATATACAAAAATTGAAACGACACAGAACCAAGGTTTTCACATGCACGCCAAATGTAAAAGTGAGAACAAATCTGTGATGAGTCATTTAACAATAAGAGCAAACCTGACAGTTACCGCCTTAGAAACGGTCAGTCGGCAATATGGACCGACTGGGGTGCTTAAACCGGTTTAACAGCGCTACATAGCATTGTAAATGACTCCAATATATTCATCGATAAGAATCGCTCTGTAATGGCATCATCAGTTTTTCAGTTATATTTATAGTTGGTAGATATTGGGATAGTATTGTTCTAACCACTTTAGCATTTATTGTTCATGCTAATTTACAGATGTATCAAAACATTCGTTCATCCTTATGCTTTTTCAGCTCACAAACTTGCTTTTCTTTAGTGAAAAGACGACCAGATTTTGTTACTTGCATTAAAGACATTTTTTGTTTAAATGTTTTATGTCGTATAAGTAAAATGTACAGGTTTCTTAGTTTTAATTGAGTTATTTATTTGTTCAAGTTGCTACCGTTACTGCCATTTTAAGGTGCTACTATTTATAACAATTACCAACGTTATAGCTTTAACAAGTGGCAAATATCAGTTCACCTGAAAAATGTTAATTTGACCTATGCTGAATTGTCAGATACCTTTGCCAAATGAAATAAAACATCCTATGCAGTTTTAAAGTTCAATGTATTCTCTCCCTGAGGTCTTATTCTTGCGTTTGATTAGGAAACGGCATAATCCGATTAGCAATGTCGATAAGACGTTCATACGACATACGTAAATCTGTATCAGACACTATGGGCCTTCATCAGTGTAACTGGCTTTGAATGCCTTTGCCGGCTTTTGTGTACCTAGTATCAAATGTTAGTGTCCACTGCTGCTTATGGATTGTTAATCTCGATACGGGGATGTAGGATTAACTGTTGTGTTGACTGATGCAAGTTGAAATATTTTGCTGATCAATTCAGTTGCAAAATAAGTGTGTGCATTCGTACTGAGTAGTACTACAATGTAATAAAGGAGAAGTCCAATGCCATTATAACACTTTTTCTCTGAAAATATGAACACCATTGTTACAAGCAAAACAAATCATTATTTTAGTAATTCGTTAAAATTATTTAAGAGTGTAAGACATTAACAGTTGAAATGGACGTGTTACGTTGTGACGTTATAATTATTGCACGATAGTGACTATTAATCTTTTCGCCGCTTTAATCAAAAAACAAACTTCAAACAAACTTACGATGGTTTTCATGATGATTATGGAGATAAAGCTGTTGTTGCAAATTATAATCCGTTAAGAAAAATCACAATTTCATATTTAATATAGTTGGCATTTGTTACCTTTGCATTTTATTTTGTGTCTTTTGAGAAAATATGCCATTTTTCCTCACTCTTAAAGCACAAGATTGCTCCTAGTGACAAATGAATCACCAAAATGGTCCTAGGTTTTTTATGTCTTGCGTTTCGTGAGTTACTATTGTCATTACCGGTTCCATATTTTAGCAAAGTCGTATATTTCACATATTTACAATCTGACTGGGCATCGAAGACATCGTAAGCCGAGACAATAATATTGCCTTGATAGGCTACATTGGCTTACTTGTATGGATTTACAGTTTCTTATCCTTAAGCGTTAAGCACTACCCATTAATATACAAACCTCAACATTGACATAAAGTTTGCAAAGGCTCTAGGAACAATATGGTTTGCAACTGGTCTGTGTAACTGATATATGTCAAATGGAACCCTAACCTTTGTTAATGCGTGTCCGTGTAGCAATTGCATACGATTAGAAATATGCATTTTCATGCTTATTCCTGTGCAAAAAAGTTATCGTACAAAACGTTTCAAATGACAAAGTAAAGCAATAACGATTGGCCCCTCCTTATGCCCAGCATAAAAATAAAAGGTTTTGTTAAAATGTGTATATTAACATGGTGCCAACCAAAGTAAAATAAAAATAAGAAAATATGATAAAGTCTCTTATGATTATTTTTCAAAGTATATATAATACTTTAAGAAGGTACATTACAAATATATTCCCAAGCCAGTCAAGTTTTAAAGGTACAACAAAACTGTGACGAAATATAATACAAAAAAGAGTAAAGCCAACAGTTACCGCCTTGAAACGGATAGTCGGCAAGGGGCCGACCTAGGGTTCTTAACCCGGTTTTACAGAGCTCTAACCTTATTAACTCATGCATAGACAAAGTCTTAGAGTTAAGTCTTGTGTTCAAATCATACCAAAAGCAAAATATTTTCTATTTACATCCCTCAGATTCTGTCGTATCTTCCTTTATCTGGCAAAAATATGAAGAGCTCTTCGTTTTATAGTCATCTAAAATAGGAAACTGTGTTAAACATGTTAACTGATGATTTTTCTTTTTGTTTGTTATGTCTTGTCACAGTTATATCTACCATGTTTGCCTTTGTCTAGAGGTAGATTAAATTTAAGTATCTGTGGAAATTTTGATAGGACCTTTTCTTACTTACCAAGTGATACATTTCTAAATCTTCGAAAAAGCTTACATGAAACTTATAGGAAACAAAATAAAAAAATGTCACTGGATATATGACCAGAAGAGAGCCTCATTCGGCATCAAATATAAAAAGTGTGAATTTCACTAAAATTCTTTTATGTGTATAAAATGCACTTAATAATAAATGATTAATTACAAAATTAACTGTAATTAACATATAACAATTGTTAATTCTATGCAAACGAGTAAACGCTCCAGGCCTTGTCATCTTATGCATACAACTTCACAATGAATTTTTAATCCGTAGGTTTACGTGACAATAAATACGATATTATTTATAGCTATTTTCTTTACTATTCCTTTTCTAGAAAAATGCTTTTACTGCGATTTGGCAATTCTGCCTGAGTAAGTAAAGCACATTCAAAAGGATGACAAAGGTAACTTCCGACTATTATGTTTAATCTATCTATATGATTCTTCTAAAATAAAGTTTACTATACTTTAAATATTAAGATACGTGTTTTAATATCTAAACACTTATAATTAATGATAATAATAATAATAATTATGATAATAATAATAATAATATAAACTATAGTTTTTTAACTTGGGTGTGTCAGTCATAACCTCTGCACTTTCCCTCCGACAGATATTTAATATCTTTTATTTGATTTGGCTAGTACATGTATAACCATGTGAGTTCATCTTACATACCAAGGTCGATGAGATCATTGAAATGTGTGTTTAACTTTGTTGTTGTTTTTTAATCACCCATTCTGCAAAATAAAAAATCGGTTATAATTTTGAACACTTTAAAAGAATTCAAGGTTTTCTAACAAAATAAACCACATCATTTAGTAGTAACCGTCGGTTAAATGGTAAATCGCCTATGATACTAATGATAAAAATAAGCAATAACCCTGTTAGTTAATTAGTAGAGTCGATGTTAAAGCTTTAAATGTATGCTTTAGTTATATCATACTTATATTTGAATTATTATTTATAAACGTAATTAAGGGATTTTAAAAGCGTGTCTATACTGGGTGTTGTAATTGAGAAAGGCTGCAGTATGCGATTATGCGTTTTGAAAAAAAACAACATACATAGCTCAAAATAAAACACGCGAATGACTTCTTAGCTGATTATTAATTGATTTATTGATTGATTTAAATAATACACCATGCATAAAATTTTAAAATGTCTCATTCTTACTTTTTTAAAATATCAATACCAGTTTCTGCTGAAGTTTTTACATTCTTTAATAAACGAATTAGTAAATCCTCTGCTTTGTATGTCAATGGTGAAGAGAAAACTGCAAAAATGATGTATGTTAATATTTTTGGCAAAAGCGTATTTTCAAATGCTGTTGTAACAATATTAAGTAAAATGCTTTATAGCTATGTAGAGTACTAACAAGTACGTTTTGACCTAATATTACAGCGAATAAACTAAAGGTTATGATATATTCTAATTGTTTTGATATGTCGATATCCGTTACATATTATTATATTTTATTATCACAGCAGATGTGACATGCTAGTTTTGCCGGGGATGGATACCTGCTGACGTATGGTTGTCATTGGTAACATAACCGCAATGAGATAGTTATCTTTGTTCATAATGACACATTTGTACTTGTTTGAACCGAAGAACGTATTCCCGCGTGATATTTAAATAGTTTGATACAAATGAAAATGCTCTACATGATTCTTATATAATCTGAAACTCAATCATGTCGAATCGAATCTTTATTATTACAGGGTAAACAGAAATGATGTTTTGACGTTTGTTCTTATGATTATGACATGTGTTGTTAATATACGAATACATGTGCAGTTTCTTTGACATCGACATTTGAGCGAATATTAAAGTTATCTAATGTGTGTTGTATGGTACAATGAACACTCCGATAAATGTTCATGAGCAACTTCTAAGCAACGTTTCATTTGATCGTTTACAAATTAATTAAAGCATATTAACATAGGCAATCTAATTAATTAGGTTTGTGTTTCTCGAAAACATTTCGACGGGATCCGGGGATCGCATGGATACGAAAAGAAAATGCAAAGTATTTTTAAATTTGAAAAAGAAACAAGAAGACAAAGGTATCCCCATGCTGTCAAAAGTGTAAAATACAAAGGTAAAAACTGAAACGAGACCTATGATAAAACATAGCAAACCCAGCTAATGCCGCCTAGCGATGCTCCGTCGGTTCAAAGGCTGACTAGCCCAGTTTGAACCTGTTTACAGCTCGCACTTTCTAAGGGGTCTCTTAATAGCAAGAAGTAGGGGATAGAAGGAGGGGATATATATTTAAAACAAACCAGTCCAAGTGATAATGTATACTCCCCGTTCATGTCATCTATTTTGTATGTTTTAATCATCCTATAAGGAGTGTAACTTGTATTTCCTTTGATGGACATTGGACTTTAGTTCCTCAATTACATGTACATCTTCACATGAACAGGATGCTACAACCAATTACTCTTCTCTGGTCACTTTTTTTCTTGATTCAAAAAGTTAATTTCCTTTACTATTAACACTTTTTGTAGTTCTTCTAACCGAAATAATACCTATCTTTCTTATTTTTCGTCATAACTTATCAAACAAAACGTCAGCACTTGGACATTTATTCAAATGGATCGGTTTTCTTTTAATTGCTTGCATTTGAGTAACCCATCAGGAAGTGCGAGGTTAGAGCCCTGTAAAACCGGTTTAAGTACCCCAGTTGGTCCATATTGCCACTGACAGTTCTAAGGCGGTAACTGTCGGGCTTGCCCTTTTTTATTAAATGACTCATCACAGATTTGTTCTTACTTTTACATTTGGCTTGCATGGGAAAACCTTTGTCATGTACCTTTCCAATTTTTTGTATATGTTGCAATGTTCATAGGACTTTGTCATATATATTATAAGTTCTAAATAATGATATCATAACATACACAAGTTGTGATGTCAAGAAATTATAATTATTTTGGGTAAGGGAAGTTTGATTTCTGCATATTCATATAAATTTAATATTTGATCCAAGGACAAACATAACCAAAGGAGAAGTGAACATGATTGACACCTCATGTTCATGTGCAGTTGGAATCGAGTTACCAAGGTCCGATGTCCGTCGAAGAAAAATACTCGTATCAATCGCGATAGGATTAATGAAATGACAACATAGCTTACATAAACGGTTGGGAATTTTTCTACCGCCACACCGCACAGGTCAAAATATAATATCATATTAACACGGCAATATGTATTAAATTTTAAGGTTAGTACTTACAATTTGAAAGTTACTACTTTCCACATCCTTGTATACAACCTTCCGGGTCGTTAAAAAGAAATTTCCATTGTGTTGACTAAATGTGCATGTTATTTAAGTTGTAACACAAAGAGTCTTCCAATTTATACAGCTAAAACCCAAAAGTAAAAGCTTCCTATCTAATTGTTTGTAATAATTGCAGTTGC
The DNA here is from genome assembly GCA_007844125.1 of Sinonovacula constricta. Taxonomy (NCBI): domain Eukaryota; kingdom Metazoa; phylum Mollusca; class Bivalvia; order Cardiida; family Solecurtidae; genus Sinonovacula; species Sinonovacula constricta. Next base: position 47,165,601 of record CM017557.1, on the reverse strand, counting down.
AAAGCGATGGAAGACGTTCTGTCACGCATACATTAACCCATAAAGATAATCTAGTGGGCGACTCGGCACACTAACAGCATTCCTTCAAGGTGGCATTATGCCATTTATTAAGATTTTTGTAGTTAGATTGTGAGTCTTTTGGACGATTTATTGTCAAGTCCCCATCGCGTCAAGCAACGCGCCAGGCAGCTACACCGAACAAAAAAGCGTTAAGCGCGACTCTATACAGCCATCGGTTAAACATAATCTGGTCATTGAAAGCGGATACCAAACTTATAGAGACATAACGCTTCTTTACTTTTAATATGTGTGCCAATCTAGGCTAAAATTATAGATAAAAATGTTGACAATATAAATGCCAAGCGTATGGCCAATCGAATGCTCCAAAATATACCAACGATATTCTTGATTAAACATATTTAATATTTAAATCTGCTAGCATATATGTTTTAGTAGTTTTTCAGTGATTGATACTTTCATCAACAAGACCCAAACTGATATTCGAGCACTTAATGTGTGGTTTTCAAACGCTGTTTATACGAAGCAAAGCACACAAGTCCAAATTATATGTGAAATTGTTTTCAATTTAAAAGGCTCAAATGCATGCCAGTTTTTGATTGTTTACAGCCCGCTGGTGCAAAACGGTGTTAAGTTTCTGAATCACTTTGCTTCGCCTCTGGCAAAACCTGACTATTCTGGAAAAACGACCCGTCGCTGCAGCGCTGTTATTGCGATTCAATCCATTGTTCCGAATATGTTTTTGAAAATTTAACATGACGAAATGTTTGTATTGTTAATTAAATACAATAATAAAATGTTTCGTAATATTCGTCGTCCATACCATGCATAAATATATTTATCCGTAGAATAGTGAGTCAAACTTGCCTTCTTAGAGGGTGGTTCGGCGAATAACAGCCTTTTTACTTTCGACTAGAAGCAAAACGAAGCTGTCCTTTGATAAATACCGAACGTTGTAAGAGACATTAACACGTTCTTTTCTAGTACGTTATGAATTGTCGAGGGCGCCCGTTGCCGAACGGTTAGGGTCGCTGACATATAACTCCTCAACCCTTCACCGCGTGGGTTCAAATTCTGGTCGGGGTACTTTTATGTGGTGGGAGGTCCAGCTAACATGCGGTGCGTCTGTTAAAAGAAAAAAGAAATATCAAAGGCAACAACAAACATCTTATTATGTGAAATGTCATTTTTTTAAATAGTTGCATAAATAACCATAAGGTATATATGGTGCTACGCTAATAGACACAGCTTCACGAACAAGCTGTAGACTTATGACATACATGTATTATTTTTTCAGTTTACTTCAACAGTTTATATGTGCTAAATGTCACAGCAAAGACTAATTCCTGATTATGGTTACTGTGTAATCATAAATAAAATAAAATCAAGTAATGCAATAGTTCGTAAATGATAAATATGTCCGTCATAACACACATACACACACACGCACGCACGCACGCACGCACGCACGCACACACACACACATTTATATATATATATATATATATATATATATATATATATATATATATATATATATGTATTTTTGCAGGTATGCCGATGCGCTTTGTTAAAGACACTGATATTTCAGCAAAATATAAATAAATATATATTTACCTTAAGGAGAATTACAGTATAATAAATAGTGTATGTATATGTATATATACATTATTCATTATTATGTAATTCTCCTTAATGACAGTATTCCTTTAACAAATCCCTAAAAAGAAACTACAAATTATAATTCTTATTTGTTGTATGTTCTAATAAAGCAGATTTTAAACGTCACATCTATTACAAACACAGCGACTAAATCAACAAACGTTTTCAGTGAATATATGCTTATATATGCTTACACAGACCATCGATCGTCACTGGAAAGTATTGGTCACAATCACCTTGGCATTCTTGATTGATTAAAAATGCCATGACCCCACGAATCTGTCCAATAAAACTGTGTGTCAAAGAAGACGTAAATTGGCCGACAGTTACTGATTGTTTTCGACTCAATGTGTCAAGAATGCAGTCACAAACCTGCAAATCACATTAGTATCCTTTAACTTGCAAGAAAATAATAACGGGCCATTTAACTTCATCATTCATTCTTGCCTGGTGTCCTGTAAGCCGGCTTCTTGATTATTGCAGTGATGTACCGATTTTCATTTTTATATTGCTTACTATCATAATGTATTCTTGCTTGAATAAAATATTTCACTTTCCTATATAATAATGCTAAACAATCATATCACGTCAATCTTAACACGCTTATTATAAATTGGAATCATTACAAGTAATCCATTGAACGAAGGAACAAAATATATTTATAATTTAAATACCAATGAAATATAATAGTTACATGCATATGTAGTTTGAAATTGCATTGACTGACACTTAATCAGTTGATATTCTTTACGTATATTGAAATATAACCAAGTAAACATTTCATAGCAAAAGCTTCTATGTTTAATAAAAAAACAGCCATAATTGTTCATATACTTTTTCTTATTCTTATTCTTATTATCAAAACAATAATGCTAACTATTTTTTATTGTTAGTAGTACCGATAGCAATATAGTGGTTGTTGTTGTAGTAGTAGTAGTAGTAGTAGTAGTAGTAGTAGTAGTAGTAGTAGTAGTAGTAGTAGTAGTAATAGTAGTAGCAGCAGCAGTAGTAGTAATAATAGTAATAGAAGTAGAAGTAATTATAATAATAATAATAGAAGTAGTAGTAGTAGTTATTGTCTTATATGTGCTCAATATCCGTAATGTACACTTCCAAAAACCACAAATCTACATAAGTCAGTATTTTGAGGATAAAGTAAAAACATGAAAAGTTCAGCCGATATCATCTTTAATCTTCCCCGCCGTTTTTCAAGATTGGACCGCTTGCCATACAAAAGAACCTGACATTTTACATTTATTACTTCGATCTATTGACAATCAAACGTATCAAACATTCCCAAGGCGACCATAACGTCGTTCAGTAAAGAGTCTCAATTACGGCTGGGTTTCATGGTAATGATTATTCTGAAAGACATGACCTTTTCACTTTAACATTCAGATAGGTTAATTAACCGAAAAAAAGGAAATGACGATATCCTTCAATATATGACCTACATAAAAGAGTTTTGACGGTCTACAAGATAACGTTAAAACAAAACAGAGCTTGTTTGTTGACAAAGTTTGTAAATAAGTAGTTTTTTAAATATTTGAAACAAGAGTTTTGCTATTAAACTAAAAAAATCGGAATAATGCTACACGTAGTCGTAGGAATACATACTTATCTGTTGAAATGATTTATAACAACCAACGCATAAATGTAGCATAGGATACATTTGCTATCGGACTTGCCATCGTAGACACGACTAGAATATCTTGTTTGTCTGAATAGGCTCTAATGGTCTAAACGTAATCACATTTTGCAATCCACTCATATTGACCATGATACATGAACATATAATCCCGGATTTGAAATCAGACATTATATTGTCTGACAAACGATAAGGGGTTTAAAGTGTCAAAGACACGATGGAAAATCCACATTGTACTCAGCATATATAGTTTTTGGTTTTATCTAAGATACTCATTCAGTCTCGTGTATAATAGTTATAGTAGTTTGACAGTCACTGTCAAGTAGTGGTAAGCACTATTTTCGGTGGCATCCTCTATTTGTACTACACCAATAGTAAAAGTCTACACTGGAAGTGGCAGCGTTTTGTGTGCACTACGTGTCCGCACCGTTGGTTTAACGGTGCGTTTCTCGTTAAGATGTGTACAGTGATGCACTTGACAAATTCTACATATTGTATACTTATCTGGGCTTGTCTTGCGGCAACTTCATGAACAAGTTCAAAGGTCAGGTTGGACAGCTGCGCTAGAAAATTTACTCTATCTACTAGGATTCACCGATAACCATTTGGAATAGGATTTTGTCGGTCCATTAACTATAGTATGAAGCAACAATATATTGCGTATACACACGAAGCTAAATGGCGTTTCTGTTGAGAATATCAAGAAAGAAAGAAAAAAGGGGTACAGATATTTTATACATGATTTGGCTTTAAAATGCGATTAATATACAACAGAAAGTCTCCTCAGTGTAGCAATGTAAATCCTTCTACTGACGGTGGAAATCGATTCTTCAAACTAGTGAGACCCTGATTTCCCTCTCGGGATGATTAAGGAAGAATGACATTCAGCGCACACCTTTGACAGTCTTTTCTTTACCAAGACGTCAACTGATCAAAGTACAGCATATATTTTACTTTTTATTATAGCAAACATCTTTTTACAGGCCATCTTCTAAACAAGTTTATTATTTCCTTTCTATAAAATACATGCATCGATGTTATTTACAAACGTACACATGTTGTACTGGACTTCTATAATATCGTAAACGCTCTACTTGTTGTCGCTTGAGGGCCACTCGACGTCGTTCGTTTAAGTCATGGTTTTAAAATTTCACTTAGCGACATGGCCGCTTAAAACGCTTACATGTTTGTTTTTTACAGAAAACATCGCCGAAATTCAAATAGAAGAAACAATAACAACATAATAAAGATGTAGAATAGATATTTGATTTTGTTGAATCGTAAACAAAAACAGCATTTCATGGCAATGTTAAAACATGCATATTTTTAATTTCTCGGGGTATGCCGTTTCACATTGTTAAAGACATTGTTATATTCCAATTACTTTTTGACTAGCATCAAATTAACTAGTGACCAAAAAATAATATCGACTTTTACTGTGTCCAAACATTTTGATCATACCACATATATTGTTTAAGATTTTCCATATTTATTAAGTATTCTTTGTAACAAATCAGTATAGACAAAGACCTATTCAGACGATTTGGTGTCAACATTTAGATAATATCAGTACATATATAAAAACATATAATAAGTTCAAATTAAAATTGTTAGCGATCCTAATAGAGATTGTATACATTTTGCAATTGTTTTGTTATAGCGGTTTTCTACGTGGATTTAAAATGTTGCCAGCTGTGGCATGATTTCATGAAGATACATTTTATTGCGTGCCCACGTTCAGTTAAAGTGTGACCTCTGCGTTCCAAGGCGGTAACTGCTGGGGATTTTTTTCTTTGTCTCATTTCAGTGTTGTTGTTTTACACTTATTGTATTCATTTTAATGACATTTATGACAGCTTCCGGGCAAATTCATGAATGGATCCCAATGAACTAATGACGTACAAAGAGGCAGACACTGTGCATGTTAAAATTATCACTTCTTGCAATCAGAAAATGATACACAAAAGAGGACAATGGTTAATGACTAAAAATCATACTTTGCACATTGTATCGCTTTTCTTAGTAGCATTGTTACCAAAAGATATTCTGGAACAGGTATTGATTTAATCATTAGAAAGACCTGTTCATGATGTGGAAGCTGTCTGAATTAATACAACACAAATTTACATCACATAATCAATACAGTTACGAAGTTTTATAATTTCCTGATAAGGCGTGAATCTGCCTGAATTACAGATGTGACAGGATTTATTGAGAGTAGTATGCGTGATTGTTTTCTCACGTGTAGTTGGGAATGAGTATTGAATTTTGTATTCCTCAGGAAAACCTACTCATAACAAATTGTTTGTATATAATATAATATCAAGAATATAATCATAATAATTATTATAATTTTAATTAAAATAGTATATATTTAATAATAATAATATATGTGTATTTGTGCGTGCGTGACTCCGTATGTGTGTGTGTTTGTGTGTGTGTGTGTGTTTGTGTGTGTGTGTGGTGTGTGTGTGTGTGTGTGTGTGTGTGTGTGTGTGTGTGTGTGTGTGTGTGTGTGTGTGTGTGTGTGTGTGTGTGGTGTGTGTGTGTGTGTGTGTGTGTGGTGTGTGTGTGGTGTGTGTGTGTGTGTGTGCTGGCTGTGTGTGTGTGTGTGATGAGAGAGAGAGAGAGAGAGAGAGAGAGAGAATGACTCGCTTTGTCAACAAAATCACTTACACTGTGCAGGTCCAGAACAAAATAGATAAAAAAGATGAACCTGAATTAATGATTTCCAGTTTTGAAGCGTTCCGAGATGTGAACAGACAAAACAAATTTCTGCAATCAAACGTTTTTTATATATTTTTTTATCTTTTTATTGGTTTGACCGAAAACAATATAGTTAAAATATATATTTAGCTAAAATAAGTGTTTTCCAGTTTTGAAGCGTTCCGAGATGTGAACAGACTAAACAAATTTCTGCAATCAAACGTTTTCTTTATATTTTTTATCTTTTTATTGGTTTGACCGAAAACAATATAGTTAAAATATATATTTAGCTAAAATAAGTGTGTGTTATAAGAAAACACCGCGTAAATCTATACATACAAACTACTACACGGTACAAAACAAAAAATCGACGACTTGTTTATTTATTTGTTTTTTTTTTTAAATAAAAAATAAAAACTATGTCTCAATTTTTTGCAGTGCTTAGTAAATTTTTCATAACAATTTAAAGGAAGGGTGCGTCAAAAAAACTGTTAGACTCTGGTAATTTTCGCATGTTCCTACTTTATCATAAAAATTACAATTTACTAGGAAAACCAATTTCATTTGACACTTTTCGTTTGGTTCAAAAAGTTAAATGTATTCAGCCAAGAAATAGAATGGAATGTCTCACTAGATTGTATGTTAACGTAATGTCCTTCAAAAGCTAATTTTTGATCGTTGATTGCTAATTCTAATTTAATACAATGCAAGAAAGTACAATTATTTCGAGATTTGCAATAATCTAATGGCTCTTAATTCTTAGTTTGTTCTGGTCTGGAAAATCGTCTCGTTATTTCCCCTATAACAAAAGAAAATTCCGATATTTTTCTTGTTGTCTTGTGTTTTAAAAATGCTTTTTGTATGTTTATACTGTTCAGTAGTACTTTAAAATAAATAGATGGCGATGGATCATAATGTTGTTGGAATATTTGCTATTGTAGATATTATCTGGACTACCATCTTCTAAATCTCGTTATTATTTATATTATGAAATGTAATGAAGTTTGACAAAAATAATAATCTGCTCTGGGTTTTTTTCTGTTTTCGTGATAAACGTAAATCTAAGAAAAGATAATGGCTCTTTCATTATTTGTGTCTCATAAATCATTTTGGTGTTCTCTAAAAAAATGTCAACAAATTCAACGAGGAACCGGTCACTGCCCCTCGGAAACTGGATAATGTAATCAAACAATAAAGTCTTAAGTTTCAAGGACATATATACGTTCATGTTGACAATACAGTTTTTTCATAGTTCTATATTGGGAAAGGCCATACTGAACAACCACTCTGTATCTTAAAGAATAAATTAAACACGTAAATAAAACTAGCTGGTGCGTCCAACAGGAATACTGCTGCTTCCTTGTACAGTTTAAATATATTTATAATAAATATGTCTTAGTTTTCAAGCTAGTAAATACGAAAAATGAACCTTTTTACCATGCAAATGGTTAGAACATTCTTTTCAAGTGCCTCGAAATTTACTCCAAGATTACCATCAATTTATCGGGATCGCCAAAAGGTAAGTATTCTTGCCTTTTTAACTGTTTTAAACTCGGATTTTATGCTGCTATTGAGATTTGTAAAAAAGTTAAATATTAAAATGGCAAACAAATCAAAAAGACAAAATGATCTATCGGATTTAGCAAAAACATCAAAGTAAAATCTATAATATAGCAGACATCGGATAGGTGACATAAAGCGACAATGTTTCTAACTAACTTGCTTTTTTCCATGTCTTCCTTTTCTGGACTTTCTTCGCCATACATTCTTAAATTATAATCCATTTACTTAAAGATGCATCTTTGTAAACAACCAAATTACCGAGAAGATCCTTCTGATAAGACTAATAGCCATTAGGAAAGTCTGCAACGGTAAAAGGTTTGTGTCAGGGCATATTTGCTCATGATTTACGTCATTTGTTTTATGTTGTTGTTTTTTTGCATTTTGTTTTTCTTTTTTGTTTATTTATCTGTCTGCTAATAAACAGTTATCTTCATTTTTACATTATTTGGAGGTTCATGTAACTAAGCATGTGTGTTTTAATCTAACAATGTGTGCAGCTGTAATTTACGAATTATTGTTTCTGCAAAAGTAAAATTTAAGATTCTCTATACAATGTACCTTAAACTTCAAACAGCTCAGTTAAACCATTCACAATATAGAATATATATGTATATTACAGTATGTTTATGTCGTATTGTAACATTACCTTTAAATTGGTGTTTTAAATGAATAATGATTCGAAAAACGTTGATTCGGAACGCTGATTCTAAAATCACTGACAGTGTCAGTATAGGTACATAAGAAGGCAGATAAAATTACTTGTATATTAATGAAGAAGAAAGCTAAGTAAATAGCATTATGATATTAATATCTTCTTAGGTCGCATTCGAAATCAGCTGTCTTATATAGTACAAATAGATTTCCCCGTTTCATAATTGTTTGATGCTTTAATAAGTTCCAGTAACTGTTGTTTTATTACTCTAAGGAAATGTCAAAACCTTTAAGAATATGTAGGAATTCGTTAGTGTAACCATTTATATTGAAGTATATAAAAAGGTAAGTAATTATGTTTTTATTATAAAAAATCTAATCACAAGAGGTATGCTAGCATAATGAACGTTTCAATCAACGACTTTAAAGAAACTTAATTCAAACCTTACATGTTATAAAATCTATTTTTACAGACCAAGAGTAGAAAGCATCAATTTCTTTCTACCAGTTCAATGTTTGCGCCCTGGTTAGCGCGGGAATTGTTATCACTAGATTATAAATCATTTACATTATGTCTGATTGGCCAGGATATTTCTTTTCGTTCTAAAGTGTGCTTTTCGGTATGTGTATGACAGTCGATCTTCAACTATGAAAATAGAGATGCTTATGCACCTCTAAACAATCAAAAAGAACGCTAACAAACTGAAGTATTCCCCATACTTTTCTTATTGCTGAGTGTACAATTATAAGATTTCTATCGCCTTTAATTATATACATAACTAGATTTTAAAAGTTATATGTTTGCTTATTTTCCATTTGATTCTTCGTTTTTACATCAAATCTACATCCAATTAACTACTACTACTACTACTACTACTACTACTACTACTACTACTACTATTACTATTACTACTACTACTACTACTACTACTAATAATAATAATAATAATAATAATAATAATAATAATAATAATAATAATAATAATAATAATAATAATAATAATAATAATAATAATAATAATATAGCCATGCGTAACACCGCAAGCATATCACAGTATATTCATAAAGTCATGTGTAACAGTGCAAGAAGATCACAGTATATTCATATAGTCATGTGTAACAGTGAAAGCAGATCACAGTATATTCATATAGTCATGTGTATCAGTGCAAGCAGATCACAGTATATTCATATAGTCATGTGTATCAGTGCAAGCAGATCACAGTATATTCATATAGTCATGTGTAACAGTGCAAGCAGATCACAGTATATTCGTAGAGTCATGTGTAACAGTGCAAGCAGATCACAGTATATTCGTAGAGTCATGTGTAGCAGTGCAAGCAGATCACAGTATATTCATATAGTCATGTGTAACACCGCAAGCAGATCACAGTATATTCGTAGAGTCATGTGTAGCAGCGCATGCAGATCACAGTTTATTCATATTATCATGTGTAACAGTGCAAGCAGATCACAGTATATTCATATAGTCATGTGTAACAGTGCAAGCAGATCACAGTATATTCATATAGTCATGTGTATCAGTGCAAGCAGATCACAGTATATTCATATAGTCATGTGTAGCAGCGCATGCAGATCACAGTTTATTCATATAGTCATGTGTAACAGTGCAAGCAGATCACAGTTATTCATATAGTCATGTGTAACAGTGCAAGCAGATCACAGTATATTCATATAGTCATGTGTATCAGTGCAAGCAGATCACAGTATATTCATATAGTCATGTGTATCAGTGCAAGCAGATCACAGTATATTCATAGTGTACGTTATTTAGACATTGACCTAAAATATATGTTACGATTTAACGTTTTATGTGTTTATATACAAAAAATATTATGGCGTGTTTGTTTGTTTTGTTGTTGTTGTTTTGTTTTGTTTGTTTTTTTTGAAAATCGATCTGTTTTACTTTTCATCTAACACCGATCCTTTCTAGATCGTATTGATCCACATGCCATTGGTATGACGATTAACTGAAATCTGCCATGACCCCATGAACTTTGTCCAATAATCTAGTTTTTCAAAGGCGTACATTGGAGACCAAATTCTTATTTCCGTCCACTCATTGTGACTTTGCTAGAGTTGTATAAAGAGCCAGCGATATTTAAGCATAATATGTGCTGTCAGTCAATGGTCAATAGCCTTAAACTAGACCTAATTCAACCGAAATGAAAAAGTTACTATCCACTAAATATTTACAGCGTTATCCTTTATATTTTGAACCAAACAGCATTGGCATATAGGGGATCTCAGATGAGTGTTCATAAGATACTGAAAATATTAAACGAGTTGGATGAAATGATAGGAAACGAGACTCTGCTGAGTTTCTTATCATTTTGGACAACAAGTTTAATATTTAATTTATGTGTGATATAATTAAAAGATCAGCTGTTTTGTTTACAATGCATCATCATTTTATAGTATGAACAATCGGCTTTGGAATGTGTAATTCGGTTTGGGAGAATCCGCACAAAAATTAGTTCCACTCCTTACTCGACCATTTTTCATAAAAAGGGAACAGATTCGTTTATAACATGGCTAAAATGTTTGTTGTTTTTGTTTTTCTTAATTAAAATGAAATTATTGAACAAAATGCATAAAACGGCGACAACAAAATGATCAGGAAATGGCATATACACTATTCATACTTAATGGCGTCACAATACGATAACTAACTCGTGTGTTACCAAAAGTAACGCATGAGTGTTACCTCACGGTAGGTTATGCGGTAAATCTCTTTCTTAATATTTTATTCTTATATTATCGTAATATAATTTCAAATAAAATTATTGAGTGGTAAACTTAAGGTTGTAAAGCTAGTAACATTTAAAGAAACAATTTTTTGAACCTATATATAATAAAAAAAAAACAAGCCTAAAATGTACAGAAAGTAAAGATGAAACTTTTTTATCTTTACCAGCATTAAATGTGGCAAATACATATTTTGTCATTTTACATCATACTATTAAATGTACGATATATCATATGTTTATATAAATTTCCATAATAAGGCTTTAAATTGTAATTTATTTTGATGCAAATAGCGCACAATTAATATAACGACCGAATATTTATTTTAATACGGACCAAACATTATCATTATTGCGACATCCATCTATTTTGGTGCAGGAAGATATCTAGGTAGAACCAGCTGCTCACCGCATTCAGCTGGATGACCTTCCCACATTTGAACACTTGAACACTCGATTGATGTTTTGAACGACTTTAGTTTGTACCATTTTAAAGCTTTTTCTGCACGTAAACCCTTTTCTAAGCATAGCCCTGTTTGCTTTTCGAAGCATAGCCCTGTTTCCTTTCCGAAGCATATCCCTGTTTGCTTTTCGAAGTAAGCCCTGTTTGCTTTTCGAAGCATAGCCCTGTTTGCTTTTCGAAGCATAGCCCTGTTTGCTCTTGCATCTGATTAGGTTCAATGGGTTTCTTCTGTCGCGGGCAGATCCGCTGTAGTGATCTCAATTTGTATTTGTTCCATTCTTAGTCCACTGGTTTAGGTCTGAGTTGGTAATCCATTCATTGACTTGATAGTACATGTAAGCTGCGATAGTCGTCTACTGCTGAAGTTGGCTGCAATGTTTTACCCGTGACAAGTGATTTTGATAGTTCTTACTATGAAGGAAAACTAAACAGAGATGGTTTATGTTCGCCTAAACCAATTAGGTAATCCGCGGCATGTAGCCATGTGTCGTACTTTAATGATAAGCCGACGATAATTGGCTCTTTAAAACCTTATTTTTTTAAGTAATATTCCTGTAATTATAGTATTAATTGTGTACTTTACATAAACAATGCAAGTAAATGAATCTTAGTAATTTTATTCTTTAAACTGGTCTTATATTTGGGCCGAAATAAAGTGAATATTATAAATAATATTTGTCATACATTCAACAAAACTGTACATAGTTTGTTTGATTACTTTAAAGTAAAAGATATACTAAATCTCAACATATATCACAATAATAAAGTAATCGTTTTAAATATTCAATATTTAATATTTCGTCTTGTTTGCTTATTTCTTACACAGAAGCGTTTTAAATATATTTTATATCATTTATACCTAGACTCATGACACATTTCAATTAAACAATTGAATACATAATTCTTTTTGGATAAGTCGCTAAAGCACATCACTGATTAATTGAAACTAATAAAAAGTACAACTCAAAATTAAACGTTATAAAGTAGATGAGTGGCTAAAATAATGTCCTAAAACGTTATCAATATATTAACACATTCTCATTTGTGTTCTTGTCCATTTTCTGATAACCATGTAGTAAATGTGCAGGCGCGTCTTTTTGTTTGGAGTAGTATCCATGTACTAACGTATGTAAATAACGTATTTAAATCTACAAACATCCAATTTCGTAATTTACGCTGTAGTGGATCATTTTTTACAGTAAAGTGATATATATATATATATATATATATATATATATATATATATATATATATATATATATATATATATATATATATATATATATATATATATATATATATATATAATTACTTCTCTCTCTCCCTCTCTATCTATCTATCTATCTATCTATCTATCTATCTATCTATCTATCTATCTATCTTCCTATCTATCTATCTATCTCTTTCTCTCTCAATATGTTTTTTATTTGTTCCATTTGTTATTTGAAAACTACTTCAAATCATAGAAAAGAACAGAGCTATTCGAAGAAACCTGATACATTGTCTTTTAAGAGGGACGTGTATTCGTACGTGCTCCGTAAAATATTATTTCGATCTGTCGTTTTCTCAAATGGTTCGTACATTTAAGTCTTACAAATGATAAGGTTAAAGTCACGTTTTCTTTTTAGTAGAACAATATTGCCAGCGGTAGCACTGCTCAAAACCCCTTTGTCAATCAGCCAAACAGCACGCGTGTCGTCCTAAACGAACAGCCTGTGGAGAGCTCTTTTTAACAAAAAGAATAAGAAATAAAACATATTTCCAGTGGATGGTGTCAAAATGTATATTTTATGTTGTAAAGCGGCACTATTTTTAAAACGTATCTAACAAATAAAATGCAACATGCTTTACGTATTGCGTGTTACAAACTTTATATATACAAACTCCTGAATACGTTATACATACATTTTCTTCATTGAGGTCTTTAACAGATGTCTTTTCTGCATCCATACCATTGTTTGCTAGAGTATTTAATGATTCACTTAGACATACTATGTATATATTACTTCATAAACTATATTGTTAAACAGACACAATATACAATTAATCCACGACATTTGAGCCTTGTATTTATTTAACTAATTTTTTATCATCAATGCTATATTTTCCAATAACCCAATGACGACCAAATATTATTTCTATCCTACAACGACCACAATTTAATACGACACAAAGTATGACTGAAATATAACTAAAATCGAATAAAATATCATTGTATCATATGGTTTCTGGCAAAGTGTATAATAAAAATCAAAATTCACTTCACATGTCGTCAAGGGCCGACCAATGTGTGCTATTTTATACTAAGCAGTGATTAGACAGAATAATTTAATACACTGTGTTATACGTGTAATAACATACGCAGATGTATGCGTATTTATCTAACTTATAGTTGAAAATAGTTACAAGCTAATTGCTTTTTTTTTTGTATTGAGCGCTACATGCATATGTTACATTACTCTTTACTAACATTAAGCGCATACTGTAGAAAACAACAGAAAATTGAACAAGCTAGTGTAGTGAATATAAGTTTGAAAGCAAAACAAACATTTTAATGCTGTGGAATTTTAAATTCATGTATTATATGAAAAAAAAAATAAACGACGAGGATGGGATTCGAACCCACGCGGGCAGAGCCCAATGGATTAGCAGTCCATCGCCTTAACCACTCGGCCACCTCGTCTTCTTGCGTAGTATAAAGTTTGTTATACAATATAAATTGTCGAATACCTTTATATGCGGATACTTTATATAATAAAATAATAATAAAGTACTTGTGTTTATTTTATGTAAAGGTGCTGGGAAGATTAACACCAATAACCATAAGAACCACTATGTAAACATCAAAGCAGGTTAAATTAAAATAGCAGGCATAACAGCATAACATGTTGCAGCCACTAACATAACATGTTAAAAAATCGAAACATAATGTCAATCGATTAACAACCCTTGTTGTACTACAGTCATAGCCAATGTAAGTATTACTTATTTTGTACCAATGGCATGCAGATGAATAGCACCATTGCATAAAGTATACTACTTCACACGCATAACAATACGCTTTGTGTGCGTGCTTTGTCATTAAGCAAATATGAAGGAATATAAAAGTTTATCTGGCTCGAACCGAGAGCATAACAATACGCTTTGTGTGCGTGCTTTGTCATTAAGCAAATATGAAGGAATATAAAAGTTTATCTGGCTCAAATCGAAAGCAAGATATTTACGCTGGTTTCATCATCAGATAAACTTTCCTATTCTCAGTAACAACTATTTATTTTCTGTGTACATCAATTATGCACACTGTTTGTGCGAATCAAAAATGTTTGAATAACGGTACATTCAATCTCCTGTTTTTTAGAAGAGCAAAGTTTTTTTATATTACACATTTGACACTAGAATTATGGCTCTGAGATGATTGTAATACCAGATTGTCTGTTATCATTCATCTACAGGCTGTAATTATAAGAAAAAGATCAACTTGCGCTTAAGTAAGATGGCTGATCATTCGTATGTCATAGGCTTATTATATGCGGGTTTTATATGCGGGTTGCGAAGATTTGCAGTACAAAAAATCACTGTTCATATCCTTATGTATTTATGAGAAGAGAAATGAGAGTACGAAACTGTGACATAAAGTCATCGAGAGGAGTGTTTCTGGCTGATTTGCGAACTTCATGTCATCGTTTAATGTGGGAATGTATCTAGAAACATGGCATGCCAATATGACTTAAGTAGATGTGTAGTAAAAAAAATAACGGATAGACTTAAAGTCTTATCATAAGATTTTTAGGGAAGCCTCGCAATGCTTTCCAAATGTTCAATATTAAACGGGCATTTGAATGTTTTTTATTGTTTAGGTTGTCGCTCGTCTGTATGTCGTGGTATTATAATATTTTACTCAATCCAGTGTGTCTCAACTACAAAACATTTGCATTCAAACCGGTTAATGGGGCTGTCTAATTTTTATAACTTCTTTTTTTGATAGCTTACCATTCCAAAGTTGCTTTTTAAACTATAATTTATCAGAACGTAGAAATATGTCAGATAATTTTTTCTTGAAAACAATGACAGAAATAATTAAATTTTCAGTAAAAACACAAGAATTATTAGGCAAATAATGTCATAGTAAGATATAACTTAAAGGTATCATTATTTCCAAACGTCCAAAACAAGCATCACATTGTTTTAGTAGGGTTCGTTGCAAAGTAAAACTACAAAACATTAAAACAAACTTAATAAGGATATTTGAGCCCTTTTTATCATTGCTATAAACAACCTTTAAGTCGACTCGTCACTACAAAGTAATTACTTAACTCAGTTGGTAGCGTTTTGGGATCTCAGTGAAAGTATGTGAGGAGTGAGTTAATGAGTTATTATCTTGAAAACCAAATTAAGGGAACAAGTCATATTGTTAAGAGCATCCGAACACTCGGAAGACAACTTTCACTTGCCAGAATCGATATAATAAAATGTTGTTTTCTCAGCATACTGTCACTGTGAGTCTAGATTTAAATTATAAGTTAACAAGTAGTGTACGAGTACCTTGCAAAGAAATATAAGGCTACGTTTAAATACGTTATTTTAAGGTTTCTACCAAACAGTAAGGACAGTATATACATAACGGTCGTGTTTTGAAATAATCATATAATGTTGGGCACTAACACAGTTAAGAAGTGTCTGTCTGTAAGGCAAACTGTTATCATTTATACAAAATCCACTGATCCTTTCTAGATCGCATTGATCCCAAACTCCCTGTCGCGGATGATTGATTGAAATCTGATATGACCTCATGAACTTTGTGTTACTAGACGCTTTGTCACATGGCCGAAAATTCGAGGACGTATTCTAAATATTTCAACCCACTTTGTTATTAATTCTTATAAATATAAGACCCTTATACCAGACTGGCAGCATTTCAGCATGCTGACTTGCCTCAAAACATTTATTAAGAAATGAATCATATCGAACAACTGGTAACTCAATGAGGAAAACAGTATTAGAATGGCAGTATGGGTTCTTTTCTATCAATATTTAAAGAAATCACGTGGAAGGAGAAAAATTGTCTTATTTTCTTTCAGGTGGTTTTATATAAGAACTTTATAGAGGTAAAGAAATACTTTTTAATCCACAGACATTTACTTTGCGCTAGATTTTCAATATTAGACTAGGTTGTTTTAAAGGCAACTGCATACTTACTGATTACTATATAATGGAAGCTAATTTCAACCAAACTGGTTATTTTGCTTTATGCATGCTCTCAAAAAAGGTTGTCATTGTTTCCTCTAGATATTGAATAGGAAGGTCATTTACTTGAAAATAACCCTGGTTAGCTAGTCAGAATAACTGTAGTCTGTGCAACGCTGAGTTTTTGTCATGCTACAAAGAAAAGGAAACAATAATGACACCGCTGCTATCGACATATTTCTGTTGCAATTCTTTTTTGATGTGCTGCTATTGCCGGCAAAGATTAATTATTTCGAAATAAAAGCGGCATGTCAGATCTCTGTTATTTTTACAGGCTATCCGTTGTGAGAACGAGTTACTGTGAGAGGACGCGGCACATATCATAAATCGGAGCCTAACTGCCTCGGGATCGTCAGTTTAACTATAATTCATTGTTGAAAGTTACTGTGTGATCAAGAGACAATAATGTGCTCAAAAACAGGCTATGCGTCTTTTAAATGCTAATGTATGAGATGCCTTTCCCAGTTTCTTTTTTTTTTTTGTAATATTTTATATTTAAATAATTCACATAAACTTATGTGATTTAGGTTTCCTTATGTTGGTACGTGTTGCCTAAGTCCATTGATAGGTGTAATGAAGTAGTTTATTAAATCGAGTTTAACGAATGTTACATTCAATTAACTCTGCTTGTATTTTTAGCATTGACTCTATTAAAATATGAAAATGCAGCACTGTTTGCATTTCATATTTTCGATCTTGTTTCTATGTATTTATATATGTATATTAACAACTTCTTATTTAAATAACTCAATATAAGTCAAATGTAAAAACTTAAAATGTAATCGTTTGTATAAGCTAACAATATTGAACGGGTATTTCTTATGACATCTTGTTAACATGTACCACTGATCTTTTCAATACCATGTTTGTCTTCAAAACCTTGAAGGGCTTGGCTGATTGCCTCCATCTTCAAAGTCTGTGTTGTAAGATTGTTCATCGTAAGTAAAGAAAAGTGGTGCATGTTTTGTAAATTATGTTCCAAGCAACAGTCTTATCCTGCAAGGATCTTACATAATTTATAATATAAACGCACGTGTTAATACACGTTTAGATTTCAACATTTTCAAAAACTATGTTAATCCAATTATATAGTGCGACTCAATTCTTCAATGTTACCATTCACGATAAAGCCTGTTCCAAGCAACAGCCTTATCCTTGCAGGATAAGGAGCTTACATAATTTATAATATAAACGGACGTGTAAATTAACGTTTAGATTTCAACATTTTCAAAAACTATGTTAAGCCAATTATATAGTGTAACTCAATTCTTAAATGTTTCCATTCACAATAAAGCCCACAGTTATATACATATTTAATTTTTCTGATACTTTCCTTGCAGCCAATTAATTAAGTATAACTGTTCCTTAGATTCAGCAATATACTGTGTATTAAACAGACATTATTTCCCTATTACATAGTTAACATTGATGACTGAGCAACAATTTTTGTTTGGACAAATCCCTATGTATTAAAGTTTTTCCGCTATAATTAGGATTGCATTTAGCATTAGCAACAACATCAAGCTTTTAGATTTTTAGAACTAAAAGACATATCAAGAAATAAAGATGGGTACCTAAGTGAAGCAACATATATGTTTGACTGTCCATGGATTCCTTAACCAGTTTACTAGAAAATCATTATCGCTAGTATTCCTTATGGGATTCTAGAGTGCTGGAGCTCTGGAAGATTTCCCAGTTCTATACTGACTATTTTTATCAATCCTCTACAGGTTTCTCTCATGAGAGGTATCTAAACCTGTAATTAACTGCGTAGGTATATAATACGTTTACTGCCAGTCATCTCTATTAGTTTTAACGCGGAGACAGTCCACTGTCGCATTCTTCCTATGTCTGATTAGAAAAGTGTATACTCTTTATTGTTTCCTTTCATTGTTAAAATCCTTTTCTTGACGAGACAATAAATTAAAATGTACAAATATCGGATGCTCCTTTTGTGATTTAATGCGGTCACAAATTTGATACGTCTAAGAAATGACGTCTATATCTGTTAATAAATTCAACAAAGACAGTTTTCTGTGCATAGTTCCATAGATTAAATAAGAGTATATGACAAAGTCCCATGAATAGGTAAACAAGAAGAGGTCCTATCAAAATTTCCACAGATGTTTAAAACTAATCTACCTCAACACAAAGGCAAATATGGTAAATGAAAATGTGCCAAAAATACAGAGACGAGACATAACACACAAAAAGAAAAACCACCAGTTACCGCTTTGGAACAGTCAGTCGGCAAAATAACCGACTGGGGTGCTTAAACCTGGTTTGTGGAACGCTCCAACCTTGCACTTCCTAAAGATTTTTCTATCAAACAAAAAGTATAAAGAAAAATATTCCGTCAAAGTGAAACAACTTACAGTAAGCACCTGCATCGGCAGTTAAAATAGATACAATGAAGTTAAATCCAGACAAAATAGCTAATAATAAAATAAACTATCAACATATATACAATGTGTAAAGTAGATAAAGGCCTCAGCAACCTAAAATTCCAAAACGAGAGAGTAGTTTGAAATACAACAGCCCAAGCGATGACGTATAATAAGAACAATTTAATGACGTCATACAATGCCATGACGTCATATGCCAAAAGTGTCAAAAGTTAAATGAGAAAAGATTCGAAAGAAATCATCGACCCATACCAACAAAATAAAATGTTGTATTGTAAGGAGTTGATAGGTAGTAAGTTTTAAAATAACATATCATAAAAAGCCGAGGATTTATCCGCAGTTGGCATATTCTATAATAAAAGTACAAAAATCCCGATGTTATACCTACTGTGCAATCTCAAGTAAAGGGCATGGAGACTGCTCAAGTTGTCTCACCTATATAAGGCACGACTGGAGAGATGAAGAGACAAGAAATCCATCAGTGACTGTCCAATTATGGCTTTAAGTCACTGTTTTCATATAGTCTCAACGACCTGTCCGGTCATCGTGTAATTTAAAACGAATGCAAGTTCTTGACTGTAAAAAGGGCAATTGAAAAATATGCAGTACAACGAAGGATTCCCGGATTGAAACTGATAGCGATATCAAAGTCTAGAAATGCTGCATTTAAATGGCAGTTATTTGCTTTATTAAGGGTAGGTTCTGGAGGGTAAATCAAATGGATCATTTGAGAAAAGAAAAGTTTATCTATAGTTAGAATACCGTCAAGATAGCGTGACGTTAAATTGAAAGCTTCTATAATGTGGCTTTGGTTAGAAGGGGATAAAGTTAACATGAAATCACTTTCAAAGCAGTATAAAAACAAATCTGCAATTAATGTTGCACAGTTGGTTTCCATATGAATACCAATTACTTGTCTAAATAAAGTGTCACATCATTTTATGTAAATATTGTCTAATAGGAAACATAGAGCTTCACAAACATCCGTGAAGGTCTACATAGTAAACTTTTCTAAGAAAGTGTTGGTAAGAAAGTGTTGGTAAAAATAAATTACTTTCATGACATGCAATGTATAGACGTTGCTCTCTAGCAAATGTTTCCTCAATAACAGCAATCAGTTCAGTCTTAATAAAATCATGAGGTAAAGAAGTGTACACCGTAGAGAAATCGTAAGAATTAATTGTAGAGCAATGAAAGTTTAAAGTACTAAGACTTCTGAAGAATGTTTATGAGACCAAAACTTATTCCTGAATTGTCATACATTTTTTTCACAATATTTAACAACGTGATTGCGAAAGGCTGTAAGGCAAGACGTAAGTAGTTTAGATATTTGAGTGGTGGTGGTAGAGCTGGCATTAGCCATGAATCGTGACTTGTATGGTATTTTGTGAAGCTTATGGATCCAGTACAGTGAATGACGTTTTTTCAAGCAATGAAAAGAAAACCGATCAATTTGAAGAAATTAAGTCCAAGCGCTGACGTTTTCTTTGATATGTTATGACGAAAGTAGTGACATCATTGAAAAATAATGTCTACATAATATTTACAAGAGGAAGAAGTATGATTTCTATTAGGAGAACTACTCAACATTGCTGATTGTAAGTGAAATTATTTTTTCACTCAAGAAAAGAAAATTGAACAGAGAATTGTAAATGATTGTATCATCATGTTCATGTGAAGAAGAAATTAAAGAAACAAAGTCCAATGTCCGTCAAAGGAAACACACGTAACAAAGTCATGTAAATAAAAGTCTGCTTATTTTCAAAAATGAAATCTTCATATTACGTAACCAGACAGAATTCAGAAAAAAATAGCGAAGGATCTTAAACATGTGACTCCGTCGACCCCACTGCATAGGCTTATCTTCAAGGGACCTGCTACACTCATAAAAGACGTGAATATTCGTAGACCTTACTGTATTGGTTTGTAGTCAAAGGAACTGCTTGACTGATAAAAAGACCTGTATATCCATGGACCTTAGCCTACTACATAGGTTTATAGTCAAGGAATCTGCTACACTAAAAAAAAAACGTGAATATCCGTGAACCTTACTGCATAGGTTTAAAGTTAAGGGATCTACTTCACTAATAGAAGCAGGCTGTCGCCAGTATAACAATGATTGTGTCCATGTAATGTATTCCAGTATACAAAAGATGCTAAGGCGAAAACAAGAAATGGGTGTCATTAGATATTAGGGAAGAGTAGCACGTAAATGATCTCCTTATTTTCCAGGTTATACGGCACCATTTATTTCTGGAACCAGCGATTCACTTTGTACATGTATATTGTGGATTAATACTTCCTTATTTCTTCAAAAAATGCCCTGTGTATGCATCTGCAAGTCTGCCATACATATGTATTGATCTTGATAATTATGCATAATAGCAGGGATTAAAATCTACTAATGAAGTATGTTCAGTCATTGATCGAATTGCACTTGTCTAACGAAGATATTGCTTTTCAATACTCACATTTGTCATTGCACTCCTGGACAAGTATAGATAGTTTTTAACATTTGCCAGACTGTATCTTTACTATGACTCGTCTTGCCAATAAGCAACAGCTGGACTTGCTTTCATACGAACCGAGAACTTTTTAGTTACGAAAATGTTGCGTCTAAGCTTCTGTCTTTAGACTTTAACTTTAGTGTAAAATTAAAGTCACTTTCTGAATTATCAGAAAGTAAATGGTAAATAATAAGACTTTCTTAAAGTCTACGGTTATTACATTTAATCTATTATTGCAGTTACTAATAATTCAAATCAAGCCATGTGCATAGGCGCGTAAAAGAGGTGCGTTTATGTTCCATAGAAAAAAAGAAGGGGTTTCTTTGGGAAATATGCCCTTATCTTTTAATGAGTTCACAAATGGTAGACTAAAAGTCACGCTTTCTCTTTAAAATGGCAATGTTGCATACGATAGCGTTGCCTAAAATCTTTTGTCAGTCAGCTAATTTATAATTGTGACTCTTTAATACAACAGACATCGTGCATTTAAGTTTTGTGCTTTGCCTTAATAAAAAAAAATATATATATATATATATATTTCTAGTGCAAGGTGACAACTAATTTGTTTAAAAACAAACATTCTTTTTGAACATTGCAAACAAATAGTAGTAACCAGATATTGCTTCGAAGTTACATGTAGAACAAGAGTGAAGGCTGAATGATATGTAAGTTTTCTTTGAGGCTTTTTACCGCTGTCATTTCCTGCGTCCATACCATAGACGTGTTATGCATTTATTTCGTCGTTTAACTCACTATGAAATAATTTTAACTTTGCTTTAGGTTTGAGAAAATGTACACATAGTCAAAGACAACTGAACCTTTATCTGCACTTGATAGTGAGCTGTATTGCAGTACATTTAAGCTTTAATCATATGTTGATCTATCTTCTTATCAATTCAATATTCACCTGCAACCAACGTCGTAAAATAATGTTCGAATGTCCAAAACAGATTGAAATTGGCTCAAACTGATTTACTAATTAATCAAGTTGATTTTGCCCGTAATGCATTCAACATAGTGATAGTTGATTTAAAGCATTTTGTATATCAAAGAGAAAAAATAATTGCATGATGTGATATATAAGCTTATATAAATGGATATGCTTGCCTTGCAGATGGCATAACTTTTTTTAACAATGTGCAGACTAATGGGCGGTAACTTAAGTAACAGTCTTTCTTTTTAAACCTTCGTTTCTGATGCTTTTTTTCTTATTTTATGTTTTGTCTTTTTCTTTTATTCATGTAGTGCTTTTCAATGAAAGTAAAATAACCGTAAGGCATCAATTAAGCTGTGAGCGGATTTCTGTATAGCCGCGTGTGTACGAACCATTTTAAGAAAGAAAAGCCTATTACTCTGTGTTTACATTAATAAGAATACCCAGCGGAAGGCCAGTAGACACCAGTGCAATTTAGTATTCTTTCTCTGATCCTTTCTTTCAAGAATTATCGTTAATTTGATACGAATTTGAGCAAAAGTTTACCTAGCAGAAAATCATGAAAGGCGTCGGACAAAACGTTATTTGTTACTAGTTATAAAGTAAAAACCAGTTTGTTAAAGATTATACCTTAAACAATTTTCTATGCAGCTTAATTCACACGATCATTTTCTTTCCTTCATTAGTACTATAAGGAATACCTTTTTTCGAGAGGTCGTTACACATAACATTACTTAGGGATGAATCGTCTTATGGTTGACATTGCTACTTTGATTTGCGTACGCTCCAAATCGTGGCACCCATTATGGTGTTCATTGGAAAATTGACGCTCGGCTGTTATTGTAGTTGTCATGGTATCCTGGGAAGTCTGTTGTGTAGAGATGACCAAGGTGGTTAGAGGGGTTACAAGAACGATCGCGGATGTGCGACATTCAATGCGCCGTAGCGGGCATCCGCTTTAAACAAAAATATGCATATCATGGGAACTAAACAAATTATTTCACTGTCGGCTCATTATATAGATGTGTAAAAGTAACGTAATATAACTCCGCTAGGAGGATAGGAGATGGACGCTTTTTATTTTTATTATTTTTTGTTGTCTGCAACATCTTTTTGGCATTTAATAGCTGCATTGTTAACTCTGGCATGGTTTGTTAAACAATGCCTCGTCGAGCAGCTGTCAATACCCGCTACTTGTTTCATAAATGCAAGTTTAATTTTAAAACGCAGTGTGGTGGGTTCTTTTCTCTGAAAAAGATTTCACCGAACATCTGCGTTTTCTGTTATGACCATCTACACTATCGTCCAGCGAGGCGTCAGTTAGGTGTTGTATATTCATACAATTGCAAAAACTAAGATACCGAATATAGCAATTTAGAAACATATGGATAGAGCAGGTACATAAACAGCCTGTTTTCGGTGTTGTACCAAGGTTTATGATTGCTGTTCGTGCAAATTTCCCTATATTTGCTGCATGATAGTTTAGTCTCGTTATCAAATGAAATTTTCTTGTTTAAAACATAAATAAGACGACCGTTAATGCTATTGCAATAATAGTTGTAAGTGTGCGTGTCGTCATGGGTGGGGAGAAACCAAATAAGCTTTAACAAAATGGTGAAAGTTCTTCAATTCTAACTTTTTAAACTTTGCTTTCTTTATTACTTAATATTGTTGTTTAAAAATAGCATTCCAATTGAGCATTAACAGAAGCAGATACAGGAATGAAATATAAACTCGTTATGGGAAAAATCTTATGTACTGATATTTACATAATATGACGTAGGTAATTAGACCTTTGTTATTCGATTTGATTTCATGGAACATTTACATCAATGATCTATAAGTGCTACACATTAAATTTCGTGTTTATGCCATTGAATTTACATGTTGCAAAACTTCATTACTTGTTCTAATAACTGTGGCAATATACATTTTTATATTAAAGTACATTTTACTTAAAATAAATATTAACAAGTGACTATGTATGCATTTTATTGCCTTAAGGGCGAGTGTGTGTGTTTTATTTATAGAAGTAACGTTTAATGGGGAAAAAAGTTGCACAATGGCGAGCAGTGTTCTTTCTTAAGCTAGCAACAATGAATCGTTATATCCATCATATTATAATATGTAAATCGATATGCATGTATATGTTCAACTGATCTTCTCTGGTGAAATACTGGTCATCGCAAAAAAAATATCCATGGTCCCAAATGTTTTTTGAAGTAAAACTAATATTTTTCATACAGACTTAGTGTCTGGAAATTTGAAATAAATCTACAGACATGTAACTCTACGGTGGTTAAACTTGAAATGTGTGTCTTTCTCGAGTATCGTTTAAAATAAAAACAAACTGTCAGACTATATACATATTTTACTTCACTGCTTCTAATAAGCTAACGCCATGAAGAAAACATGTAAACGTTTGCACTCATCCAACAAAACTTAAAACGGAAACGTTTTCATAGTGAAACGATTGTCCAGACCTTCCATAGCACGCTTTCTGTGACCTTTTAAAAAGATATGACCACCCACACCTCTCAGACAAATAGGTTATGAACCATACAATCTCAATATACTCTTCTTTTTGTGTTAATTAAATTTGAATTGACACAGTGATGTACATGATAACTTATACATTTTATTATCGGTGATGGAAAAGGGCTTACTGTTCACTATGGACTATTCTATGTATAACCATCGACACATAGATTGTTAGCTGAAGACCTCACCGTATAAGAATATATGACAAAGTCCTATGAGTATTGCAACATATACTAAACTCCAAAAAGGCACAGAACAAAGGTATTTCACGTGCAAGCCAAGCGTAAAGTAGGAACAAATTTGTTACGAGTCATTTAACGAAAAGAGCAAACCCGACAGTTACCGCCTTGGAACGGTCAGTCTGCAATATGGACCGACTGGGGTGCTTAAACCGGTTTTACAGAGCTATAAGGTTTTTGTCTAAATATAATAAATTGAATACTTTAAATACGTTTTGAAAGAATACATGATTTATACAGTAATATTTGTACTTTTTGTCTGCCTTGAACTGTTTTCAAACATCCGAAATATAGTCATTGAGAAGAAGTGTGGGGAGCCTGACACGCCAGCCACGGTAACCATCTTTTCCAACAACCACGTTTGTCCAGGATAATAACACTAATAACATTAGTTTAGTAGAAGCCTGTAGTAAATGTCATCAAATGACAGCATGTAATGCTTCACAGATCTTGTTAAGGTGTCAGCTTTAGATAAATTACAAACAAACAGGACTTCGGTCAAGGTCCTCCGGGACATTGTTGACAAAGTTGCCGTTGTACCGCAGTTTTATGTTAATAAACAAGGCACATTTAGTGTGCAGTTCTCTTGAAATAAATTTCTTTTTGTTGTCTTATTTAAGTTGTCTCCAGAATATAAATATGGAGGGGAAAAGTGTGTATATTGTCTGGCAGTCACTCGTTTTCACTATCTCACTTTCACTCACCATGGACCATGGAATAATTAGAGGGCGAGCATCGGTCAGCAATGATTCTAAGTAAATGTGGGTTTCATTTGTATTCTTCAACTGAAGTGATGTAAAAAGAAAACGTAAAAAACGCACGTATATGCAACGCATGTTGTTCAACATTTGAAACAAAAAGTCGTGCGATAAATTAAGTGTTCATGATTTAGTATTCGTATTGAATTCGGATGATTATGCTGGTAAATTGACAGTTATGTACTGCAGTATAGCATCACTGGCGCATACTCAACTGAATACTATTACTATAATTCCCATAAATAATAAAATAAGCCAAATTATGTCATATATTTTATGATATAATTCAGGCTATTAAAAGCATTACATTGTTTATTTAAAAATATTTAAACAAAGTCGAAGATACGATGTTAATTTGTTACAAAGATAAATAAGGTTTTATCGGGATTCGAACACAAAGATTATATTGAAATTCAATAGGAAGGATTAGTGTTAGCCTTCCCACGGTATATGTGTGCAGTGATAACAGGGTGTCTACTATGAATTCCGACGATGTATAACGATACATTGTAGCCGCTGACTGATTCTCCCCCACGCCTACCCCTGAGACACATACACACTACGAATCATATCTAAAATATAAAGCATATGATAATAAATTAAATTGTCACAAAACATGCAAAGCAATATAACCGTGGACTTTAAAAAAGAAACACCATTACACATACCGCCAATAAAGCACGAAAGGTTGACATTGTCGTCAATCCACTGGATAATATCGTATATGAGTGAAAAGGATTATTTTGATTACTATGATACATCAGCCCTAATCACGTATTTCTTTCTAATAAATTATATGGGCAAGGATTGCTAAAGCTGCGATATTTTTCAATTAGAAGAGCATTGATAACCATATCAATCGACATACTTAACTAACTGATAATGGAGTTGACTTCGGGGAATGAAGCCTGCAAAGGACTGATAACAAGTTATTAAGCCGATCCATATACTAAACCCGGACAATTCGTAGTTCTGATAGCTTATACAAAATAACGAGGAGAGCTTGTTGATGTGATGGACTTGATGGTAAAATGTTTGTTTGTTGTACCTTTGCAAATGCATTATTCCTTATTACCTAAATATTCGGTCGTTTTGACGTATGATCGAACATATCTGGACAGAAAATTAAATGTTATACGGCGGATTTCGTCACTATTGTAAATCTCCTTTTATCATTCGTATATTATAAAGAGTTCTGAAGCAAGACAAAAATGGCTTTCAACACATAAAATGTATTTCTCATGCAAATTGTCATAAAGATGTCCTTCACGTACTCTTTGCCAACTAGTATGTATGTACAATAAATATTGTATTACCTTACTTGAAATATAAACATGGGTACTGATAATGTCTTTATTAATTTCATCGTTTACTAATGTACAACAATAAGTCTCAAAACACTTGTAATATAGCAAAATACAGTAAATAATTAAGGTACGAAGCATGCAAATCTAACGAAACCCATGAATGAAACATTCAAAACTTCAAAAAGTCAGGTGCGAAACATGAAGATTCGTCTGAATACACCATAATCACATGATCGTACAAACCACACAAATCCATTCAATGTAAATTACACACATCAATCAAAATCCTGTTGTCGATACTAACAATCAACTATGCTTCGAAACAAAATAACCGTAACAACAAGATATCCAACGCAGACAGCA
The DNA here is from genome assembly GCA_007844125.1 of Sinonovacula constricta. Lineage (NCBI taxonomy): Eukaryota > Metazoa > Mollusca > Bivalvia > Cardiida > Solecurtidae > Sinonovacula > Sinonovacula constricta. Next base: position 47,137,826 of record CM017557.1, on the reverse strand, counting down.
ACACAAATCCACGACCAAAACCAACCAACTTCACGCTAATCATGTTACAAATACCTAAAATCATCAAATCAACAGAAATCCACATCAGCTTGGAAAAAATATGTGCGATAGTATCTGTTTTTTATAGGATTTGTCGTTTGATACCTTAATTTGGTTACGTTCTTTGTGAATTCGGGTTGAGATAAATATTTCGTATGGGATTTTAGCTTGTTTGTTTTGTTGTGTGTTGTTGTTCTTGTTTTTGTATGGGTGTGTGTTTCATGTCAGATTTGAGTGAATTTAAGTGTTTGGTAACTGTATCTTCATGTATCACACTTAAATGTGGGTGGTTTTGTACCTGAATTTTGTTGTTTCCAATTCAGTACTAAATTCGAATCTATATTTAATATTTATATTGTTGATGTTGGAGGTTGTTCTTTAATAGTCTTTTACATACTGAACTATTCGAGACTTAAGTAAATATATAAATATATTTACATTCCAATTGTTAATCTAAGATAACAATTGTAGTCAAAACGCCATTTCCTCCGCACATGTGTGGAAGGTAAATGGGCGGAGCTTCATTTACTCTCGACTTCAAAGCACCGAATAAGGAGACTTTGAGTGATCGCCTTGAGCGATGAATTTCACTCCGTATCGTGTCAGATCATTAGCGAAAATATACAGATTCTTTAACTATTTTCCTTCCGCAATCTCGGAGGGGGGCATGGCTGAAATAGTATAGACAGCCTGCAGAATGCGGTCACGCGCATTTCTTTCCTCCATGAAAATATCTGACCGATGCATAGGTAGAATTGTAGCAAGAGAATATATTTTCATAGCCAGGATTTATTTAGTGATGGAAATTAAACATCACAATTGTGGAACAAATCAAGGATTAATGCGTTATATGGATATTTATTTTAGGTGTGTTTGTTCATAGTAAGCGTTAAGCGTTGAGAACATAAAACAACTAAACCTAAAATCAAAAACCCATAAACCGCACAACCCTCGGTTTATTGCTTCGATACAAGATACCATATTTAATATTAGTATACATGTTTCCGAACGTAGTTACTGTGATTTAAAAAGCACCTGTCGCTCCAACCAACGTCATAGAAGCATACTTTTAGAGAGCACACACGCATCCGAAAAAAGTTCGAAAAGCAATATTTCATATTGTATGCGTCCCGTGTAAAGTATATATGACATTCTAAGACTTGAATTAAATTGAACATACACCCTGAAGTAATATTTATTTACAAAATAATAATAAATGCGTGCAAAAGATAACCTTATTTCACACATATTCTCTAGGCTTTTAGATCAAATATAGTAAGAGCACATATTAAGTAAGGTATATGATATTGATGATAATTATTTTTGTAAAAACTATGATAACGCTTAGGGGAACACTATGTGGTAGCATCAGGATGAAGCAGAATAGAAGAATTAAGAAGGCGGAGTAGTAGGAGAAGAGGGGAGGGGGTAGGAGGAGGAGAAGTAGGAGGAAAAGCAGTAGGATCAGGAGGAGCAGGAGGAGTAGCAGTAGGAGGAGCAGCGGCAAGAGTAGTAGCAGCAGGAGGAGCAGCAGTAGGAGAAGTAGCAGTAGAAGGAGCAGCAGTAGGAGGAGTAGCAGTAGAAGGAACAGCAGCAGGAGGAGTAGCAGTAGGAGGAGCTACAGCAAGAGGAGTAGCAGTAGGAGGAGTAGCAGTAGGAGGAGTAGTAGGAGGAGGAGTAGCAGCGGGAGGAGTAGCAGCAGAAGGAGTAGCAGTAGGAGGAGTAGCAGCAGGAGGAGTAGCAGTAGAACGAGCTACAGCAAGAGGAGAAGCAGTAGGAGGAGTAGCAGTAGGAGGAGTAGCAGTAGGTGGAGTAGCAGTAGGAGGAGTAGCAGTAGGAGGAGTAGCAGCAGGAGGAGTAGAAGTAGGAGGAGTAGCAGCAGGAGGAGTAGCAGTAAGAGGAGCTACAGCAAGAGGAGTAGCAGCAGCAGGAGTAGCAGCAGGAGGAGTAGCAGTAGGAGGAGCTACAGCAGTAGGAGGAGCTACAGCAGGAGGAGTAGCAGTAGGAGGGGCTACAGCAAGAGGAGTAGCAGCAGGAGGAGTAGCAGTAGGAGGAGTAGCAGTAGGAGGAGCTACAGCAAGAGGAGTAGCAGCAGGAGGAGTAGCAGTAGGAGGAGTAGCAGCAGGAGGAGTAGCAGTAGGAGGCGTAGCAGGAGGAGGAGTAGTAGCTGTAGGAGTAGCAGTAGGAGGAGTAGCAGTTTGAGGAGCAGCAGCAAGAGTAGCGGCTGCAGGAGGAGTAGCAGCAGGAGGAGTAGCAGCAGCAGGAGTAGCAGCAGGATGAGTAGCAGTAGGAGGAGCTACAGCAGTAGGAAGAGCTACAGCAGGAGGAGTAGCAGTAGGAGGGGCTACAGCAAGAGGAGTAGCAGCAGGAGGAGTAGCAGTAGGAGGAGTAGCAGTAGGAGGAGCTACAGCAAGAGGAGTAGCAGCAGGAGGAGTAGCAGTAGGAGGAGTAGCAGCAGGAGGAGTAGCAGTAGGAGGCGTAGCAGGAGGAGGAGTAGTAGCTGTAGGAGTAGCAGTAGGAGGAGTAGCAGTTGGAGGAGCAGCAGCAAGAGTAGCGGCAGCAGGAGGAGTAGCAGCAGGAGGAGCAGCAGGGGGAGCAGCAGTAGGAGGAGTAGCAGTAGAAGGAGTAGCAGTAGGAGGAGTAGCATCAGGAGAAGCAGCAGGAGGAGTAGCAGTAGGAGGAGTAGAGTAGGAGGAATAGCAGCAGGAGAAGTAGGAGGAGGAGTAGGAGGAGGAGTAGCATCAGGAGGAGCAGCAGGAGGAGTCAGTAGGAGGAGTAGCAGTAGGAGGAGAAGCAGCAGGAGAAGGAGCAGCAGGAGGAGTAGCAGTAGGAGGAGTAGGAGGATGAGTAGCAGTAGGAAAAGTAGCAATAGGAGGAAAAGTAGCAAGAGAAGTAGCATCAGGAGGAGCAGCAGCAAGAGGAGCAGCAGTAGGAGGAGCAGCAGTAGGAGGAGCAGCAGCAGGAGAAGCAGCTTGAGGAGTAGTAGGAGGAGTAGCTGTAGCAGGCGGAGCAGCAGGAGGAAAAGCAGCAGGAGGAAAAGCAGCAGTTCATGGGCTAGCTGTAGATGTTGAGAAATGGTAAAGAGAGTCTCCCATGAAAAGAAGTAATAAAAAAGAGGAGCAGTCAAATGAGAGACATTATGTTGAAAACCGGTACTTATTTAGAGGTCTAGCATGAGTAGGAGCACAACAAGGGAGAGCAGTAGGAGGATGACCATTATCTAAGCACCGATAATAGAAAACCATAATAAGACACTGGAAATTAAATAGAGGAGAAAAAGGAAAAGGAGACGATATACATGTGTGCAGGACCAGTAAGTAGGGTCACAATGAGAAGAAGCATAAATCAGAGAAGAAGTAGCGGCCGTAAAAACGGAAAAAAGAGGGCAATGTATAAAATTGAGAAGCAGAAGCATCAGTTGACACACGGTAGATGGAAATTGGGGGAATTGGTTTGTTGGTTTTTCCCACAAGCATAAACAGTCATAATCTAACAGTACGTTCTACACGCTCAAATATACCCTACCTGTAAATTGGCTCAACAATTTTAAGATACACAAAAAATTTCCGGACACATAAACAAATATAGCATACCGGTAAATTGTCAACACACATAAACAAACATTCCCTAGCAGTATAGTGCCACACACATAAACCACTGTTCCCTACATGTAGAATTCCATAGATAGAAAGAAAACACATATAACCTGTCGGTAACTTGTCGCACAATAAACAAATATATCCCACCTATAGATTGCTACACACATAAACAATCAAATTGCCAGACAAAAAAACAAACATACATAATGGTAGATTGCCACGCACACATACACATATATAACCTACTGCTAGATGGCTCCACACACAAACAAATAGACCCTCCTACATGTAGATTGCCACACAAATAAACACCTATAAGCTACCGGTAGATTGCCATAAATAAACGAATATATTTTACTTGTAGATTACCACACATATAAAAATAATAGGTAGATTGTCACACAAATAAACCACTTTACCCTACTGGGTGATTGGCACATGCAAAAAATAACCACAACCACAACCTATCGGAACATTGCCACACATAAATCATAAACAAATATTCCTACCGGTAGATAGCCACGTACCGGTAGGATGTCCAACATATAAACAACTATAACATTCCGGTAGATAACTACCCATCTAAATATAAAATATTTACCTGAAGTTTACCACAGATATACATAAATATATCCTCCTACCGGTATATTGCCATAAGCAATAATAACTATAATGCACTGGTAGATTGCCACACACATAAACAGCTCTAACCCGCAGGTCGATTACAGCACAAATAAACAAATATCCTATACCGGTAGATTGAGATAACACATAAATAAACATGCCCTAACTTGAGATTGCCTCAATTATAAACAAATATACCCTACCAGTAGATTGCCACAAATAAAACCAAACAAGCTATCAAAACATTGTCACGTAGATTGCCACACACACACACACACACACACACACACACACACACACACACACACACACACACACACACACACACACACACACACAAACACACACATATCCAAACATTTTTACACACAACAACCATAAACCATACAAATATTCCTACAAGTAGATTGCCCCACACTAAAACAAACATAACCTATCCAAACATTGTCACACACATAAACCATAAACCATACAAATATTCCTACCAGTAAATTGCCCCACACTAAAACAAACATAACCTATCCAAACATTGTCACAAACATAAACCATACAAATATTCCTTCCGGTAGATTTCCACACACAAAAACAAACATAACCTATCCAAACATTGGCACAAACATAAACTATAAACCATACAAATATTCCTTCCGGTAGATTGCCACACACAAAAACAAACATAACCTATCCAAACATTGGCACAAACATAAACTATAAACCATACAAAAATTCCTTCCGGTAGATTTCCACACACAAAAACAAACATAACCTATCCAAACATTGTCACAAACATAAACTATAAACCATACAAATATTCCTTCCGTTAAATTGCCACACACAAAAACAAACATAACCTATCCAAACATTGGCACAAACATAAACTATAAACCATACAAAAATTCCTTCCGGTAGATTGCCACACACAAAAACAAACATAACCTATCCAAACATTGTCACAAACATAAACCATACAAATATTCCTTCCGTTAAATTGCCACACACAAAAACAAACATAACCTATCCAAACATTGGCACAAACATAAACTATAAACCATACAAAAATTCCTTCCGGTAGATTGCCACACACAAAAACAAACATAACATATCCAAACATTGCCACACACATAAACCATAAACCATACAAATATTCCTTCCAGTAAATTGCCACACACTAAAACAAACAAAACATATCCAAACATTGTCACAAACATAAACCATACAAATATTCCTTCCGTTAAATTGCCACACACTAAAACAAACATAACCTATCCAAACATTGGCACAAACATAAACTATAAACCATACAAATATTCCTTCCGGTAGATTGCCACACACAAAAACAAACATAACCTATCCAAACATTGTCACAAACATAAACCATAAACCATACAAATATTCCTTCCAGTAGATTGCCACACACAAAAACAAACATAACATATCCAAACATTGTCACACACATAAACCATGAACCATACAAATATTCCTTCCGGTAAATTGCCACACACTAAAACAAACATAACCTATCCAAACATTGTCACACACATAAACCTTAAATCATACAAATATTCCTTCTGGTAGATTGCCACACACAAAAACAAAAATTGCATATCCAAACATTGTCACACACATAAACCATAAACCATACAAATATTTCTTCCGGTAGATTGCCACACACAAAAACAAACAAAACATAACCAAACATTGTCACACACATAAACCATACAAATATTCCTTCCGGTAGATTACCACCCACAAAAAACAAACAAAACATATCCAAACATTGTCACACTCATAAACCATAAACCATACAAATATTCCTTCCGGTAGATTACCACACACAAAAACAAACAAAACATATCCCAACATTGTCACACACATAAACCATAAACCATTCCTACCGGTAGATTGCCACACACAAAAACAAACAAGACATATTCAAACACTGTCACACACATAAACAATAAACCATACAAATATTCTTTCCGGTAGATTGCCTCAGCTAAAAGCAATTTTAGCAATCCACATTATCACACATAAAAAATACCTATTACATACCTGTAAATTTTCACACATTTTTAGGATTGAAACCAACCTGTGCATTACAATATAAATAAACAACTTAAAATACCCGGCCGATTGTCACACATATATTTAACTGTAAAACAAACATAACTACAAATTACCGATAGATTGCTACATATAGAAACAACTTTAACTTACCGATAAATTGCAAAGACCATACACAACTACAAACAACCAGTTTGAAAACCTATTAGTTTGTGGACACATGGCATTTGAGTTTTTATGAACAAGAACATATAAACCCCAGAACTCAAAGACAGTCACGTTCCTCTGAATCAAACAATATTGCCTACAGCTACTCTGTCACAATCCATTATCGAAAAACATGTTTGGCAACTTATTGCAAGTGACTTCCTACCTCTGCTGTTTGTATTTCTTAAGCCAACTAAATGATATGAAACAAGAGATATATTTAAAATGAATTCTGCATAAGTAAAATAATAACTGCACTTACATATTTTATTGAAATAAGATCTCACATATGAAATAATGATAGCGTGCACTCTTATGTAAAAACTGTTATACAAAATGCATAATGTATTAAAAATAAATGTATTTTAATAGTTTTCAACGCCACCTGGCAGATAACCCTGTCAAGTCTCATAATGGGACATTTGTCAATATTCTCCTTCTTCTGTGCTGCGTTATTTTGTTTTTAATTCTTAACATCAAACTGCACGATTGTTTCAGAGTTAAGAAGACTTTTTACTTTTTACACGCCTGCTTCTGTTCACCTGTTTATAATTATATTGAACAAAATTGATTCCCTTATCCACTCAAAATTGTACACTTTTCAACTAGGTGGTTGTCATATTAAATACATGTAATAAAGTTATGTCATAATCTATCGTGTGTAGAAAGATTATACATCCTTTAGTTTCAATTTTAAGTAGGATAATCGAAAGTTTGGAGATGTTGCTTGTTGGTTGAAATTGACATTTCAGTCAGGTTTGTTGGTTCTCTTTTAAATTATTGCAGTACAATATTCTTTGCTTCGGTAAATACTTTAAAATATCTTTAACGGCATAAACGAAGCTTTCCATCTTTCGTTGTAATTTCAGTTTTGTAATGAGTATTTGCGACTTGATAAGTGATCAGAAACTTTGTCAAATGGTTTATACTGTGGCTACTCTTCTCGTCTAACGCTGCATGTTTATAATGGTGATTGTTTTTTACAGTTTTCCTGACACACCAGATTGCACTGGCTGAGAGGGTTGATTGGGCCATGGCACAGAAAGGGGAGATGTTTATCTCAGTAATAAAGGCAGGCTGAATGTATTATTGTCATTGTGTAATTTGTAAGGTGAACCTCAGCATGTTTTTGTTTATCATTTAATGGAAAGCTCAAAACTGAAACATTATATTTCTACTACAACCAGACATATACTGTACATGTTTGATTGCTTTAAAATTACATTGTTATATATTGTACTTTTGGTGTCTTTTATAATATGATTACAAGTTCTATTGTAGGGTAATGATATATCGAATTGTATTCTGTCTATTTTCAGATCGTTTATTTTAGTGGACGAACAGAAATTTGTGAACGTTCTACGAAAAAGATCTGGATCCAATCTGTGTACAATATACTTGAGTAAAGACAAGATATGTTAAAGTGTGTTTCTAATTGTTCATCCAGGACTTTACATACATGAACTCCACCCTAACCTTGAACTTTAAATAATTTCACCATAGGTTTCACATCTCAGGTCAATATTTATATAAGGATCGATATTTAGTTAACGGTAAGGGGCTGAGGAGCAAGTCATCAACTCTATCCTCTCGGCTCAGGGCGACATATCACCTCTTGACAACGCTGCTTCTAACGTTTTATTTGCCAAGTCCCAATTTATTTCATTTTTTCTTTTTCTGTCATAAGAATCCCCCCGGTGACAACGTCTAGGTTTATTACAGATCGTTTGTTATCAGTTCGCTGCAGGACATTTTCTAAGTCATTTATATTATAAATTAGTTAAGTCGATCAATTTAAATCCATGATCATGTTATCTTCACTGCAAGAATTCTAGTTTGGCATACACATTTATTTAACTTATGTACATGTTCATTTTTCATATAGTAGTACAGGTTCATTTAAAGATGTTTACTGCATAGTCTTTTTAAATAAAGAATTGTATGCATCATTTTATTTTATAACTCAACATGAAACTCTGCGAAAATTAAGACGTAGCTACTATAGGGGTTTAAAACAAAATGTTATTAGTTGTATGACATTGGCGCTTTTATCACTGTTGTACTTTTTATGAATTTCTAGATGTATGATACATCATGATATCCCACCCAATCGCAGCTTTTCCCAGCCAGTGCATTCGTTCCATGTGAAGGTGTGGCAGGCAATTAGTCTTCTATGTATTGTTTTCATTTGGTCTTGTATAGTGTGTATATAAATAATAGGAATTGCAATTTACATTTATAATTATGTATTATTTTATATTGAAAACCATAAAATCATTCCTGAAACATATATAACACAAATAAAACCAAAACGTACATTGTATATTGAATATGCTGAAAGCTGAATGTCATCATTTATAAGTAACAGCAAAAATATGGATAAACTAAGTCTTCTTCACCTTGATGTAGTCGGTATAGATATAAAGTGTAATACAAGCAGTTCCGTGTTTGATTTCGACAAACGAAATCGTATGGTTATCTTTGTTACCAGTTTTCTCTGGCTACCATATTTACAGCATATTAATTTTTCGGCATATAATCGCATTCTAAAATACATTTCATCCACACATGGTTCAAACTATTATGTTGATGGTACTGTGTCTACGAAGGTTCACATATCAAGTTGAAAAAAGTAAGTCGACACGAAGAACTTGTACTAATGTCTTCGTATTAGACCCTTATTTGCAATACTAATTTTAAAAAAGCATGTGTTTACCAATCATCTGTTCTATATTGTTAAGGTTATTGCCGGTGATAATGTCTGATTTCTTGAGGACAGTTAAACGACAAAAACAAAATACGCGAGATGATAGGGAATCTGTTTCCCATTGCCTTCCTCCTGATAGCTCGTGAATCCTCCGACGTTTCCCCGAGGCTATGAGAAACCTGTTTCCGATGCCCTCCGATACACAGTTTCCAAAGTCTCTGCACATATTTCGCAAAGCTACCAAATCTTCTCCCAGTCAAAGGAGAATCAGTTTCCGGAGTCCCCTTGCAGACATGGCACGCGAAGCTCCCGTGAAGTTCCCCTGAAGCAACAAGGAACCAGTTTCCGATGCCTTTCTGCATATATGGCTCACGAAATTTTCCCGCGGCAACGCTAAATCTCTTTCCGATTGCCTTCCTCCACACATGGCTTGCGAAGCTCCAGACGTTTCCCGAGGCAACAAGAAACCACTCTCCGATGCCTCCTTGCACATGTCTCGCAAAGCTCCCGAAGTTTTTCGAGACAACGAGGAACATGTTCCCGATGCCTCCAGGGTGTTATCAATTTCCAGAGGGATTTCATTCTCGAATCAAAAAGACCTAGTGGGACTGAATTATATAGGACAAAACGTTTTTATTTAAATCTACCGTTTACACGAAAGTAGCACAGTTGACAATTTCATAAGAAATAGCATCTATATTAAGTTGATGTCACCAATAAGTGTGTCGGTTCGATGCAATAAAAAATTATGACATTACATGGCATTATTATTAAATTAAATTATATTATATTATATTATTATATACATATAATTATATACATACAGATATAATTTGGCAAATGAAACAATGATCGTTTTCGCTGCTTCCGAAAAGAAATTAGGAGCTACCCGTTTTCACACTTTCAACGTAGTTAACATAAGCAGCAGGATTATGATTATGGACCGACTGGGGTGCTTAAACCGGTTTTACAGAGCTCTAACCTCGCACTTCCTGACGAGTTTCTCAAATGCAAGCAATGAAAAGAAAAATGATCTATTTGAGTACAAAATGTCCATGCGCTGATATTTTCTATACGTTATGACGAAAGTAGTGACGTCATTGAAGAATTGGAGATTTATTTTAAATATTAAGACAATCATCTCATTAAATTGCTTCCCAATCTGAATTCGTTTTATGCAAATTATCCCATTTCGTAGTAGTTTGTTGTAACAGGTGTTAAGCTTGTCACGAATAGGTTTCATATTTCTACATAATATGAATTCAAGTTATCTATAAACTAAATATAATTTATATGCATGAACATTTGGGGTGAAATTAATTATTTGTGCCACTACATGTGTAAAATAAAATAAATGATATTTAACCTCTTTTAACTTGCTAAATAGATACATTATTCTAGCAATACACTGTGGCCTAAATGACTAGGAAGATACAAGGTTATAAATAAATCTATGCATGACCTTGAAATTCGTAAGAGTCGGCATTTGACTAATGTATCGAATATATTAGTCATGACCGACTTTTTTATTCAATGAATGTGGAGAAACACAAAGGGTACTTGTCATAGATTCAATTAATGAATTCAATAATGAGCCTTGCCTCGTAAAGAAGACCGACCTTGATTAACTTATACATTCTCTGGTGATATAAAACGATACAAATGCATAAAACGTATTTAGGCTACCATTGAATGCTAAATTAATACAATTCTGATTACATGTTTATGAGCAAAGACCAAATCATGCATGCACTAGATCTGATAGGCATTCAACATAGTTTAATTGTATTACATTTGTGAATAACGACAGGCTGACAGCAGGTGACTATAGATGGGTAAGACGCCTGTTAAAAACACTATTAATAAAATCTTCCGAGACAAATAATCACACATATACTACATATATATAAATTATAGTTATTTTTCTGAAAAAGATATTGCAGTTTTTATTATGGAATTTTAAACAATGCAGTTCTGCCTCATATTAACCAAGCTTTACTTTCCGGACATAATAAGTCTGCCTCACTACTGGTGTGTACTTATGAGGAAACAATGATCAATATTTTGTTTAACACTATCCATTTTGGATTAAGATGGCCTATATATTGAATTTTGATTATCTGTTCGACTGTTATTGTTTGCGATTTTTTAATAAGCATAACCAAAAGTTTCGTTTCACGAAAATCTATTAAAAGGGGGCGGTTTTATTTTTATTGAGAATTATCTGTACGTTAATGTTTTTTTCACCTTGTGCCTACAAAGGTCGCAGGAGTGTGTAGTAAAGTAAAATAGTTCAATGTTATTCAGCGTTCAGAAACCTGACTTTGGTTGGAAATAACTTTGTAATATTCATCTGACATGCGTTTTATGTCTCATTTAGTAAAGACCTACACTGCGGACACGTTTTTCTTGCAGTTGCTGCTTTGTGGATGTCAATAACAAGTGAAAGACTGTATGTGTGTAAAAGGTCTTCAACCGTATACAAAAGCAGATCATCAGCTGTAAGCAGAATTTAATATATTTCTTTTTTGGGAATGTACTGATACCTGTAAATAACTATCATTTATTAACACATTTTTAATTAATTAGTGTTTCGAATGTTCATCCATTAACCATAGTTTCTGGGGACTTATATCGTCCTTGAAAACGAAAAACATATTCTTATTAAAATATGATATCACAGCGGACAGTGTGCAAACGCACTGCACTTCAGCTAAACTGTATGCTCGATAGAAACTAGTGATGACACAATTTCAGTTTCAGAAAAATTGGAAATGAAAAAAATCCAAGAAAAGGGATGAAAGTTTGATGTTATTTTAATTCTTTGAACACCAATTTACCTGCCAGTTTGCGAAAAAATCGTTTTACTTGATATGCATATTACATTTTTGCATCCTAATCTTTTTAGGTATTTAAGGCGTTAACCTTTTACAATTGAAGCTTATGGAAAGTCACCTAAATTGTAAATAGTAAGACGTACACAAAAACGAGCCGACCTCTGTATTCAACCCACTTATATTTCTGTCCTACAAGTTTACGAAGTAAACACTATCAAAAGAGAATGTGCTTGCCAATTTTCGGCTGTTGTCACACAATTCAATTAGAAGGAGCTCATAGATCAATGTTGTTTTAATCAGTCAAGCCGGCAAATACGACAACACGCTATTGGAAAACCCATGCTATTAGCAAACGTGTATATTTGAAATATAAATGTTTCAGGAATCAGGAATATAAAAAAACTATGTAAAATAAGATACTTTTCATGTTGATCGTGTTTATTATTCTTTTCAACCTTTTCTTATCGTGAAAGAGAGTTCTTAAAATAAAGAAACATGTTTGTTTAATAAATAACGAAAAAAAATTAATATGATATGTGTGAACATCCGCAAAAAACCTTTTGCAATTTTCAACAATATTTATTTTGCTTATATAATGTCAGAAAAGTAAAAAACTGATACTATGACAGTTGAATTAAACAGAAACGCAGATACAGTGTTACTGTTATTGTTGTTGTAGTTGGTGTTTTGTTGTTTGGTAAAAAGCTTATATTTAGTCGATCCGCAGTGAATTTCTTTTATGTGTCACAAAATGTTATTGCTGCCGGTTACGTAAATAGTTCTGTGAAGTAGTGTTGGCTGACTTACACGGCGAAATAAGAAGGTAAATGAGAAAAGGTCTACATGTATTTATATCTAAACTACCTCTAGACAAAGGTAAACAAGGAATGTAAAAGTGACAAAAACACAGACGAGAAATAACACACAAATAGCAAATCCACAGTTACCCCCTAGGAAAGGTCAGAAGGAAAAATGGCCGCTAGGGTGCTTAAACCTGGTTTGTGGAGCGCTCCAAGCTCACACTTCTTGAAGATATTCTATCAAACAAACAGTTTAAATAAAAATAGCCCATCAAAGTAAGACAACTAACAATAAGCACCTAAAAGACAAGAAAGAACTTGTCTTTTATTTCAAATGAAAAGATCAAACCACTTCTGAAATAAATGAAACTATCGTTTTAAGCTTTTGCATCTTGCAAAAGTGTGATGTCCTAATATAAGTTGGCAGCAATATAAAACTTCTTAGGTAGGTAAAGTGTTAGATATATTTAATAGAAGATCTGTTTAAAATTTAAAACATAGATACTAAAAAGAAATATATGAGAGTAGACTTAGATACATAGCATGCATAGCATAGTTTTTTACGATTAATGGATGGCTGGCCCATCTGTTCGTATACTTATCATAAAGTATTCTTAGCATCTGTTAGTAGTTCAAGTTCACGTTTTCCAAAAAAAGCATTATGACTTAAAGTTAAAATGTCAAATCGGATTTCTGCCTGTGATTGTTTAGTAGATATCATTAACGTTATTAAAGAGCTGATACAAATTATTACTTGTTATGGATCGAGAATCCATCTAGATAAGATCTTATTGTATGCAAGTCCATTGCTCTACCAGCAACTGCACCACTAAGTCTATGTACATGCATATTTTCTATACCTTGCGTTTGGCACAATGTTTAGATAAAGCTTTCAAAATAAAATACGCTGTTATTTAAACCGACATTTTCCAGATTATTTGAACTACAAATGTGCCCACCGAGGGGTCAATCACCCCTTTTAGTAGTCTTCTGTGCCAAAAAAGCATCCTTTCAGACTTTCATACATTATTTCCTTTAAGTCGTAAGCGATATCTCACGAACTATTTAGAGATATTGCTAGGGCAATTATTACAAACGTGCTAGCTGTTTCGCACGCATCACTCGGTATACATTTTAATTTACTTTTTGAAATTAGCGATTCATGAATTTAAGACAATTAGTGGAATACAGCCATTTTTATTCTTATTTCATAATTATGTATAAATATTATTTAAGAATTTCTGATATGAATGTAGCTATGAGAGTCTTTCGTAATAAATAACGAACAGTCTTATTTTTTATAAAATGGTACCCCTCTGTACTCACCTGAATGTGTATTTTTATTCTGTAAAGATCAAACAAACAGATTGCAATTTATTAGAAAATTTATTGTTATTTCGTGATATAATATTGTTTTTATTATTATTATTAAAACTGTTTGCAGTGTCAATTGTATATACACTGCGTATACATAAATTATATTGTTCGACGTATTTTATGTATATAGGTTTTAGATTTCTTCCAATTCTACTTTTGTTTCTACAAAGCATGTATGTACGCTAATCTATATACGGATAGTCTGCGTTGCATATTATTCTTTGTTTTGCATATTTGTCTGTTGATAAAATATTTACATTTAAGCAGCTAGATTATATATATATATATATAAATATCATAATATATATATATAATTAGATATATAGTAGATAATATAGAAGAGACATGATATGTTGTGTGTATATATATAGAGAGTGAAGTGTGGATATACATATATATATATATAGAGAGAGATATCATAAATTAGGATTAATATATATATATATATATATATATATATATATATATATATATATATATATATATATATACACACATATATATAATATTTTACATGACTGAAAACATTAAAGTTTTCTTTATAAATATGTGGATTTTTGAGTCTGTGCGTTCGGGCATCGTTGATCTGCAGGTCGTTGAATACACCGGGGGTAGCGTTACCGGCCCGCATCTCCGACGTCATTGACATCGTTGACGTTACGACGTCATCGGCGTGTATCGTGAAGCACACTGTGTGTGCGACTTACTGCGTGTCTGTCATTTCTTCTTGATGCGATTTACGGCGTGTCTTTAATTTCTTCTCGAAATAGCTTCTGCTGTATTCTGCTGGCCGCTTTGGCCACTGTTCGAAGAAAACGTCTTCAAAGTATTCTCGTGGAAGAGCGAGGAGTAGCACGTTCGTGGTAGTCTGGAGTTCTGCGATGCTCCCGAACTTCTGTCCTTTCAACTTGAGTTTCAAATCAGGAAATATGGCAAAATCAAAAGGGGCCAAATCCAGCAAGTAGGGTGAGTGGTCCAACAGCGGAAGACCAAGTACAGCTAGCGCCAGCTGAGTGGAAGCGGCCGTGTGAGGCGGTGCGTTGTCTTGATGCAAAACGAACTGGTCTACTGGGATTCCCGGACGTTTCTTCCGAAGCGCGCAAAGAAGGTTGCGGCTTAAAACCTATAAAAATAAAAAAAAATGAGTTACCCTTCTTGTATAGTTCAATCAAATAATTGTATTCATGATATTTATATAATTAGCCTTTTTTTCTGAAATAAAAACAACCCCGTTTGAACATATTTTGCTTATTTTGTATCCGTTCAAAAGTTACTAAAGTTACTATTATTATTATTATTATTTTTATTATAATTATTATTATTAGTCTTACTTCTGAATAGTACTTTGCGTTGACGGTTTTATCAGTGGACACCGCATGACACAGGATAATCCCTCCGCAGTCTGCGAACATGATGAACATTTGTTTGCCGGCCGACCTCGCTGTTCAAGCTTTCTCGGGAGGCGGAGATCCGACCCTCTTCTACACAGCAGACTGCTCCTTTGTCTCGGGATCATGGAGGTATAGCCACGTCTCATCAGTCGTAATTACTGTCTCAAGAAAGGCGGGGTTGCGCTCGTACTGTTTCAGGAAACTCTTCGACATCATCAATCGTCTCTCGCGCTCGTGGTCCTTCAAGATACGGGGCACCTAACGTGTGTGGACCTGAAATCAACCAAATAACGATAATATTTTTTTAAATGTCAAAAAAAAACATTCGCTATAATATTCTTATATATGACGATCACAACTTGTGAATGCACGTATGACCATGCTTTCAATAATAATATATTTTCAAAAGATTACACATTCAGGCCTACTTTATAGTACAGACTTGTTAACTCAAATGCAACAAAATGAAAGGAAAACACTATAGATACCTTTCTCATGTTTAGTGTTGTCTTCGGTATTGAATATGCTGACCCGATGCTGACATCTGCAACCTCGACTAACTCTCGCACTGTCATCTGCGGGTTGTTTTCTAGCGCTTTCTTCAACGACGTCACATGACGTTCACCGATAACCGCATGTCTCCCTCGACCTTTATCGTCTTCTAAGGATTCTCGGCGTCTTCAAACCGGTGAAACCATTTAAAAACAAGTGTCCGACTGACTTTACTTCCTGCTTTAGTTGATCTTAGCATCTTATAAGTCTCCGTAGGTGTTTTGCCGAGTTCTCTGCAAAATTTTATGTTTGTGCGAATTTCGACGTGCTCCTGCTGTTGCATTTTTGACGTTGTTTTTTACGCTATCCCTATGACTCAAACGTTGTTTATTCTAATTCGCAACATTCAAATGACTTAAGATTCGCACATGACGTCATTCTAACGTCGTATGACGTTTTTGCGGAGTTTTAGAAATTTGGCGCGTCAAACAAATGAGCTATTTAGAATACAACTTGACGTTACTTTATTTAACTGACACCCGGGCCGGTAACGTGTTTCTATGGTTACGTAACGTTCCACTGTGGTTAAGTTTGTAGATGTGGAAGAATGAAAGTGCCTGATTTGAATAGAAAACAAAATTATCTTTATCATAATACCAAATATAAAAGGTTGTGTCAATGGAATACACGTAATTTTTGAACAGCCCTCGTATATAAACAAATATTATATATATTTATTTATTTATTTATTTATATACGAGGGCTGTTCAAAAAAATATAAAAAAAATGTATATAAAAGCATATATATATGATTCTGTGAATATATTCCCGTCTAACTGGCTAAGAACATTTATGATGAACTATGATGTCTTGTAAAGAATCGGGTTAAGCAATTGAATGCAGTATTTGATTAATGCTAATCCCAGCTTCATTCAAGAAAAGCGGGGATCACTTACGGTAGTTGCCATGAAACGGGAACAGATTCGACTTATTCAATTATGACCCTTGTAAATAGTATAGTAGGGGTATAGTTCATTGATACAGTGATATAGTCCTGGGAAAACACAAAAGTTGCGTGTACGAGATCTGATATGGCGTGAACAAGCATTATTCGTATCTGTTCCTCGTGGTCTCAGCATGATATTCAGCCGAATAGATGTTGCTAAATAGATGCCGCAATCAACGTTTGCTTGAATGGCAACGAAGATTATCAATAACACGTGCCCTTGAAACGTCCAAGACTCAGCATATAAATGCAGAAAGTATGTCCAATTTGTTGGTGATAAGCGATCTTATTTTATTATTTAATCAACTCTGCTTTATATCAAAATGGGGAAAATAGTAACGGTTCTTGTCATGGAGTGAAAAAATAAAATTATTAATTGACAATTATAACCGTATAATATATATTCATTAAGGATTTAAACAAGATGTATGCATGAATTTAAATGTAAATTTCGTTGGTTCATTATACCTGTCTTGTTTACATGATTATGAGCAAAGTGAAAGAGCTTGAATATTTTTTGTTTAAATAGACCGGTTTTCTTTTACATTGCATGTGAGAAACCCCTCAGAACATGCGAGGTTACAGCTTTGTAAAACAGGTTTAAGAACCTCAGTCGGTTCCTTTTGCCGACTTACCGTTCCAAGCCTGTAACTGTTGAGTTTTCTTTTGTTTGGTGATTCAACACAGATTTGTTACTGCTTTTACAGTTGGCTTGAATGCAAATATCTTTGTCCTGTACCTTTTCTAATGTTAGTATATGTTCCAGTGCTTATAGGACTTTGTCATATTTCCTTATCCGATAGGTAATTAAAGATTAAAACTTACTATTCCCTGTGGTGTGTGATACATTTCAGATAAAGTTTAATATTAATTAAATCTACATAGATCTATATTTACATAACTTACTTCACAAAACAAATATTATGAACAACTAACTGAACTTTTAGTGACATGCATTATAAATCAGTTACCAATAAACACATGTTAAAGACGGTTAACCATCATTTTCTTAGTCAAATCATAACGTGATATATTTTACTGTCATTTCATCTGCTTTGATCGCAAATATTGATAAACTGTGAACTAGTGCTGATAATATGCGAATTGAACATTTTCAAATGCTATTTGCAAAGAAATCCTTTAGCTTTAAATATTCTACACAATGGGGATTGTGTTGTTACCATAACCGTTAACTGTCACATCACAGAATATGCACTTTTAGCATATTTTACTTTCGTACGATGTTGCTCGTACCTCAATCATAAAAATAAAAGATTCTTTACTTGTTGGAAAAGGAGACCTCATCTTATTTATTTAAATCATTTCCCATATCACAAATATGATAAATATACCACTTGTTCATGATTCTAGAACTTATATAGTATTAAAACGATGCTTCAACCCTCTTTAATTTACATTCCCTATATCAATCAAGTAGTCTGCGTCTAGTAATGTCTTTGATCAACTGAAATCAGTTTAACAGTCCTGAGTTTGTTTGTCGGATTTGCTCTTTTAGTAAAATGACTCATATCAAATTTGTTCTTGCTTGTCACTTGGCTTGCAAGTGAAATACCTTTGTCCTGTGCCTTTTCAGAGTTTGATATATGTTGCAAAGCTCATTGGTCTTTGTCATATATTCTTATTAATTTAACATATTGGGAGTTGTTTTCGTAACTAATGTTTACAGGACTTTTCTTTGAGGGTTAGTTCACATTTCTATGTCAGTTTAAGGTATAATTTCGTTGGTAACCCAAAGAATATGATCCATTAAAGCCATTTCTTACATATTTGCGGGATAGAGTTTCAAGAAAAGATGTATCAAAGACTGCCTTAGTGTTCGTTGCATACTAATTAGAGACTGACATTTTCATTTGATATGTGTTTTTTTGACTTACTAGTAAAGTCCAACATCCTCATTGCGTGAATTTCCTTCGTTGTCCCTTGTTAGTGGTTGTTGCGGTGGTGATGGTGTTATTTTAGCGCGGACAAAACATATAAAACCATTTTACGATTGGTTGTCACACGATCCAGTGTGACAAGGGGTAAATTAAAGCAGGTCTTTGGAAATGTTCATCTGTCGAGTAGGTCAATAAAAAGAAACCAAAACAACCACGGGAGGCTCTTGTGATGATAAAACGAAGATTTATTACGATAGTGTTGGTATTCGTGAAAAATTCTGCAGGTCAAACAATGATTTCAAATGTTTTGATGTATTTTCTTTCAATCTAATTGTTCAGCACCGACAAAGGTTCTCAAATAAAATATAATCATAACAAATCTACTTGTTTTACCACTCTTAAAAATTATGCTGTATATTAATATAGTAGAAAAAAATCAATGCTTGCCACTTTAAGGAATAATATTTATTCCGTCTGAAAAGCGAAAATGTTTAAAGTAACAAGCACATAAAGCCAGTGATGTTTTATTTTAAATTTTAAGGAAAATATCCAATCTGTCGCGTCCGGTTTGTTCTGGCACACAATATTTTTGCTAGTAATATTAAATACCGTTTGTCTAGTAGTTCGAGCTCACATGCAGCGATTTTTTTCTTTTAACTTCAAACGGCGGTGTTATGTGCGATTCGAGGACAGAACTACAGGAGAGTATACATAATATACATAAATGTATTGTTCAAGTCTATACAGTAGAAAATATCGACAGCAACAATATACAATTAATATAAAAGGTACTTTGGTACATGGATAAAATGTTTTAAATTAGAGACATAGATCAGTTACATTATATTGAAAAAGGTAAGATTGAATTTCAATTACTCGCCTGATTAAACAAAAGTGTTGACAATAAACAGTAAAACAGTATAAATGATACGACAATGGCGTAAATAAATGTTAACACAGTTTATTTAAGTTGTCAAAAATATTCACAAGTAGATATATTGCGCGTTATATACACATTTTAAAAAACCGCAACAAAAAAGCTTAGCGTGGTTGCAATATAATATTCATATACTATTATTGTTATATCCAATTATCAATTATTTACTAAACCAGCGGTTTATTTAGACTGAATATCTTCCAGCATTGTATCATATCTGCCATACCAAACTTACGAGCTACTTTTATGCAGGTTTAGGTAAATACAAGAAAATTTGATGACACTCTGATTAATATGAGCTTGCTACTCCAAGTTTAAATGTACTTGCATTAAGTTGATATTTATGCATAGATCTGCGCTTAAAAGCTGGTAAGCATAACATAATTAGAATGCACAATAAAAACAGCTTGGAATATAATATAATGTGAGAAAAGGCTGAAAAATATACAAAGAAAGAAATAGTTAAGAAAGAGAAAATGGTTTAAAATATGCATTAATTTGTTAAATTGAACTCACGTAACAATAAAAGTATTTTTAGAGTTAAGACGATATCATATTGTGATGTATAAATGTTGACGTCGGAGAGTGACAACAATATTTAAATTCTATGAAAGATTAAGCAATACAGTTTAATTTTTAAGATATTTAGTGATCAAGTTAAAGGTGCTAAACGGCAGGAAAGTAAGAAGTATGTCTTGCTGTTGTATATCCTTCTTTTAAAAAGACCGTTCCCCGTTTTAGTTAATATCACAAATCATTCTTATCATCTAATATATACGACAATATTAATATACTTCTACATATACAGTATAAGATTACCATTTATAAAGTAGATGACCCGTCTTTCAGTAGGTATCCTGAGATTTATCAAATAATATGAGACACGAAATTACTTGTTATGAATCGAGAGCACATTTGCATAACATTTGATTGTGGACATATGGCATATGCATCACATAAATAAACGTAAATTCGCCCCTATTCATTCTGCTCTTACAAAGAGGAAAAATAGACACAAAGTGCCACATAATTCATGGTCGACTTACAGGCAAGTTTGTTAAGATTCTCAGTATATATCGTCATAGAAAGTTTTTTAATTTGCACACAGAAGCGTGGCGTTACAAATTAACATGAGAAATAAAATTTATAACATCAAAAAGCATCTCTGATTTGTTACTTTATATATCATTTTGTAAACATATTTTCCTTAATCGGCAAATTAGCAGTAATTACTATTTTTAATTACTCAAGAATAAAATCACGCAACAGAGCTCTTGGGACTAGACGTCACTATTTGCGTTTTCATTAATATATTTTAAAGGTCCCGAAAGACGTCTTTTTTATTATCCAGACTTACTTTAAAAATTTTAATCAATAAGTACGTTTTGATTTGTCTCCCACTAATTTCAGTGACAAAATGTTTCCCGAAATTGATATCATCACCTTGCTGTATTATCAATATCAAAAGAAACCATTTATACCATATTGTTGTTGTTGTTGTTTGGGGGGAGGGTTTGTTTGTTGTTGTTTTTTTGTTCTCAAATATGGAATGACTTAAAATCCGACTTATTGGGATTCAATTGTTGTTCATCAGAATTTGGCGTGAAGACTGATCTGAGAGACATGAACAACACTCTCATTGTATAGCTGTTGTTTAGTTTAAAAAAAAAGGTAATTTTATGACTTAACTAAACGTAACATTGTACTAGCTATGTCCTTTTCTAATTTTCACATAAAACAATATACATCTTTACGTTAAAAGGATAACAAATAATTAAATTGGGTAAATAAGTTTGACAGCTGATTTATATCAGAGTAACCGTTGCTAATAATTATTCTGAAACATTTATAATTTAAACAAACGTGGCAGATTGTGGCTTAACTATGTTTTTGGAGAACTAATATCTCATTCAACATAAACTAATATATCATGTTACAGTTTAAAATCTCTTTAAATCTGTAAATATTGCACTTTTCACTAATTACAGATAATGTGAAGACAGAACGCATATTAAGTGTAAATGCAGTTGCCCTTAATTGGACAAGATCTTGTCATTGTTCACGTATTTGTACTTGTTCTTTTTTCGTCTTCTATACACATGTCTCATTTTATTTGATTAGATATGCATTGTTGATTTCACAACAACTAGATTTTGCAACAAATATTTTATACAAGTAAGAGACGCTTTTATAAACAGTATTTCAATATCATTTAAAATAGGCTTGTAAGTCTCTAGACAATGATTGTTTATTTTCTGACAATATATAAATATAATTATATACTTCACACGGTTTAGATAATATTAATTTAGTTTGGAAATAAGTGCAGCATTCATTTCTTATCCTTTAATGTTTTTTGTTGTTGTTTTTTTGTAAAGTGTTATATGTAAATTTTTAATTAATCTACCAATACACAACTGTAGAACATTATTGTGAAGATCTCGACATTGAATTTTAAGTGTCGTTGTATTGTTAGGAAGCAATTCTTCAAAAGTAATTTGTTTTTCCCTGGTTTAAACGTTCCTTATAAACATCAGAGAGTCTCTATTTGTTACTATTCTGAAATATAACGTCTTCTTATATTGTTAGATATTAATAATCTGATATTAGTTTGGTTGTGATTTTTATCGAATGAAACTGAAAATCAAAATGATAATATTAAGCAAGTCTGACACACACACACAACTCTGGTTAGAAATGTGATTAAAATCAAAACAGATGATTATTAGAAGATAATATAATAATTTCTTTAGCATTCGATAAAACTTCTTAAAGTCAAAACTATTTAACCTTGACGTACTTGTCACTTGAAAGGAACAAGATACAATTGTAAAATTATATTGTGATTGTATGATGTTAAATCGTTGCAAACGTTATAATGGCTATGATGGGCTTTGTGTGCATCTGATATTAATGCATAAACCCAAGGTAACAAATAATTGACTGTCCAGTGCTAAAAGCTTTGAAATACGTTATAACGTCTGATTTTTTTATATCACAACATGCACATAAGACTATAAGTTTTAGCTATAATAATATATAAAGCGTAATAACAAAGCGATATGAAGAACTGAATTTTTGCAGACCTGCAAATGGACGCATCGAAAGGAATGACCAATGAGAATATCCATCATATTCTCATTGGTCATTCATTTCGATGCGTCCATTTGCAGGTCTGCGAAATATATATATATATATATATATATATATATATATATATATATATATATATATATATATATATATATATATATGGAGATTTCAAGACAAATGTGCCAATGTCAGGAAATGCCTGACAGCTGCCTGCAAGGTCTACCAACCAAGGTTATCTTGTCTTATGATTTGTCTTATTATTTCTGAAAGCATTATTGGACTTTTATCTTGCCATTTTATCGTCTGTATTGCTATATAAATGCAAAGATCTCTTATTATTAAGTAAAATACCTTTCTTTTTGAAAAACGGCAAAATACGGCTTCACAAATTGAACATAAATGTATTTTGTTTGTTCGATGTTTACATTTAAGTTAGTGCAGGCATTGCTATGTGACGAAATAATTTGATATTTATTTAGAAACATATTTAGAAACTAGTGTGCATGTATAATTCGTGATAACTCGCTTATACAAAATGCATCTACATCATATTTACATCAAAGTCGACATCGAGCTACTGTTCTTTTGGGGGACATTTAGCCACCCAAATAAAACAAAATCTTGTAAGTATTAAAAAGTTTGAAATTGCCTTTAAATTATTATTTAAAATGACTGGTGAGGATATAACTTTGTTTTTACTAAACATAAATTTAGTTCTGGTATTAACCAATCATTGAAATAAATATAACCAAAATTTCAAAGCATAAAAATGTCGAACTTCGCCTATTTTTTATAGGAACAACATGGTGGCATTCATATGACTTTTCCGAGAACAATTACTTATGAAGCCGACAATAGCGCAAACTTGGTTAAATTCATATCAAGACTGATACTTTTAAGTATGAAAGAGATGGCAAAGTCTTGTCTTTACACGAATTCAATGTACTTCTTAGTGCTCACAAACTATACCATAAAATAGCATACGTTCCTTTGTGTTAAAAAAATTAATTACCACGTGTTTTACATTTACATCTGAGAAATTACCGGGCTGAATTTGCTTTAGAACTTCTCTTTTAGGCCAAGAAGAAAGATCGACAGCTAGTGGTAAAACTACTCGGTTGCTCAGCATTTAACAGCATTGCAATGATGACATTTTATTGCAATTAATTTTAACAACCTAATTTGCTACTGTAACCATGTTTGAAACTTTTAAAATGTGTTTTAATCAAAATAAATCTATAGATGTTCTTAAACAATTTGACATTCACTTTAACAACTATGTTGTCCACCTGCAGAGTACACCAGTCTATTACTAAACATGCTGTCTTGAGAATTGTGTCTACCTGCTAGACTAAACCCTGTGTCTTATGGTATTTGACGGGGATTCATTTCAAGGTGAAGTGTATATAGGCTAGTTTTAAATAGTGAGTAAGATTTTATGCATGTCACTCCGTCGGGGTGGGGAACGTTTGATAGGCCCTGTATTACAACATTTCAGGAAGTTGGCATTTTAAAGGTAGGTTAATGTTAGGTTTTACAGCTATTTCGACGAAGAGTAAATTGAAAACACCCGAGGAAAGA
This sequence comes from Sinonovacula constricta, assembly GCA_007844125.1. NCBI lineage: Eukaryota > Metazoa > Mollusca > Bivalvia > Cardiida > Solecurtidae > Sinonovacula > Sinonovacula constricta. The sequence goes on along the minus strand of CM017557.1, from coordinate 47,113,174 downwards.
AAACCTACATTGTAAATCAATAGGTTTTCAGATTTAAAAATAACGTCAGAGTACAATAGCCAGAAATACTTGTGTGTGTTTTTTCTTTCTTGATTGCGGCGAATGATGAGATGTACCGGTTGTCCAGTTTTATAGCCAAGATCGACCTATTTTCGTTAATCATCATTCAAGAAAAAAAGTGAACGTTTACGGTGCGTTTCTTTGCTCAAGAACAGATAACATATATTGAACTTGGTAAAAAGGAAGAAACTTGATATGTTACAATATAATATAAATAATATAATCATATAAAACAAGGTTTGACATCGTTTTGCATTTAATGCCAAATTTCTATACTGTAACAATGCAGACAAAGTCAATACGTTTCAAACTTTCTTCTTTATCATTACTTGTCTGCGTTCTATATGCTAAATAGTGTATTAGCAGTTATATTTAAAGTTAGTTAATTAAAAAAACTTCTTCAAAATGATAAATGTAAATGTGCAGCAATGCATTTATTTCGTGCATCTCTAGTATGAAATTAACATTTATCATATATAACATATATAGACTTGTAGTTTATCGGTTATTGCAACTTCGAATTGAAAATGACCCGAAGGAACATGCATTTACCAATGTATTACTATTAAATTGCAGCTGGTGGTCTGTCTTTTCATAGAAAAGAAAAAAATCATCGTAGGTCAAGTAAGAATACTTTAAATGTTTCATTGTAATTTATTTCTGTTATGTTTCTTATCGTCTCAGCAAAGGACAAATAGGTTGTTAATCTACACTCTCTAGCTTCTTCAATGCCCGTTTAAAATAAATTTATTTTGTTTATTGCTAAACAAAAACATTTAAACTTGACATGTCTGAGCATTTTTTATATAAATATTTGCCGAACAAGATAATTATGTTTTATAATGCCAATTTATTGTAATTATAATTGGTATAAACAGTAGCAAAGCCATTAGCACAGAGCTTATTGTCTCAAATAAAATATAAATACATAATTCGACGTTTATCTATAGTGTAAGTCACATAATGTTTTTTAGCTAGTCACATATCTGTGCAAATTTCCTAGCTGACTTGAGTTGAATATCTCCTTACATTCATGTCACATAACGACATCATTGTACGATTCAGGGGCATGGATGAAGAAGGCAAATGAATACCACTGCAAGGTTGGCTGATTCCCTTCCGCTTGGTAAACTCAGAAATTTATTGAATTGAATGTAAAATGACTGGAACTTGTTGCCTGCTGCAATAAATTGTGTACATTTCAAACGCAAACATATCCAGGTTTAAAATAATATTATGTTTAATAACTGTTTTGAGCGGACGCAAGCGTCATAGGAACGCAAGAAAATCAAAGTGGAATATAATATACAAAGAACAACCTTAGTCGTTTTGGTTTTCAAATACAATTTAAAGCAAGTCAATGTTTTAATTTAGACATTTTATGAGCCAACTATGGCTGTAAACGCACAATTTGTTTTCATATGAGACAATCTCTCCAAGGAAATTGCGACAAAAGGAACGTGTTGTCGTAAACATCTGCTGCACAAGTACAAGGGTATTTCGAAACATATGGTATGATATCGAAAGAAACTTAAAATATAAAGTTTCTCTGTGCAAAAGAAAAGAATGATACCAATATACAAAATGTAAACATCGTGTATGTTTCGCGTAATCGTGTCTAACATAAAAACTGAAACTTAAACCTATTTTTTAAACCAATACAAATATGATAAACCTGAGAAATTATTTGACCTGTCACCGCTAGGAATAAATTTATGTGTTGTTTTTTTGTGTTTTTTTTTCACTATTTGCGGTTCACACATTTAAGACATATAGCCAACGGCGAATACGGCAAATTGATTCACCTCCAATTTTCTGTAATAGACAATAGCGGCTTCTCGACTATTAAGTTAGAGTTCACGGTGTACAAATTAGAGAACACGGGTTTGGAGAAGTTCTTCTCTTATTGTTCATCACCAAATGTACCTAAATAACATCGTCTTCTCGAACGCATATGTCAATTTGCCACTGCACATAAACTGGATAACCCTGCTATAATTCAACTTTTTGCTACTTGCCTGTAATAAAACTAACCGCATATAATTATATTTGTATAAAAGGATCTTAATGTACGGAGAAATAGTTTTTCTAATATTTACTCCGACCGTTGGTGAAACAAAAAAGTACAAAATACAATATAGATGTTTTGCGAATAAAGCACTATGGCGGTCTAATATGACAGTCGATCGGATTGCAGAGCTGAATGAAGAAGAAAAAAGACTGAAGAGAGTCATACTTATTGAACTTATAAAGACAAAAGTGTCAATGGCAGGAAATGCTCTTCAGCTGCCTGCAAGGTGTGGCATTCATTTTCAAGATTACACTGTCGTAGTATCTCTGTTGTTATCCCTAATAACTTTAATGGTTTCTTGTCTTGATAAGATCTTTATTAAATTTAGATTATGATGGAAATGGGGTGAAGCTTTGATCATTGGGTCTTTAGGGGTCAGCATCTTAATAAAAAATCCTACTTTAAAGTCAATAATACTGAAAGTGGTTATCTTTGTTATAACTAAAACACAAAGAGTGCCTTGTAAACAGTAAAACGTGCTCTAGTTTGTATGTTGTTTGTTTCAAACATGCTGCTGGAACAACCTTTTGTCGTGCAAAAACGTGATCGGATGTAAAATCAATTTTTGCATACACTTGTCTATATTTCACTTGATGACTCCTTAAATTAATAACGTCATAAAACTAGCAGGATTTTCTAGAAATTGCTAGATCATATTGTACAGTGGACACACACGTGGAAGGAAACTTACTTTATATATGAGTAAGTATTGACCATTCAAAAAGTGGGTCTTGTACATAAGCTAGCTAGATGATTTTCTTACCTTTCTTGTGACAAATAATTTTATTGTCCATGTACAAAAACTTTTACGGTATCTAAAGTTTTCATGCTAATTATCTTGGTTAACGATTAAAAGGCTCAAAGAAAGACCAGAAAATAAAAATTGTTGCTACAGACTTTCAGGTGTAAGCCTACAAGAAAATATGACAAGGACAATATCCTCTGAGCATTGTAACACATATTAAAATCAGAAACGCAGAAAGGTACCAACATGCCAGCCAACTGTTAAAGTTACAATAGAACTGTGGTGAGCAATTATATGAAATAGAGCACATCAAACCGTTAAAACCTTGGAATGTTCAGTCACCTGAAGTGCTTAAACCGGTTTTACAAAGATTTAACCTAGCACTTCCAACTGATTTCTATAAAGCAAACAGTGTAAAGAAAACTGGTCTATTTAAAGCAAAACTGTCCAAGAGATAAAGTAGTCTTCGAGTTATAACGTCGTTAAAAAAGAAATTAATGACGTTGTTGAAGATGTCCGCATTGTATTTGATTGAGTGGAAACTACTGTATTATTAGAAGTACACAGAATTCAAGATTATAAAAGAAAAGAACATATTTAATCAAGTACAAAATGAAGTGTGTAATTTAAGTCGCTCACTTACCGTTTGCTGCTACGTAAAGAAATGATTGAATTAAAACAGTCTTGCCTGAATGGCTAAAAGATACATGGTTGTAAAGGAATTACTTTATCATCTAAGCTTTATTTCAAGGAACGTAGAGAAAATCATTCAGTACTTGTCACAGATCGAGAAAAGGGCCAATATACTCAACTATGAACCCAGAAAAAAATTGAATAATAAAATATTTGTTTATAATATAAACCAAGACAAGTGTATTAAAATGCATTCAAGCTGCACTTCACAATTACAGTGATACAGTTCTGATAACATGTAAATGAGCAAAGACCAAGGGAATGGTTTGAAATAGGAAGAGGAGATAATGAACAGTTGTCAGCTATGATAAGTGAAAAGTTAGCCACATGCTGTTTAAACCGTCTTATATAACCTTTTTTCATAATTTCGTTGTATTGTGTATTACGTGGTCACTGAATGTGTAAACCTACTAGTAATTAGACATTTTCGACTTTACAATCCATACAGCACAGGCTCTGATATTATGGCCGACAATTTTAACCGACGATATAGATGATTTCAGAGAATAAGGCTTGTAAAGTACAGATTACAAACCATCCAACAAAAACAAATAGGCAATCTCACGGCACAAACGGTGATTCTGAATTCAGACTAAGACAAAAAAACGGAAGCCGGCTAAATTAAAACATAAATAGAACAGAAATCAATTTTAAGTCATAAACGGACAACATGTTTCATTTCGCTCTTAGGTATTACTCGACAGTTTATAGTCAAACAATGCAGACGTATGTTCAAATGTAACTTAGTAGGTACGACCAAAAACTTGAAGCGGGAATGCCCGTGACCGAGCCGTTAGAGTCGTGATTTGAAACTCCTCAGCCCCTCACTGCGTAGGTTCGAGTCCCGGTCGGGGCGAAAACTTTCAGGTGGGGAGATTTTCCAGCTAACATGCGGTGCACCAGTGGTTCTAACCAGATATAAGTCTGGGGTCTTCCTCTGACAATTATAAGTTGGACGTCGCCAATATGGCCATAATTATTGTCGGTGCGATGTAACAAATAAAACAACAAAACAAACAAACAGAACTTGAAATGAGGTTATTTACATGCATGCACAGAAGATCACTGACCAGATATAGAATACAGCACCCAAACCACGACAAGTTCTTAAAACATTCATTATAATGTTTTCCATGTATTTGAAAAGTCATAGCAAGCGATAATTATATCATGATAGAGTACACAAACTTTTTAGTTATTACCAATATTTTATATGAGATTAAGCCATGAGTGTTGAGGTCAATATCATAAAATTCAGCTTTGAAATAGCAACTTTAGAGTGATCATAATTTAAGTACTAACATGATTCATCTTGGCTGAATGTCCTATTAACGGCATGCAGTTTTCAAGTACAAGATTAATGCTTTTAAAATGTAGAGCTTAGGTCACGTCGTAGTTCTATATTCATAACTAGTGATTAGACTCGGGAGTCATTTGGTCCTTTTGCCGACTGATCATTTCGAGGTGGATACCCTTGAGTTTTCTCTGTGCACTGTAATCTCTCAGTGTTTTGTTACTGTTCCATATACATGTATCTACCATATTTATACCTTAGTTGAACCTCTATCGAGGGCAGGATTCATTTTATTTTTAATACATGTTTAGACAGCACACAAGCTTAAACTTTATACTGATTGGCCTAATTCAGTTACAAAGTACAACTCTGACTACTAAATAAAATAATCACATTGAGGGAAAGGAACATTTTGAAAGAACATGTCTTAATAAAGTAGACACAATTAGTTAATTTAACAATTGCTCTAGAAAATCATAAGCACAAAGACGAATGCTTCGACAGTCTTGTGAATGAACGCCAAGTTTTGATTCTGTAAATCAACAGATGTGATGTTTCAAAAGAATGTATAAGCCAGCTAATTTGATAGTATCAACTGTTATATTAAGTCCTTTTTGTGGATTTAATTGTGTACGAAGAAGCTTTAACAACAGCAATCGCATTTAGTAAACACTCGTGTTGTTGTCGCCACTCTAGAGAGCGACGCCCCTTACTGAATATGTTTTTTTCTGGGGATAATAGTGAAGCAGGCAATGATAAAAAATCACAGCTGTTTGTTGGGGTCCTTTGCAATTGTTTTTAGAGAAAAACTAGGTATTCAGTGGTTAACAGTGTCGTTTTTTAGTAAAAAATGATATTGACATAATAGGAATTCGCAAATGTAAGATGAGATCTTATTTCACAAGAAAAACTGGTAAGATAAAGTCAACACTGATACAGAAGTACCAGACAACGCAAAATACCATATACTCTAATTCACCATCTTCCTAATGTGGTTACCTTTAAATTTAAATGAACCGACGGTGTAAGGGAGCGTCTAGTTTCCAGCATATATTTTTCTTTTTATTTAAAGCGCATGCTTTCTGTGGCACCTTGGATGTCGTATTTATGTTCTTGCTTGCATAAAATGGATTGTGACACAATAACCGTAGGCAAAATATTTTTTAAATCAAAGGAGCGTGTTTTTGTTTGGATTTGGAGGTCACAATGCAAAATTCTCTAAGACGTGGTTCCTGTACAAACGTGAACGTTATCCGCTACCTACACAATAATTGTCATATCAGTCCCTGAGAACTTGTTTAGGTAGAACCACCGATGCACCTTATGTCAGCAAGAAATCTCCCCACATGAAAGTTCTGAAAGGAAAGGCTGAGCAGTGACAAGTCAGTTACCCACCGCTCGGCCATGGATTGTCAGTATCTGATGATGATGAAATCCTTCAGTCATATATGTGCTAGTTTACTTGTAAAATATACTTTTAATGTAATGTATATTTATTTAAAAATGATGCTTCTCTCCCATGTAGTTGACATTCCCTCTATATAAAGCAGTTTGCGTTTTGCGGTCTAATATAAATAGTTTAAAATAATAATTACTTATATAGAGAGTTTGTTTTTTTTCGCAGTAAAAATCCGAAGTAGGTTTCAATTTACCATGTCGGAAATGCGACATGATATTTTTGTGCTGAATTAGGTTTTCGGGGGATTAAAGGAAGCGTAGAGTCAGACATGTATGTCCTTGTTTTAATTCAAAGGGGGTTGATTACCACTAAAATTATTTCCGTCATATATGTGAATAAAATATATGTAAGATAATAAATTTATAGCATCACGTAATGGTCTAATGTTGGTCTAATGTTGTTTTATCCTCATGTGGATGTGAAGGGTGGCATTTATCACCCGATACGTGTGGTTAAGAGCTATATTTACTTCAATGAATGTTTAAATGAGTAGATCCAACAGAAAATGATTCCTTGTTTAAAGGTTGATGTGGTGGGCGGGGAGGGGTTAAGAAATGACAGAATTATGTATGTGTGTCAAAGGTTTCCTATAAATGGTAACTATGATATAGATACACACCGGCCTGTTCTTTTTCAGGCTGATGTCTTTTAGCTACTACTACAAGTCAGGCGAAAATTGAATCGAAAACAATCAGATGGAACATGTATTTGCCATTTAACGACATTTTGTCACACAATCTAATTACCGACAGTCAGTATGTCATTGCAGATTTTAATCAGTCAAGCGGGACAAAAACAGGGATCAATAACAAGCATGGAATTACGAAAAAAAATCTACTAGTTGATCTATGATATGTGTTCGTTAAGTGAAATAAAATATCGCTAAGGTCCAACAGATAATATTTTAAACGTTTGTGTGTATCTGTTTGTATTTCTTGTAGTCTACACAGAATACAACGGTTAATCAATACTGAGATACGATGATAATGAAACTGCTTGTTCAAGTTCTATTTTAAAATGCTTTTGTTGTTGTAGTTTGTGTGTTTGTTTTGTGTGTGTTTTGAAATCGAAAAAAGCATCATATCAAATTACGATGTTATTCTACTATTCAAAGACGAAAATCGAAAAAAGCATCATATCAAATTACGATGTTATTCTACTATTCAAAGACAAAAATCGAAAAAGCATCATATCAAATTACGATGTTATTCTACTATTCAAAGACAAAAATCGAAAAAAGCATCATATCAAATTACGATATTATTCTACTATTCAAAGACAAAAATCGAAAAAGCATCATATCAAATTACGATGTTATTCTACTATTCAAGACAAAAATCGAAAAAAGCATCATATCAAATTACGATGTTATTCTACTATTCAAAGACAAAAATCGAAAAAAGCATCATATCAAATTACGATGTTATTCTACTATTCAAAGACAAAAATCGAAAAAAGCATCATATCAAATTACGATGTTATTCTACTATTCAAAGACAAAAATCTGTAAAGCAATACTCAGCTGCTTTTGTAGCTGCTGGCCTTCCGCTTGGTCACCATCCTTTACATAAAGTGGCACATGTTGCTTTCCTCACGAACGCGTGTGTGAAATGTGTGTTTTCTATTAAAGGACTAAGTGTTCAATGAACAATTTCAAAAAATGTTACATGGCGATAAGTTGATTTCCTTGACACAACAGAAGACGCGATGTGTGTCTATGATCTATGATACAGGTTTTAAGAAATTGACCCAGGACCCAGGTAAGACGAAAACTGTATTAATGTCAACAAGAAAAAGAAGTAACATATTAATTGTGAAACGGTCCGTAAGAGGTTGGAGCTAAAACTGCATTATAATTTAATGCATCACAAAAAGAATGTAATACAGGGTACCCCAAAATATGTTACCAATTCAAAAGATCGTAACTTATAAAACAACATATAATATTAAATAATATACCAATTTAAACATGAACGTGTAACGATTTTTATTATTGAAAGTACGTAAAATGACGTGAAGCCTCTTCGCAGGAAATCATAATTTGACGCCGGTTGTCTTTCAGAATGACGGCTGTAGACAACTGTATCGCAGAAATAGTTAAAATTTATTAAAATCTTCTTAACCGACAAGAGCAATCAGAGAAATGAGACAAAAAGATATCCAGATCAGCTTAGACTATCGAAAATGAACATTAGTAGAATCAATCGTGTTTGGAATGCCTATTTTCGGTCGGGCCCTAGAGAACACACATCAGAAAACACCAGTTTGGCGACGTAGCTTTCCCGTCACCGCGTCACGCGAAGTCAGTCAAAGTCCAAAGCTGAAACGGATCAGACGTATTTTCTACCCAGTGTCACAGTCCTTCACCAACCCTAAATCAACGAGTGGTGAGTCGCTTTACTGGTGTCAGAAGTAGGATTTCTTTCCCTATCTGCAGTTTGCTACGTACTGGCAAAACTTTCCAGTCGTGAAAGAGGTTTTTTTTGGTACAATCTCAAGTAACGAAGACAAACAGCAAGGAGTTGCCGGACCCAGAAGACCGCTTGGTTAGAAGATGGCAGCTAACCAAGTAAGAATTTATTTTTTATAGCTTCTTACTACTTTTATAACACTGAGAGAATAATTGCTGTTAATTTGCCTGAAATTACTTTTGCAACTTTTGTTTTGACTTGGAAAACAAAAGAAAGGACCATTGCGCATGAGCGGCATATTTAAAATTCCGTGGTAGCTAGCAATTATAAACAAAACAAATTTAGCAAAGAGAACCGTTTGATAAGACAATCCTCAGCGGTTTTACTTTTTGGTATATTTAACTTTTGTGTTAAGAGCAGAGAATATCTCGGAATATATTTAATTCATTTGAATTTTTACTGACCTTTTGACCATCCTTATAAGTAGAAAATCCATGATTCGATATGTTCTTTGCTCAATATCAGTCATAATTAACATGTAGACAGCTTGTTTCATTTAGAAATTTGGTACCTATGGGATAAAATAATACTTCTCGACAATTGATAAATCCAAACTGCTTATAAACTTTGCCAGTGAGGACGAACTTATAGCGCGGGTAGTGAACGGTTTGTCAGTCTGAAGGAGACGGAGGGAAGCAAAACCCATCAGAATACAGAAAGTTTATTTCTCATATAGAGACCTAAATACAAATAAACATGTCAAAATATAAAATTCAAGAGTTGCAATTCTCTATGCAATGATCTTTATTCACAAATGAGATTAGATATTCAATTGTCAGTTATATATATTGACACACAATTCAAACGTACATCTAATGTGATTTTTGAATTTGTCTTAAACAGAGTAGGTCACGGCACATTAAACCCGGTTATTCAAAACACATTTTTCTATTACCTGAACAATTTTATGAATATACAATGAAATTCGCTTAATACTGTTTACATTTTCAGACTTCATGATATTAATAAAATCTCTCTTTTCGGTTCAACTATTATACCAACTAAAATATACCGTTCTCTTAAATTAGAAAATTTTGGACAAACAAAAAATACACGAAATTCATCTTCAAACTGGTACATTGTTATTATTTGAACAATAATTGCAAAACCTTAATTCTCGTGGTATTCCAAAAGCAGCTGGCAACCTTAGTTCGATTCCCGAACAAAGTCATGCGAGGTACCTGGAGCCGACGCTTTACCGATTGCGCCACCAGGTCTGGTCGTTGAAGAGATGATTCCGAACAATATGGAAAGACTGGATCATCTAGCCTCACCAGGTGAAAAAGCCAAGCAGGTCCAGGAGGTTCAAGCCATCATACGAAAAAGAAGAGGTCTTCTCAAAGGAAGACAGCCAAGAAATCTCTGACAATGAGCCTGTGTCAGAACCTGAATGTGAGGAAGGTTTCAGTCAAGATATACTAAACGAAAGAGAAAACCAAAGGAGAGTGCCCTCCCGCGGTTCCTCCAGTATGGTGGGAAAAGTGGCTGGTTAACATTTCAAAGAAAGTTTGAAAGCCTGTCCAGTGTGGAAGAGTGGACCAGTCGACAGAAGAAGAGCCACCGACTCTGTTTTCCTTACATGGGAATGCAGCCGAGTATTATGCTGTCATAACCGAATGGTCGGATGACCTCACTTACTCGCACCTAATGAAGAAGCCGGAATACATGTTTGGAATGAAGTACCTTACTGAAACAGCTCAGATAGAGTTCGAGCGAGCCAGTCAACGCCAAAATGAGACCTCGAAAGATTGGTCTGATAGAGTGATTACGCTGGCAGCTAGAGCATTAGGTGATGTGCTCAGCATTGAAGTTGAAGCAGTTGACATACAAGTACAGGCAGTGGTCGACAGAGCAGCAGATGTCATTATTCTGTCTGACGGAGTGTTCAACAAAATCAGTAAAAAACACATACTCTCCAAAAAGTCAAATTACTTACAGCTGGCAGGCAAATGTCTATGCATTGAAAGATAGTAAAACCCTTTAAAGTGAAAATAGATGGCACATGTTACAGCGAAACTTTATACATGGACATTCAATTATTATAAAAGTGTCAATTAGGACTTAATCACCTTCACTTGCAAATTTTACCGTCACCCACGAAGAAAATTGATAAGACAGTGCAGTGTTCACTGTAAGGTAAAATTAAGGGAGGCTATGTAGAATCTCAACATGACTTAACTATATTAGTTCCTAGAACTCTGTGTACAGGAGTAACCATGGCCAGGGTGTCTGCATTGAATATTTCCAATTGATACAGACTGTTGAAAAAAGGGCTCGAACTTGGTCAGACATATCCGATTTCAGAGGTCGAAGAGATTTGGTAGGTCAAGCGAACATCTGAAAGAAGATGGGCAACAAAAACTATCTCATTTCTAATTATGAAGATTTTCTCGAAAAACATGAAAACGATCTGGAACATTTCACGGCAGTTACACACAGGACTGACAACGGTGATTCGAAACCCATAAGCTAGGTCTTAGAAGAGCCCTGCACAGTTTGGAGAAGATGATGAGCACTTAAACAAAATGCTTATAGCACGAGTTTATACAAGGTGATAGAGCACCTGATTACGGAGGAGGTCTTGGGTTCGAACTCAATACTGTGTACCATTAAACAGTTTTTGCCAGCTCGGATCACTTCAGTTAAATCAGGATACATGCAGATAAATGAAAGAGGGTTGGGCCATAGAGGTTGAAAGGGGGCGGGGGTGGGGGGGTAGGGGCTGTCAGACATGAGAGAAAAAAATTTACTAACAACATTTGAACCAATTCATACAGTTTGAGGAAAAGGTCGAGGAGACGTGTAAATATGGACCAACTTTTATTGGTGCATGTCTACAGTACATGTCACGAATGATTATAAATGCATGTATCACGGATTTTTCTTAATGTGCCACTTACACTGAATTATCCCTTGGTCTTCTAAAATCGCAAACAAAGGCCTATATATACGTAGTCATATCATGACCAACAGTTATGTACAGAATAATATCCCTTAAATTGTATAGCACAAATAAACAATACATGTGCCCGATTCTATCGGTAAGAAACTCACAACTTGAAGGTACACACGAACGCGGACAAGTGCAAGCCATACATTCTATTTATAGATGGACATTCCCTTGTTAGAAGCACCCCCTTGCGTCCTAATGTTAAACTGGTGTTATGTGGTGTACATTTAACATTAAGGGATTTGCACCTCTATATAAGTAACTTGTAAATTAGATTCTAGAAATATAAAATGCAATCGTGATTTTCGCCCCGCGATTTGTAACTTGTAAATTGTATATGCGGGAAATGTGAAATTGTTAAAATGTTATGTTGAAATGTGAACATTTTCATGTGTAATATAAAAGTTAGGATGTAATTAGATAGCGGTATTTAGCATGCACTGTGTTGCAATTTACAAATTGACATTTGAAGTGACAAATCCGCGTATTGAAAGTTAAAAATAGTAATTAGAATTTTGGCGGATATCCCCTTTCATAGGTAACATTGTAATCATGAATAAGAGTATATGACAAAGTACTTTGAGCTTTGCAACATGCACAAAACCCGGAAAAGGCACAGAACAAAGGTATTTACATGCACGCCTAATGAAAAAGTAAGAATAAATATGTGATTAGTCATTTAACAAAAAAAGCAAACCCAACAGTTACCGCCTTGGAACGTTCAGTCGGAAAAAGGACCGACCGGGGTGTTTTTCATTACAATAAAGCTTTAAAACAGATCAAGACAATCAATATACACATATAATTACACGACCTCTGTTTATATCTAATTAAAGGTAAGTTATACTTATAACTTACTTATAACGTCTTTTTTGACTATTGACACACCACTTTCAAATTTTTTATGATTTTTGTAACGCAGACCGGTGCTTCCGAACGGTCACCCATCCGTACACCAAGCACGGTAACCGTTGTTTAGCCGCGCAAATCTGGAAGCCGCTTAAACCACGTCGCTAAAGAGTTAACTCAGCAGCGAGTCTGGTTTGGAGTGCCTATATGTCTACCACTGTGACCGTTACAATTTTCATTTAAGTGCCAATTCAGTACATGTACCATTTTAGTTTGAATTTTTAATATTCTTGACTAAATGAAGATGTAAATGCATCCCATGTTGCGTCAAATATAATTTTCTCATTTTTCTCAAGTATAATGTGACATTTGTACTAATTCAAACGACTTTGTAATTACAGTGAAACCGAGACAAACATGGCAAACGTTATTTGGCCAGTACCGCTCGTAATATATTTTGAGTTTATATTGTAGTATGTTTGAGCCACAGACTCCTACGAGTAGTAAAGGACCAACACGACCAGTTGACTTAAATCTTTTTTTCATATAGACTAAAGGAGAACATTTGACTTACTAGTTAGGTATCATGCAACATAAAAGGCAAATTAACAGCATTAAATGGGTTTTAAACAGTTTAACACATGGTTTGCAGTTTTTATACATTCCTTTGCACAAAAAGTACACACATTTGTTTCATGTTCAGTATATATTGTTTGTTTGCAGTTGTAAGCACTTTAAGAACGACATATAGAGAATTCTTTCTGATTTTCGGGCCGAGCATGATAACATTTATCTATATCAGCACTAACCTGGTATTCTGTTTATCCCATCATCAACAGCTGTTCAAAGGGAAACATTTAAATTTACCGCTACTGCTCCTCCCTTACATGATCTGACATTCCAATTCAATACACGAAATTCATGCTCGAGCAATAGAGTAATTCGGCTATAAGAAATAGTTCTATTTTATAATAAAAAATAAGACAATAACATGTTATTTCTTTTATTTTATTTGCGCTATACATAAGGTTGTAATTTTATTGATTACGATAATTAAAAATAATGGTAGAAAAAAATAACAACAAAAATCAAACCCTCGTGTAAAGTTAGTGTGTAATGTCAAGGCCGTGTAACATTAAAGTTGCTACGCACTTGTCATTAAGAAACGCGAATTACATTCGAGGTTTGTGTGTTTGTGGATGTAACAAACAGTAGCTCATGGATTTTAATTGTTGATGACAATGATGAAATTATGAACATTGAATATAGCGCTTTAAAATTTCGAAGATAGTTGTTTTTGACAGGGTGACTTGCGAAATTTGGAGAAATGTTGGGATTGGAGGTGGTTTGTTGTTAACTTGTTGTTCATGTTTACGTCTAGAAACTGTGATTTATTAGCACATTTGTCCAGACCTGCGCAGTCAGCTGTATTTGTTTCGACTAAAGATCGAGCTCTATCTAAACCATTTGATGTTCATCGTGTAACGACATTTGATCATCAGGGTCTGTCCTGAGATTGGGCAGATGATTGAAACTGAGACAGTTACAAATTCAAGATCAATTTCCTTCTCAAAAATGTTCCGATTAAGGCCAAATTTTGCCTCGAAATCCTCGTACCTCATCTCTGCAACACTGCTTGGGTTTTCACACGATTCTTCATCACATTCTTTCAATTCAAACTAAATAATTTCAAAACAACGCGGAATAACATAATCTGACATTTCGACAGTTATTTTTATTTTGGCAGACTACAAATTCGTACTTTTATTGATTTTATTACTATTCCTAAACAGTTTTAATCATGTGCCTGTATTGTAAATGTGTACATTTTGATTAACAAAGCTTCATATTTAATTTTTTTTTGTTTACAAATTTTCTATATTATTGTTAAATACAACTACAAAAGTCTAAGATGAACTGTCCGGTTAGCTCAGTCGGTTAAGGCCCCGCTACTTTAATTTTCAATCCTGCAGGACAGAGATCTAAACCGCGCTCATTCCTGTTTTTTTTAAATGACCTCGTTTGCTCTATTTAACCAATCTTTATATTATGGACATTTTTTGGGGTGATCACAAGCATAATTACGCGATAGATGAGTTACGTTCACGTAAACATTGATCGTTTCATCAAAAAAAGTAGTCCGGCTTAGAGCAGGTGCGCGAATACCGGTTGATAAAGCTCATCTTTATCACACGGGTTATATCAAACGAAATTTACAGAGATGGTGGGATAAAAAAATGTAAGAGCTTCGTCATGTTACGGCACATCGTGTGTTTCACTGTTAAGTAAAGGAAACTTCTAACCGGATAAATTATAGGCAGTCCAAAAGTTCATAGGCGGGTCACTTTGAGTTAGGACTGTCATTAATTCGGCCGATATTGATATATCGATACAAATTATAAAATATCGATATATCGATACGCATTTCAAAAGATCAATATATCGGCGGGACAAAATTAGAAAGAAAGAAGTTAAAAAATTTGTTAAAATTCAACAGTTTTTCGTCAAACGGAAGTCTACAGAATGTTGTGTGAAATAGAGGGAACTGTTGTAAACGTAATACCATTGACAATGATCAGAAATTTGACAATTCGTGAAAAAAATCATCTAAGTGCTTAACATATCATAAACAATTTGACAATGTTGTATTAAAGTTATGAGACAGTTGCAAGATCATGAATTTGTCAATTTGTGAAAGAAATCAACAAAATACTTTTTTATTCTGTTAAAATTTGAAGATTTTTGTATCTAACAGAGAGAACTTTTGTAACCTTAAAACAATCGAAGAAGATCTGCAATTCGTCAATTTGTGAAAGTTACACCAAAATGGCAGACGACGATGTAGTTATTGTAGACAAGAAATCAAAAACAGGAAAAAAGAATTTTATTTGGGAATATTTCGAATATGTTGAAGAAAAAGGCTGAATAAATAAAAAGTCTGTTAAATGCAAGCTATGCAAATTGACCAGACCCTACAGCGGAAACACTACAAATCTGTGTTTGCATTTGGACAGAAAACTTTTAAATGTTAATTGCTATATATTGTTTTAAAAATAATCATATCCTAGTTTTCTATAATTTAAATAAAAATGCTTAATTTCTATTAAAATACATGGTTTAGTTTGATGTTTTACTGACATTAAAACATATCATGGCAGTTGGTCCAAATGTATATAAGTAAAATGAGAAACACTTTCCGTTTGTTTAATTAAATGGTTAAAACATAAGCATTTATTTTTCATCTTTGGATAAATTATAAACAAATAAAAAACTATTTTTTAACATTATTTTTGAAAATAACTGTTAAATATCAAGCTTTAAGTAAAAGAATGTTAGTGGAAAATATATTAAAGAAAAACACTATGCATAAGTATACCCAGTATGTGCATACTAGGCAGTAATTAAATAAGAATAACAATTTCTCCAAATTCCCTTCGATATATCGACGATATTTTTCTTTCGATATATCGATATCATCGATACGCTTTCTGGCGTATCAATGACAGCACTACTTTGAGTATGTTTAGGCAATTATTAAAGAGGACTGTTTATACATTGCGTACCACTGACTTGGCACAGTTCACTTGTATCGCTGTGTGGTTATGCAAACACACTTCAAAATAATGCTTCTCTGCGTGGTACATAATTGGTCGGCATGCACTACTTCACCACTGATCTGGGATTTATTTGTGATTATCTTGGTATAGCAAAGATTCTATAATAAAATTAAGAGAACGCAGATGGGTGCTAATGAAGTCTTTATTAAATAACCGAGCAACAACTTCCAATAAATATGACAATTTAGCCATTTTGACATACACTTAGTCAGGTGATTTATATTAGACTTTAGCATTTATTAGAGAATACAGTTACTCTCTTTTTATAGTTTCTGATGGGTTTTTTCCATATCTAGCCAAATGTCAGGTAGCGGGGTTTATTATTTTAGTAGGATCGTCCAAAGCAAGTAGAATTAAACGAATATAAGTATAGATTTTGTGATTTTGTCAAGAGGGAAGTTAAATTTTCGGCATAGGAAACTGGTCATTCATGAAATCGACCTATTATGGACATAAGCTCATCTTTTTTAACTAAACACTGCATGCGAAGATACAGGCATCATGTCTTCAAGCTGTTTTCTTATGTATATTCAAGAGAACTGCTCTTGACATAATAATAAGTCGTTTTAATGTTGGCGTACTGCAAATTATAGGTCGAAATTAAAATTTAACTTTTAAACATCAATATATGCTATTCTAAGAACAAGATAACCTTGTATGCCATTCAAATAACAAGATGACCTTGTAAGCCATTCTAAGAACAAGATAACCTTGTAAGCCATTCTAAGAACAAGATAACCTTGTATGCCATTCAAATAACAAGATAACCTTGTATGCCATTCAAATAACAAGATGACCTTGTAAGCCATTCTAAGAACAAGATAACCTTGTATGCCATTCAAATAACAAGATAACCTTGCGATATTATGATTGAGCTTTTGATTGCATGATTTTCACCTGACAATAGACAAAGGAATTATTTTAACATGTACAAAAACAAAGTTCCGATTCATTGATTCAACTGTTATAGTACTTAGTCTTCGCGGTTCGCTGGTAGTTTTACCGAGAGGTAAGTTTGTGGTCTTCCTCCACCAATCAGAAGTTGGTCGTCGCAAGTATGACAATAGCTCTATCGATGCGACGTAACAAAACAAAACAAAACAAAAACCCACAAACATTTTTAACACTTTCTATGCCCATTGGTTTTCTACAACATAAAATACACAATGGTTGTTATATTGTAGGTTTCATCAAATGATTTGCAACTTATTAAGCCCTTCAATAGTAGTAAACAAGCCTACATATCTTTAGCTGTTATGGTCTGGGGGTGGAATCGCACCCGGAAACAACTACATGTATAGGGGACAAATACTTCAAAGTAAAAATTAAACTCATATTTCAATAGAAAGTTAAATAAAATCCGATTTATTTTAAATATTAACTCGAGTATAAATATTATCAATAGTGGTTTTGTAATGCGCATTCATATATCTTTTTGCGCTAAAAAAGTAAGTTTGAATTAATACAACAAAAAACTGTCGATGCGGACGAATTTGAGGCCTGCAAAGGGAATGCATCTGAAATACAGGAAGATGGTTAGTTATTCAGAAGGACTTTTACACGTTAAAGTTGTAAATGCCATATTACAAATACGGCTTACATAAAAAAAGCAAATTTCTTTAGTGAGTTTTAAGCACTGTAGTTATTGCTAGAACAATGTTTGGCATGCCTGGACATTTCTTATCTATATATGTGTGTGTGTGTGTGTGTTTACTATTGACTGTAAGGACTTTTTAATAGTCTTTGAATCACGTGGGTTTTTATCACGGTCAAAATACACATTTACGTGGACAGTTGTTTCCTTAAATCGAGTCATTTACAAACACCATTACAGTAGGAACGCGGTTCCTGTCTCAGGTCGCTGAGATTACTTATAGAACCCCGGCCACATCTGTCCGTATTCAGCCCATTACATGCACTATACTATTAACGCATTCGTGCGAAAAAGCCATAACCCTATTGTCATGAATATTAAAGAGCTCTTAGTATTTCCTGTAGGAGTTCTATAGTATTTGGACAGTCATATTTAATCGGCAAGATTATAGACGTGTCTCGATAAGCTTAATATAGGTCAAAGTATTCATGCAAAATACGGTTTAACATCTCGTTGTAGACAAAACACATAGTTTCGTTAAGGAATAAAATAATCAAAAGTATCGTTCCTATTTGATTGAATATTTAATCGGAATGTGTTAAATACTTAGGAATTAGTAAGAAATTGAACGGTTCATGTAGTTTTCTGGTATTCGGACATAGACACAGAAGTTCTGGTAATGAGTGGCTTTCAAACAAATTAAAAAATGGACGTAAGTCTAGAAAGGAGATATAAACGGAGAACTTGTCGATCAAATAGTTTCTTATATTTCATGGACAGCCAAAGGTAATTATAATAGCTGTTCAACTGAAGTTAACTAGGAACATTAGTTAGTTGAATATGCAACGAATGACGTTTAATAAGCCATTTTAAACGCATTGAGGTCAGTTGCGGCAAAATTTTTAGCGAACTGTTTGAGTTATCTCTCTTTTCCTCAAAACCATCTGAATTTTCTTTGGATACCGACTTAAAAAAGTATTGATTCTTAAGACTTAAGCCACGTGATCAGAGAAGATCCAAGATCTGTCATAAAAGCACAATGTCTTCATGTTACAATACACTTGGACGGTGAATAAAAATATAACAAACAACATATGATTCAATCAATGTTTATTTTCTATTCACGAGGGTCTGTTGTGAAAATACAATGTAGATCGGAATGATTTAAGAATTCCAGTAAAACATTCGTTCAGAACAAATTGACAATAACACTAATACAGAATTGTTAAGTAACCGAACAATATTGTTTGCAAACGGCTACGATTTTTAAGTTGACTCAAAAAAAAGTTTTAAGACAGAAAGAAATGAACAACTTGTATGATAATCTAAATATATAAAAAAACGTTTTTATATTTTTGTAAAACGCTAAAATCAAATAAATCATAAATGAATACTAATAACTACTGAATGAAGTTTTTTTATGAATGTAACTTGCGAATATGCGACGAGCGTTTCGTTTTATGAAGAAGCATGAGCTACGTACAGAATCAGTGTTAGATGGAAGAATACATATCCTTATGAAACACAAACTTAAAGTCGCACTTAATGATAATTTAATGCGAGATTATATGGTAGTTGATGCAGATCTTTGTATGAAACTAACACATTGCTTAATAACCATCCTGTCGTCAGTCAAACGATACAACTGTTAATGTCTATCTCTTATATGCCATATGTCGCCAAGAAGAACAATCACACGATGGCGTACTGGCTGTAGAGCAGATCCCGCACTTTGAAATAATCCTTGGAAATGGCTCCTTCCAACTGCATCCTTCCGGCCTCGTTCTGGAAAACAATATCAATGATTTTGTTTGTTTTATTTTACTACGATTTACATTTTAAATTAACAATGTAATGAAACAAGAAGACCTCTTACTATTCACTGAGCACAAACATGACAATCTTAATGTACGACGCTTGTCATGTTCAATCATACATATAACACCGACACAGTTACGGTCTATGGCAGTGCAAAACTACATATGGTGGAAGACGGCCACGCATGTATAGAACAACTGATAAACCAGCGTCAGCTATAACAGAAACAACCTTGAAAATTAAAACTCCAAGAAACAACTATGTTTGATAAAGAATGAGAATAATATTGTAGCAAACCGCAATAATTCAGAGAGGGATATCAGTAAAACACGGGTTTCAAACAGAAATCACGCCTAAAATCACGTTTGCGAACATGTGTAATTACTTATTTAACCTGAATTTTCTTACACTATACTGAAGAAATTGGTAAGCGGAATAGCCATGTATCATTTGAAAACATAAGTCAAAACAGTATTTATCAGCATCCAGCTATAGATCACAATTGTAGGTTTGTACTTTATTTTGGTGGCTGATATCTTAAGTACTTATAAGGAGGTGATAGGTAAAGTGGTGTGTATTTGGAAATGCGAAGGGAACGTAATTTATTGTAGCAAAAGAGAAACACATGGTAACAACTACGTGACCCGATTGATTTGTGTATGATAGAAGGGATACTGTCCATCCATTTGTTCTTTCTTACCTTTCTATTATATCTTAGATAGTATATGATGAATTTAAATGAGCAATAAGGACCTTATTATTAATCAAATGATCGATTTTTTATTAATCCAAAAACTTCCATTTTAAATATATTTACATGTACTTCCATCACCCCTTATTTTTATCACAATTTCTTGTTCGTTACATTGTACACAATACAATATGTATACAGGCAGCCTAATTTGAAGGAAATGAGATTGCCACATCGGCTAAATATGCAGTCAAGTAAATGAGTATTTAGGTCACGTGTTAACACGCTGTGCGTAGAAAACCAAATGAGAAAACAATCGGACATGTCGACATTGCTTTGTGTTTGTAAATAAATGTAAAGATAATGTTAAGGTGGTGACGCTTTGGTGACGTACCCTCCTGACGGCGATGGTTTCGTTACAGACAAGGGCCCCCGCACTGAACTCCGCCTGTATGCCTTCCTGCAGAAGAACCATCTTGAAGTCGCTCAACTTGGGTTCGTTGATGAATACGGCGTTGTGTCCAGGAATCTATTAAAACAGTACTAGATTGGTTAAATTAAACTAGAGGTCTGTATCTTGCAGGGGGATTTGTTGGGATAAAACACGCCACATACTACGCAACCGATGAAATTATAAATATACATACATGTTAATTAAAGTCGTTTCGAAATGCCGAACAACAATCATCAGCAGAAGGTACCGCTAACAGTATGTAAATTACTATCTTGAAGTGATAATTATATACAAGAAAAATATAGCAAAAATGTATACGCTCAATGTAAGCTACGATGAATTTAATATATATTACTTGTTCAGGGTGTAGTTATCAATTGGACTCATACCTTAACAGATAAACATTTAAACCACAATGAGAATTTACCAAGGTGGCCTATTTTAAGAATCAATTTTTGTGTGCAAATGCATCTCATTTCAAGGCAGTGCTATACAACTAAACGTTTTATTCTGTCAAAAACTAACAACAACCCGTTAAAGTTTCTTCCCATTGCAACTTTCAAATAAACGATAGAGTGAAAAATATCCATGACTTTCATTTCTGATACTGAAGTTAACAATAAATTACAAATAACAATAAATTACAAAGTTTTCTCATTTTGTGATAATTTATTACAACTTCACTATAGGCGTTTCACAAGATAACACCCTTCCGGAGGTGGAATAAATTTATTGTGTAACGTAATATTTGGTATCGATACTTGTTCATCTATCTGGATTGCATTGCAAAAGCAATACATAATCCATCGCCTGCGTTGCTAATATATATCAAACCTATTTGCTATATTAACTTTGTGCAACCTGGCAAGAAACTACCTACCAGAGAAGAAGTAAGAGCCTCCAGCGAGGGAATTCGGTCTGGACCAGGAGCAAGGATGCCTGCATTATAATATACACATTGATTTCAATTAGGTTGCATTATTTCTAAGTGCATTTAGTTCTTGTAGTATGTGTTCCATGGAACTGACAATTACGCATTATTATCACGAGTAATAACTGTATTTGTTAACACTGCATCTGTAAAACATTATTCCAAGAAATGTTTATATAGTCTCATTAATTTTATTTGCGACTAAGCGACAGATTTATATTATTTTAATCATATTTGCATGTTCATATACGGGTGTGTCAAAACTAAAATCAAAATTTCTATTTACATCATGCAATAAATATTAGATACATCAAAATTTAAAGTAAAGATTTTACAAAATGGATATTTTAAAATAGCTTGATACCATACCTTTCATTTTCAGTTCATCTGCATCTGCATCCTCATCGTCATCCATATCTTCTTCTATGTCCATCTTGGTCTCTGTGGTATCTATGGACCCATCTATCCACGCTAACTCAGCATCCTTCGCCTTCCGGAAGTCCAGAGCTGTTACCAGGTAGTCTTTAAGTTTTACCTTCAAATGCATATACACATAAAGTTAATCGCGTTTAGCAAACAGCATTATAATTTTAAACCTAATCGTTCTGCATTTGTATGTAACTCCTACCAATATCGACAGTTGGGAGGTTGCTATTCAAACCAATGTGTTCTGTTGTGAAATTAGGTCAACTGTTCGCCATTTAATTATCCCCCGCCTATGGAATCGGAGGGGGGGAATATTGTTTTGGCGTTGTCCGTCCGTTCGAATTTCATTATACGCTATTTCTCAGTAACTACTAAATGGACACTGAGTTATGGTCCTTGAATATTTATGCGGTATGTTAACAGAGTAACCTTCATTTCTGCGCAATTTCTCGGCAACGACATACTGGATTTCAACGTAACTTGGAAACCATCAATACCAAAGGAGAAGTCGTTGGCATATCATTTTGCAAATGCCGGTCTGACCATTTAACAAAGAGTAATGGTCCCTGAATAGTATTTCGTTCCCGCGCTATATCTTGGCAGCCAACATTAGCACATATCATCACTTTTTTGCGAATGCTCCTTTTTACCTTTTATCAAGATGCTAACCAGGAAGATATTTATTGAACAATTTATTACTGATTTATTACCAATATATGTGCACATTCTGAAAAATACACATTCTATAAAAAGCATCTATAGGTGATGAATATACTGTATATGACAGTCTTGTTTAACTCTTCACTGATTGGAAAATCTGGCTTATGTAAACAGACTTTACCGGCATTTGATGCACAGTTCATTGCCTTCAGCATTAATGAATGTGTATGAGCCTGTGACAGCATTTGATACGAAGATAAAGAGTGTGTACAACCTACAATAAGGTTACTCGAAGCGGTGTAACACTATTAAGATATCAACGTTGGCTCGTGAGTATCTGCTTTATATATGGTATTCTTAATCGGAAGTTACAGTAGTGATTTACACTGTTAAAAGTTTGCTATAAATTGCAAGAAAGATGTACCTGGAATATGTGACTTTCGGTTGTCGCGTCGACGATTTCTCCCACCTTAGGTGTGAACACCTGACCTTGGACCACGCCTGCTGTGTTCCGGCAATGATCCGCCAGAAAATGGGTCGACTCCATGCTACCATGGACCAGGACCTGCAATGACAAGACGATGTTGTGTTTTAATTGCAAGTTACATTGACAATGAGACATTCCCTACAGAATATTACATAGTTTGTTCATTGACTTTTAGGTACAGAGTAAAACGTCGTAATATATATGCAAAAACAAAACCCTTCGACAAAATGACCAGCTTTGACGCTTAAGCCAGATTAAGAGCACTTCAACCTTGCATTTCTGAATATTTTTCCTCAAAGACAGCGTAAAACATAACTTTAACTAATGAACACGTTACAAATGCCTCGGATACTAACCTGTTCCTAAATAGAGATCAGTTTTGTAAGGAAACAGCCCAAGCGAAGAACGATTAAAATAACAATAAGTTTATTAATGAAGGCATTTGGTAAAAGTGGTAGCAAATTCGTCCGAGACAAATTTGTATAACTGTCTTACACGAAGAAAATAATAAAGTGTTGACAGAAAAATTTGAAAATTTACAATGAAAACCATTTACAATAACGAAAAATATTTAAGCATTATGAGCTTCTACATCTAAAAAGATATATCGCTGTGCGATACAAATATTACACGTGGTTTGGTCCGTTCAGTAGTCGATGTAGCTGAGTGGGTATTAAAGCAAACCATATATGATTAACGTCAATATCAAAAAGCTTTGCAATTTTGAAGATATTTGGCTGAGAATTGAATAATTTTATCGCACATGTATTTGCAAAGACAAAAAGAGGACAATTACGCAATAATTGACAATTATGTCTGAGTTATCTCACATACACGCACAACCACAAATTAATCAATCATGCATGCAACTTTGGAAAGAAAAGTGAAAAATACAGGAGAAGTTGTCCGCACAAGAATTTGCTTAAAGAGCCAAAACGGTAGCAAATGTATGTGTTTGGGGTAGCAAATACAGGTACAGCCTACTAATTCAATTTTACAGTAATGACTTTCATCACTATAATTTGTCATGAATGTATGTAAACCCTCGCTAAGTCCAGTAAAACGGCAGAAAATCAAACAAGTAGGGACCTGTTTCTTGTTTTATTATAACATCATAAAGTTCCAAACGCAAGGCCGATGAATTCTTGTTTAAAATTTAGCTCGGTTCTCTAACACATAATGCTGGCGCCAAAAGTGATAACAAACAAGTAAACAGTTGTTGTTTTTGTTATATCGCACCAACACAAATACAGTCATGTTGGTGACTTCAAGCTAATTATTGAGGGAACCTCGCCTCGACCGGGACCCAAACCCACGCGGTCAGGGACTACGGAGTTAACAACGTAAGAGGCATCCGAAAAATCCATTTCTAATGTTGACGTTATGTGTGGCATCTTTACAGCCTATTGACGATTTATTATTAGAATACATTGCGTTCAGACTATATTACGCTACGGTAAGATAGAAAATATTCTAGCAACGATTAAATAACAAAAAGGTGCGTACACATTTTATCCCCAAATTTGAACCATTAGGAAATTAATAGGTTTAATCTACGGTTATGTGTTTTGGACGCTTTCGCCTACGTTGACATCAGCGAATATATCATGCCAATTGTTGATTTACAGGTTTTTTTTAAATTCTCTTCTTTTAAACTTCTTTTTTTTCCAAAATAAATTTTGCATGTTTTTAATTCCTGAAATTACAAGATGATAAGAAAATACCTTTTAGTATTAAAGTGGACCATAAAAACACAAAATATTATCGGTCAGCAAATACAGTTTTCCGGGAAAATATAAAGTTTGCGCAGTTCCAAATACACTGTCACACACTAACTGCGCATGGCAGAAATTTTCGTGTACGCGGCACTATTTACATTATACACGGCGCATGTACATTATACGCGGCACCGTGTACATGTACATTATATGCGGCATCGTGTACATTATACGCGGCACCGTGTAAATTATACTCGGCACCGTGTACATGAACTTTTTACGCGGTACCATGTATAGTATATGCGGCATCTTGTACAGTATACGCCGAACCATGTAGATGAACGTGGTACTCAACACCAAGAACAGTTTACGCGGCACCATGTAGGTGTACGTGGTACATTGCACGGAGTGAGTAGCATAATGTATGATGTACTCAGCACCATGTACAGTTTACGCGGCACCATGTAGGTGTACGTGGTACATTGTACGGTGTGGGTATCATAATGTACGATGTACTCAGCACCATGTACAGTTAACGCGGCACCATGTAGGTGTACGTGGTACATTGTACGGTGTGAGTATCATAATGTATGATGTACTCAGCACCAAGAACAGTTAACGCGGCACCATGTAGGTGTACGTGGTACATTGTACGGTGTGAGTATCATAATGTATGATGTACTCAGCACCATGTACAGTTTACGCGGCACCATGTAGGTGTACGTGGTACATTGTACGGTGTGGGTATCATAATGTATGATGTACTCAGCACCAAGAACAGTTAACGCGGCACCATGAAGGTGTACGTGGTACATTGCACGGAGTGAGTAGCATAATGTATGATGTACTCAGCACCAAGAACAGTTTACGCGGCACCATGTAGGTGTACGTGGTACATTGCACGGAGTGAGTAGCATAATGTATGATGTACTCAACACCAAGAACAGTTTACGCGGCACCATGTAGGTGTACGTGGTACATTGTACGGTGTGAGTAGCATAATGTATGATGTACTCAGCACCAAGAACAGTTAACGCGGCACCATGTAGGTGTACGTGGTACATTGTACAGTGTGAGTAGCATAATGTACGGTGTACTCAGTACCATGTACAGTTTACGCGGCACCATATACTGCGAGCATGGTAAGTACAATGCATATATAAAGTAATCATGGAATGTAACTATATAACCAATAACATTAATTTGAAACTACTCCAAAAAGTATCTATACAGAAATAAGCTACGGTGTTATGTTTTTACGATGTTAAGTTTTTATGAAACCAATTAACTATGATTCACGTCTCAAACACTGTAACGTAAGATACAACTCACCAATTGTCTTGGTTTTATCTGAGACAGAATCTTCCTCATAGATTCTCCGTCCGTACGTCCTTCAAAGTCAATATATTGTATGCTGGCATTGATGTCAAGGGTCGCAGTGACGGCTATGCACTTGGTCGGGACTTCTGACACATCTAGAAACGAAAAAGATTCAAATAACAAGTTTATGACCAAAACAAACATATCTCTTTCTAGAATGAGAAAAACGAAAGAAACGGAAATATTAACATTACAACATTAGAAAACCACATTCACGTAACGAGTTTCATAATCTTTCGATTTTGTATGTATGTGTGTGTGCGGAGTAGGGGATGGATTCAGCTCTGTTTAAAAAAAGTTAAATAAAGTTAAGTAGTTACAAAGAACACTCAAAATTTGATAAAACAAGTTTGATACTTACCCTGAAGCTGGTCTGATTCTGCAACTAACTTTTCCTAGAAAACAAAAGATTCAAGTATAGAAATAATCAACGTGCACACCACGCATTATATTAAAATGAATGTTGACTATGCTCTTCAACTTAAACTTGCACTATTTTTTTTACATACTGACATACCACTTAAATATTGAAAGACGTCTACACTACCAGCCAAAACAATACAGCTGATGTAAAGTTACATGCAAAATGATGAACAGAGACATTGCAAAAGTACCTTCAGTAAAATGAACATGCCGAATTGTTCTGACAACCTGCCAGCTGTAACATTGTTAATAAAGTCTTAACTTACAGTTGTTAAGTTTTAAAGAGAATCGTCTAGCAAATGAAGAAAAATCTGATTAAATAAACGATGCGCTGAGAGAACTTTGCAGTCTCCTTCAAAAAGTAACTTTTGCCATTTCGCAAATGATGTATTTATGATGCAACACAAGCATTCAGTTTCAGGATATGCTCAAAATCCTAAAGATGTAAATGTCAAGGTAACCAAAACATTCTGTGAAGTGTCAAATTTATTGTTCTTTCTTATCGGCGTGTCTGGTTGCCTCAAACAATTACTGCAAAAAGTGAAGTATCAACACTACATGATCACATTTATATGTGATTTATATGTTTTGATGAACATATCTACAAGCCATTGTTAAATTGAAATATACCTTATTTAACTCTCGCATTATTTGTACCATAATAATGGTAATGACAATGATAAAAATATTTTTGTTAATTTGTTAATTTTGTTTATTTTTGTCATGTTAATTCTAACAATCTTTAGCCTTTTATTGTGTTTTTATTTATTAGGAGCTCTATTTTTGTTCTGCAATTACTTTATGATCTTTATAACTTGAGGAAAAAAATGAAAAAATAAATACCACTTGAGCAATGGCATACAACCAATATAAAATATACACAAACAATAAATGGACATACTAGTTAAGTTTATAAGATAACGATGATCAAAACAGTTCATTCAATGACTATTTACCATTTATAGCTAGCAGCAGCACTATATAATCCTTTGATATTGGTTATCAAATAATCTTACCGGATTAACCTCTTCGTCCATGACTGGTACCTCAGTGATGGTATAATCTTCGGGCCTGTGAAGCAAAACATAGAAAATACACTATCAGCACACCGTATCGTATGTTCGCCGTCACGTAAATGATTTCTGTCAGTCATACTGTATACATGTACATGACGTAACGGCAGCTGCCAAATCTCGACCGCTCTTTACAGATTATGCTTTGTAAGATGTTAAAAAAGACATGTTTAATGGATTTGACCTGTTTTTAATTATTATTTATTTTTTTACCTAATAGTTTTTATATTTTTCTGTATTTTACATGCGTAGTTTGGTTTTAACCTGATTACGCTCTATTCACATTTAACTTTGTATTCGGCGCCGTATGACCTGTTAAGTGTCGGTGTGCCGTAAAACCCAAATAAATAAATAAATAAATAAATAAAAACATGTTTAATGGAGTTACAGTATGTTTTATCTAGCTTAAAATGCCTTAAAGTTGTATTTACCACCATATGTATATGATTATACAAGCAGTTTATAACCTACAAGAAATGCTATTGAAACAAATGAAATATATGAATAGAAAATACGCAAAAGTGATTTTTGCCTTCAGGTTATTTATGCATTTAAAAACACAATGATGTTTTCAAGATGTTTATTTAGGCTGATCAATATATATTTAGCAAATTAACGTAGATGATTCACGATGCTAAAGAAGCGTATTTTATATATGATAAAAGTGTTATTTATGTGTTTTTAACATAGATAGAAGAGGATTGGCGCCACTTTTATTACCATACGCTGTTACCTGTAGCTATCACTGATTAAGATGGGCGCTGATTCTAGTAATATACTGACCATGCGTTATTGTTCTTCTAAGCATCCAACAGTGTTAGTTAACGAACATTTTGCGATAATATCAATGGAGTCTTCTAGAAATCTGTGCAGACAGAAACTTAAACTAAAATAATATAAAACATTTGAAGCGTATACGAGTATGTAATAAAATAATAAGGCCACATATTTAAATAGAAAACCAGGCAACAGCGTATTTTGGTCGATTTAAGCGGCAGTTTGTAAATTCATCAGTGACTTTAATGTAGATGCGCGTGTAAAACTCTTTTTCACCAGCATGATTACAGTTTATTTTTCAAAATGTTTCCAAAAATAAAACAGACTTTGAATAAATCGTTGGAATTACCTTATAATTTCACCGTACTCGTCCCATCTCATCTTCTCCTCCGTATACGGGAACATCGGGTAAGATTTCTTTGCTTGCTTGAAAAACCCTCCGCGACTTTTACCCTACAAACAGTATGTATTGGTCACATTTACATTCTAACATACTATTATAATTTGCAACAGTAGCTGTTGTCAGGATCGACAGACAATGTGTTCAGACTAGCAACTACAAAGCTAGATCATAATTAGAACTTAGTTTATTTACTTCAAAATAATTAGTTTTCTGCTAAAATTAACAATCCGATCCTTTGAACAGAATTGAGCCGGTGTTTAAGTGTAGATCTTTCATAATTGCTAATTCATAAACAAAGGCAGACTGATGTGCGAATTGCTAAATGTTTATCCAATTTTCTCCGACGGTAAAGTTAAATGTACCATGTATTACTCATACATTTTATTATGCGATTTATGAGAATAGAAGGTTTTCCCTTCGTCTTGCCAAGAACGTTCCCGATGATAACTTACCTTTTATCTTAGCTGTCTATTTCTACATATAATAAACATTTATACAAACACATTGAATTAACTTTGTTCAGCAAACATTATTCACATTATTTTCTGTTTAAATACCACGGGTATCTTAAAGGTGTTTATATGAATTGCAGAAAACGTTGCACTGCTTGGTTTATTGTCGATATATCATGTTACTTGCATTCTGCTGTGAAAATCCTACTAAATCTTCCTATTTCTCTTTAACAGTTCACAGGTACTAAACATGTCTAGGCAAATACCATATATAACTTTAAATAAGTATGTTATCTTAAACGCAAGTCTATCTCCCCCAAACCCTTGTTTATTTCTTACGGAAATATTATTCTAAGTCTACCTTTATCCCTTGTTTGAAAACGATGTTCTATATCTTTCTGTCTTTTTCTATTATAAATTATCATTGTAGGTATGGTCATTCTAGCGACATCCAGCTATTTTGGTGGAGGAAGACCTCAAACAAAAGTCTCGGTAGAACCGCCGGCGCACCACAGGTCAGCTGGAAATCTTTCCCACGTTAGGACCTTCGCCACGAACGGGACTCGAACCCACGCGGTGAGAGACTAAGTCAAAGCAGTTACAAGTCGGCGACTCTACCACTACGCAACGGCCATCTTTCATCTTAAATGACGATTTTATAAGTATTTCTACATATAATTAAACATTCATCTTACATACTCTTCATACTGGTGTCATTGATATACATATTGACAGGCCAGCAGCATGATCGTTTAATAAACATACATTTGAAGGTAATTTGAATGTCCACCATTCAAGCTATTGTTTAATAAGACTGTCATATTGTACCGGGAAGGCACCGTTTGAGGCCCTTTTCCTGTAATTTATAATATTACGTATTTTTAATGCTTCAAGTATCTTCTGCCATACCTCCTGTTTGATTATGATGTCGTGTTTCGCTTTGGATGTACTAGCCGATGTTGATGGTCCCTCCTCCTCCAACTCTGCCTCGCTTTCGCTGCTCGACTCGTCCATTGCCCTGAGTAGGAGAAGCAAGTATCAACGATTGTACGTGTATTGTAGCCACATTTTATAGCAACAATTCTTGTTAGTTCTCATTTTTTTAATTTACCTCAAATGCATGCACAAGTATAAATGAATGTTTCAGTGTCATAATGGAGAGGTGGCCTCGACAGTCAAAATCTATTGACGAGGTAAACAAAAATGCCTAAGAAAGTGTAACCGCAAGAGTAACTATAAATGATAAGTAACAAAATCAATTTCGTTATAACATATGTTTAAAACAAAGACTTAACCTTGCATATGCTTATTATTTTAACTTAAAAAATAAGCTGCCTCATGTACACTTCTCTGATGTCTAACGATTAATGGAATAGTTATGATTCCATTAAAATTTTAATCGAATCTTGGGTTTAGTAGCAAACACATCAAAATGACCACAGTTATATGCAATTAGGATCATTGTGAACACAGGTGGTGTACTGGAACTGCCTTGATTAAAAACGGTTATAAGTAAAACAGACTTTGTTTAAATATACTTACTCCTCTTTCTTCTTTGCATCTGCCTCCGCTTGTTTCTTCCTCATGTATTCTTCAAGTTCCGCCCCCTCGAGTCTCATTCTGCGCCGGACCTGTAACAGACACCTTCATCGTCAACAGTTACACACCACAAACACCTTCATCATCAACAGTTACACACCACAAACACCTTCATCGTCAACAGTTACACACCACAAACACCGTCATCGTCAACAGTTACACACGCGCAGACACCTTCATCATCAACAGTTATACACCAAGACAGCAACAGAGACAGCAGAATACCCTAAAACATGGTATTTCAAACAGAAACCTCAGCAAACAGTCTACCTACACAATTCACTTTCTGGACATTTGTTATGAAATACTTTTAAAATAAAGCTAAACGGTTTACTTTTGTATAATTTGTTTTATGTACCACATCAATCGATTTAATTGCATGTTCACAAATAAACGTATGTTTTGTGAACCATCATGAAAATGCATCATGCATTTCTTTGCATGAAGGCGGTGTCGTTTTTCTAACATGTTTCCGTCTTAACTGGTTAAATGTTATAAATGATTTTCATTCACGGACTTGTTCAAGCTGGCTGGTTAGGAGAGTATTATGATGGATGAACTCACCTCCAAGGTCACGGTCTTATTCTCCGGGTGATCGATCAGCCACCGGGCAAGTGTTCTGGGAGAGGTACGATTGGTCAAAATGATGCTGTTTTTAGGGTTCCCGCACCAAACAACGAACAGATCCCGGGAGAAGCCGCTCTGTAAGTCAGGCTGACTGCATAAGACCACCTGGACATAAATAGTTAAAAATGTACAGTATTGTGTCGACTTTTAAAGCAATGAAGAAAACAATTTGTAAATCAGTATTATTTTCAAAATAATCAACCATTTAAATTGTGAGTAACCATCTGGACATGGTCCTTTAGTAAATACAGGTAAAACGCACTATCATGATTTACACTTTGACGTGATTTAGTCAAAGTCGGTAATAACCTGACGTTAGTAATTGGTTCATTTTCTTCTTACCGTGTTTGTTCTTTTCTAGATATTTTTACTGTACACTTATAAATTTTATGCGTCTTTGTCAAGATCTCTATTTTGCAAATGGCCAAAAACATTTATGTCGATTTGCCAATAAACTCTGTATATATGTATGTACGCTTTAACCTGCGGCGAATATAAACCCGTTCAGAAACACACTTCCTGACATCGTGTTTCCGAATCTTTTCATATGGCGTGCTTTTATATTTTTATATTGAGTCTGAAAAGTTAATTAAAAAACACACTTAAACAGTATTAAACAAAGATGAAAAATAGGGTGGTTTTCGCGTAGGAGAGAAGAGTATGAAAAAAATATAATACATTGTTCACAATAGTAATTAGCCAAAAAGACATTTTAAATGACATGTGTGCACTTGAGTAGGTGTTCGCCTGATTTTGTTGTGGTAATGCGTTATATATGTGTTGGTGTGGCTGTTAAAATGGTCGCGTGCGCATGAACAAAAATAAATGGGTTTCACTGTGGAATGGTTCTTAAGTTATTATCCCCATTTTTAAATCGCGTGCATGTTTGAGGGAGTAGTGTTTTAGCAGTCGTTGTGCTAAATAGATTAAGAAAACTATGTTTGCTATTTTGCTAGTAGACCGAGGGTTTACAATAGTTCGGTACATATTTTCAAGTGAACAACAGTAAAATGTGTTCAATAACAATACTAGTTACTTTTTTATGCTACAAGTTTTTGTGTGTGCGTGTGTGTGCGTGTGTGTATATGTTTGTGTGCGTATGTGTGTGTGTGTGTTTGCGCGCGTGTGTGTTTGTTTGTGTGTGTGTGTTAAACCATATCATGTTTTAAAGAAAGTATATTTCTGATTGTAAAAATGTTGTTTTGTTATGAATCAATCCACCAATAATATGTGATTATTATGAAAAGTGTTTATGACAAAAAGCTTATGATCTTCGTGTTGTTATTGAGGGAGAAAGACATTTAACCCTACAATATACATACTGATGTTTTTATCACTGGATTAAGTTACGTCAGGTCATTTGGTCATGCCACCTTAACGTGCGACTTAATTATTATATGACGCAAACTAAGTGCCCGCTAATAAACGATTAATAGTTTTAAGCATGCTTCAGTTAAACTTTGTGTGATAATCCAGGCTTTTTAATCACGTCACCGAACATAATAGTTTAAAAATGGATTAATTTAAATACGTTTTTTGTCAGAGTTTGATAGCTTTCTACACTCATAGTTTCAGTTCACATAGAATATTATGACTAGTTCAAAAACAGTACATGTATCATATACGCGCACTTTTAACATAAGCCAATGACAGCTTAACGCCATCTGTAATAGAACATATCAATAATACAGTGCCAGTGTCGATGGTTCTACCTAGACATGTGTTTGGTGTCTTCCTTCACCGTCGGGTCGACAATTGACAGTGCAGTAGGCTCATGTAAATTATGTGTGACTAATGGCTTTTACTCATGACATCGTTGTATATAATTCATAAGTGTAAGATGACATGTTTGGTAGGGTTCGGGGGTAACTAACGAAAACTATTTCCACTATATTTAAAAATACGTCTACCATAGCTGTCTATTAAAAACAGCCTGCATCTTTACATTGTAAGTGAAATATCTGCTACCAGTTTTTGTAGATCTGTCATATCGTGGCAATCATATTGTATTGAATGATGATTATAAAATGTGCAGCTAGCTTTATATTGGAGGCAAAAGGTGTTCTCAGTTACACACATGGACATGCATGTCTTTTCGTGTTTATAAAGTTTTAATGTGCAGCACATAGCTCATTACTTAAGCATATCCTTTCAAAAATACTTCATGCTTAGGGTAAATACAATATATATTTATAATAAAACACTAAAATTATCGAGATGATTAAGCTAAAGCGGAACTTCAAACGACCCTTTATGATCCAAGTATACTGGCAATGTCTAATAAAACGACTCCGAGAAAGACTGCTTTAACTGCAATCAATTTTATAATCAACGGCGTCATTTTGCAATTTGATGAGGCCAAGGAATATCTTAGGCCACTCCGAATTACCCCCAACCTGTTTTCATCGTCACATTGGTAATACAGTTCAATACTGGAAACTAAAATAACATTTAGAGACATATTCCTTAATGTGGTGCTTAAAATAAATATCATAAAGACGTTTAAAGCAAGACCTTCACATTCAAACGACCGCCCAAGTCACCACCAAGTCTCTACCTTACACATTCATATCAGAATGTGAAGCAATGGGTTAGCAGAGTCTGGACATTTTACACATTGTAATCCAACAGGGAATAACAAGCTTCTACATGGCGGTGTTTGATTCAGAAATATTGCGCTCTCAGATGTTCTGCATGTAGACATGGCGGTGTTTGATTCTGAAATATTGCGCTCTCAGATGTTTTGCATGTAGACATGGCGGTGTTTGATTCAGAAATATTGCGCTCTCAGATGTTCTGCATGTAGACATGACGGTGTTTGATTCGGAAATATTGCGCTCTCAGCTGTTCTGCATGTAGACATGGCGGTGTTTGATTCAGAAATATTGCGCTCTCAGATGTTCTGCATGTAGTCATGGCGGTGTTTGATTCTGAAATATTGCGCTTTCAAAAGATCTGCATGTAGACATGACGGTGTTTGATTCTGAAATACTGCGCTCTCAGATGTTCTGCATGTAGACATGGCGGTGTTTGATTCTGAAATATTGCGCTCTCAGATGTTTCGCATGTAGACATGGCGGTGTTTGATTCAGAACTATTGCGCTCTCAGATGTTCTGCATGTAGACATGGCGGTGTTTGATTCTGAAATATTGCGCTTTCAAATGATCTGCATGTAGACATTACGGTGTTTGATTCAGAAATATTGCGCTCTCAGATGTTCTGCATGTAGACATGGCGGTGCTTGATTCTGAAATATTGCGCTCTCAAATGATCTGCATGTAGACATGACAATCTCATAGGAGGTGACTATGTGAATACATTTTCGACCCTGCACCCTGCTATAAACACGCAGTAATCAAAATGACGACATTGAATGCAGTTGTGTTTGGGTAAAATTCACCCTTTTAAGATAAGTAAATTATACGCCATCGTTATTGCTTATAAATATATAATGGTGTCCGTCCCACAGAATAGTTTCAGGTCTGAACTTCCGATTTTGTAGTTGTTCATGTATCATTGTTCAATCTATTTCTAATGTCAAGGTAAATATTATTTAAATAGTATGTAAGGACAGCATCTTAACCAAAGACCATTTCTTAGCCCTTTTTAAAACCTCAACTGTAGCATATTTACAATACAGCATTGAAAGCATGTTTCCGAATGATCTTACAGCAGAAGGTCCTGTTGTAAATGACTTGATAAATTAATAAACTGACACCATTACTGAACTGTCAATAAAATGTATCAATTCTGATCCAGCATTCTTAATATATTTGTTTGTTTGTTTATTGGGTTTATCGTCCCACCAACAGTATTTCAGTTATCTGGAGACGGTGTTCACTTGAAGCAGTTATAGTGCTGCACTTTACTGTGTATATCATGCCGTGAACACCTGGCATGATACCACACCCAGAAACATTATCCTGACACCGGGCCAACCAGTCGTGGAACTACCCTTATATTTGCTTGAGCGTTAGCAAGGGAGCTATACCACTACCATTTTTAACGACTTTGGTATGTCGCGGCCCGGGATCGAACCCGGGGCCTTCCGTACCTGGAGCCGCATTCTTAATATATGATGAAAAACTAAGTACATGTATAATTAAGTGAATCCTTTCTTCTGATCCCACTTCTAGAAATGGTGCCTATTAAATGGTTTGAGTTTCTAATCAGTTAACATGGCTAGGCGTGTTATGGGAGTTCCCTAGTAATAAAGCTGTTGAAATATCGCATGTGAATGCCTCTGTGCGTTATATATAGAGTTGTGCCGTAGCGCTGCAGACTTTGTGTTTGCTTGGTAAGTTTGCATATTTGTAAAAAAAAGACACGTATCATAACATGCAATAATAATCTTGATCAAGTATTTTAGTATTCTACACTGACGACATTATTCTATACTGGAAACAGTTTTGTTTCATTTTTCAACTTTAATTATAAATCAAAAGAGAAAACAGCTACTTGCATACGTATTCTTAGGTTTGTATTCAAATAGTAACGTGTCACTATAATTTCAGTCTCATTTATAAACTTATGCATTCCGCTGTAGAATTCTAGCAACGCACCGTTTTTTATGCGACATTCGTTGATTTAAGATTAAATTGGATTATTCACATACAAAGAATAGTCTGGGTATGAGCACAAGTTTTAAAACAGAATCTACAACATCATAGATTGTAAATCTTTAATATGCGTTGCATCATATACGCAGCTGCAGCCAAGAAACCTTATAAAACCACATTGATTTACGATGAACTTGTCAATTCAGAATTTTGTAAAATAGTAAAGACAAACATATCCAAAAGCAGACCTTCATTTAAGGAAGAAAATACTTCGTTACGACTTGCTGGAGGATATATTACAAGGACACTTGTATGGTGTCAGGAAAGATAATATCTCATAATATTACTGTATATTAACATATTATGAGAGAAATATGTCACTTTACTTGTAAGAGTGCTGTGTTTGATTTATCTTGATGTAACATTATGTGACAGCTTTCAAAAATACGAGAATAAATCAAATTGCCAGATGATATCCATAAAAGAAGGATTGCTACTCTAAGTAAACAAATCAATATGTTTAAGATATCTTGCGTCTGTGAGTTAAGCATGTCAAAGTGTGGTTTATTGAACTTGGATCCGAATCTCTGTAAAATCTTCATAAAGAGTCCATACCTCTGCTTTGTCGAAATAGTGAAAAATGGAATAAAAACTTTAACATGAATAACATAGAAAGCAAGGTGAATTGTGTGATTTGCATGACATTGTGCGAAAATATGACCCCATCAGCACGAACCTTCCCAATAACTAAACCATCTGGTGTTAGAAACCCATCTTTTGCTTACTCAGTTCACAAGTCAACGCCAGTCCAGGCAGTTCATAACAATGCGTCACGGATTATTATTAATATTTTTTTTAATAATAATTATTTGTTACTCGGTAATTTTTTAACGCATACAGCTATATCCATTCAATGTGTCACGTTCACTGAAGCATACACAAGCGTGTCAACTGATTACCATGCGGACCTGGTATTGTATAAACAAGCGAGAATTTACAACTGCCATTTTCAGAAATGCCTTAGACTAGTCTCGCTACAGGCAATAAGGTCTACTATAGCTATAGACAATAAGGTCTACTATAGCTATAGACAATAAGGTCTACTATAGGTATAGACAATAAGGTCTACTATAGGTATAGACAATAAGGTCTACTATAGGTATAGACAATAAGGTCTACTATAGGTATAGACAATAAGGTCTACTGTAGGTATAAACAATAAGGTCTACTATAGGTTTAGACAATAAGGTCTACTATAGGTATAGACAATAAGGTCTACTATAGCTACAGGCAATAAGGTCTACTATAGCTATAGACAATAAGGTCTACTATAGCTATAGACAATAAGGTCTACTATAGCTATAGACAATAAGGTCTACTATAGCTATAGACAATAAGGTCTACTAAGGGTATAGCCAATAAGGTCTACTATAGGTATAGACAATAAGGTCTACTATAGGTATAGACAATAAGGTCTACTATAGCTATAGACAATAAGGTCTACTATAGCTATAGACAATAAGGTCTACTATAGCTTCAGGCAATAAGGTCTACTATAGCTACAGACAATAAGGTCTACTATAGCTATAGACAATAAGGTCTACTATAGCTACAGGCAAAAAGGTCTACTATAGCTACAGGCAATAAGGTCTACTATAGCTACAGACAATAAGGTCTACTATAGCTATAGACAATAAGGTCTACTATAGCTACAGGCAATAAGGTCTATTATAGCTATAGACAATAAGGTCTACTATAGCTATAGACAATAAGGTCTACTATAGCTATAGACAATAAGGTCTACTATAGCTATAGACAATAAGGTCTACTATAGCTATAGACAATAAGGTCTACTATAGCTATAGACAATAAGGTCTACTATAGCTACAGGCAATAAGGTCTACTATAGCTATAGACAATAAGGTCTACTATAGGCATAGACAATAAGGTCTACTATAGCTATAGACATTAAGGTCTACTATAGCTATAGACATTAAGGTCTACTATCGCCTTAGGCAATAAGGTCTACTATCCGTGTCAGGTTGCCGTGGTGGATTCCCACTGAATTCGCGCTGCAATCGAGTTACCTCTCTTTCTGATAGTAGAAGGTTAGACGTCACTAAATAAGTTTGTTCTATATTTTATAGTGAATCGCGAAAAGTTGGAAGCAAATTGCACCATGACCAATAACCATACATAGGTGAAACGAGCTATTTATTGTCTATCAAAAAGACCAAGAAATAAGCCAACTTTTGCAACAAGGTTCTGCTTCATAGTATGCACATACCGCCAAATTGCCAGTCGGTAACCCCCCAAAATTCAACGAAATATGGACTTCCTGTAAAAGTAGATCAGTCCATAATTGTGCATAGGTGTTCAAGACTTTTGCTTTTTTTTAATTCTACATGGTTTCGGCTTCCTTTTGACACCGAAAGATTATGATTATCTTCAAAATAGAAAATTTAATACCAAAACATAGCAACAGACTGTTACTAAAGAGAAGAAGCCCATGTCACACATCCTACTTCCGTTCGGTATTTAGTGTAATCACCCCTAGAATACTTTTTTGTCACGCAGGACTTGATGAATTGTCGTAAAAAAACATATTTGATTATTGCTGTTAAAAACATTTGATGACTGGTGTTAAAAATTACACATGATGATTGTTATTAAAAAACAAAACACACATGAAGGTTGTAAAAAGTACATTTCTTGCAGCAGCATGACAATTAAATTCTGTACGTTTCATGTATATGTTTCAGTTACACACTGGTAGTGTATGGATGTGTTACATACAGGGAGTATGCGTTTTGAAAATAAACGAACATAACACGTATAGCTCATTAAAGCATGTGATGAAAGTGACCATACTAATTTTTATTCCGTTTATTTAATCAGAAAGAAATTAAAAACAAAACAAAGCACAAAGCAACAACGACAATATACATTGTTTCCTTGGCAACCTCTAACATTATTCTTTTGTACGCATTCTTTAGTAAATACACGTTTCACAACAGATTGTGAAGAAATGTTTGTAAACAAGTTAATTATCTTTTTATATTCATCTTGGCAGTAAAAAACACCCCATTATTTTTAGCTTTTACATAATCAAGCATGTTAAGTGCTAATTATCCTTCAGCACAGATGTACATTTCAAACCTAAGTCAATTCTACATATTTCAATATATTCAATATATCCCGTAGAAAGCAAGGAAGCGTATACAGTGTTGTAAACTTGTGCTTAAACCAGTATGAAACGACTTATTGTGTATTTTTCTTTAACAAAAAAGAGTGAAATGAAATCAAATATTACGTCTGATCAGTACATTGGATGTGGACACCATACCTTCAAAACATCGTGTTGTCCATAGGTCGGGATAATCAAAAGGGTCTCGATGCTGTTAAGTTGTGTAACTCGCGTTCGATTAAACAAGCTAATATATTTCTGAACTGCTCTTGCCATTATATACGTCATGTGTTTACCTCTGTCATAAAATACGTTGATATTGACGAAATAACATCAACACACGTGCAAGTGTGGATCCTACGGTTCTATGTGTTAGGTGCCTACCCAAACTGAAATCAAATCGTCTTATGAAAAAAAAAATCGATTAAATATGATTTAAAAATATAATAAATCTTCGCAAGAATAAAGTTCATAAAGGTAAGTGTTTAAGGTTTAATAACTTTTAGAGGCAATATAAAAAGTACACATATAATATTAGTACCTACAATGCCTGTATTCGAAGGCGGAATCATACATTAAAACGACAGCCGGTATCACCTTAGCAATTACAGAGTTCCTGTCATAAGTTATTCGTCAGGCAACTCACTGTCTTAGACAATGTTGGTGTCATCTACAGCTATAATATCATCTTCTGAGACAGGAACAATGTTTTGCACAATACTTAAAAATGTTGCTCGTGTTTCTGACGTCTAACAAAGTTTACTTTATTTTTATATATATTGTTAAACAAAAGATTGAGTTATTGAATATGTTTATTTACAATTTACAAAAATGCCAAAACTACATTTATGTCTTAATGTTTTTGACCGACAAGATTTATTTTTGGAAAATACCATCACGTTTATTGAATAAACCATAAATCATTACCTTCCACCAGGAATTGTTTACTACCATAACTTTGTTTACAGGGTGAACTGGCACAAACAAAAATGCTAACATATACAGAAGAGACATCGACATTTTAAATGTCCACTATAGTACCCATTGTAAGTTTCGCTTACACCTCTGTCAACGCCGGGAAAAGTAGTTCTCATACACGTGATAGTGATCTTATTTTCAATTTTTACCTCCGCAAAATAGTTCCCCGAAAATTTGGGTTAAAATATATCTTAAACATTGTTATAAAAAAAATAAAAATACCCAATTTCATTTTAAGTAAAATATACAGAGATCAAAATAATCTCACGAGCATTTTATTCATAATTTATATTTTGTACAAGAAACTTGTACACCGGGCGTTGACAGAGGTGTAAGCGAAACTTGTGTAGCACGCCCTCTGGTGAGAGAATGTTATAGTACCCTGCAATAAACGTCTGACACAATTAGAGCCAAATGTAGACCGTCGAGACTCTATCCGTCGCAAGAATATGTTAACCAAGAGTGTCAGAGGATTCTGTAATTGTGCTAGGACATCCTCATTATAGTGGCAGTCGTTGTCAACCCGATAATTACAGCGTGTTTCTGTCACGACACATCCATCTCGGAATGTGAAGCTTTGGCTTAAGGTCGAAGTTTCGCGGCATCATAAAGATACTCATTGCCAGGTAGAGAGTTTTAAAGTACAGTTAGGGGATCGACCAACACAGGAAGTGCAGCTGCTGTCATGTAGAAATGGTAGCAGCTGGTGGAGCTCGGCAACTTTGACATTATGGCGACATTAAAATTTGATCCGCCATGCTCAGACATTTTGTTTGCAGAACCTGTTTTTACTTGAGCATGATCAAGCACAACGCCGGGTGATTTGTTTCCTTTGGCAAATATATATATATATATATATATATATATATATATATATATATATATATATATATATATATATATATATATATATATATATATTTAACTTTCTGTTCTTACGTTTTGTTTGTTTGTTTGTTTATTGTGTTTATCGTCCCATCTTATGTTTTGTATTCAAGGCTTGGGCAGAAAGGAAATATGCATATATGTCCAATGTTTAAATAGGAAATTGGCTTCATTGATTAGAAACCGCCGAGAAAATAACATTTGCATGTACAGGTATGTTAACCTCTCATAACGAAATTTAAGTAACATACAACACGTCAGTAACTTGGCGTTTCTTTTTTCCAAAAATGGGATACAGTTTTGTTACAAATGGCGGTCATGGAACCAGCCGTTTCGGTCTTAACACCAAATTGTAAACGAGCTTGCTTGTATATATTATATATAGTCAATTTATAACAAATATAGAATAAAAATTAAGTTCGCAACCTAAAACGTTCGTACACAACGTAATAGTATAAACTATCTTTTTCTTATATTTTTAATATGAAGAGCACGATATTTTAATTTGTTATAAGTACTTCGTAGTTTTTATTTCTAATTAGTATTCTTGACAAGAATGGTTATTGGTATAAAAATAAGACAAACCAATCAGTAATTGCATTGACCGTAAATCTTGATATTAACAGATTATTAATAAGCACAAAATGACAACAATGTAATGCATTTTACTGTGGGATTTTATTAACGCAATCATGTCTTTATTATCATCGGCAATCATTGATTAAAGTTTAAATTGGATTTATTCACATACGGTCGACGGACTCGGAATAAAAGAATTACGGCGAAATCGTCGTCATCAAAGATTGGAAATGATTAATATTTTTCTTATTCAATTTGAAGCTGTAGCAAAAAAATCTTTGGCTGATAAAACCCCGCAGATTTATGGCTTGTTAATCAAATAAATCTTGCAGACTGAACACTTTTTATGACGGCGAGTATAATAAATTCAGATTTTCTTCAGCTAACGCTTGTAATCTTGTACGATATGGGAATTCTGGACATAGTCACATAAATGTACAATATGTACATATTCGATTCGATTATGATTACAATTAACAATTTTAATATTACAAGTAAATAGAAAAAAACAATAAATATGCATGTAAAATATTGGTTACAAGCCAGTTTCATTAAACATTTAAAATGTGATTTGTTTTTAAAGGTGTATGTCCCATGGTGTCATACAAAGTTCGCGCAAGCAAGGCTAATTTAATGATTATATAATAAGCATACAAAATTGAAATTCTTATTTTTACGACGAGCATTGTAAAAGATTTGAAGCGTTCAATCTAATAGCACAATTTTTCCATGAAACTCGTATCTCCTTGCAATTTTTCCGCGCAAAGCATGCTGAATGCGTGATGGCGAAGTGTGTGTAATTAGGAGCGGTTTGTGACATTGCTTGTATCTTACTTTTAGGTTGCAGATGTAGCCAATAAACAAATTTAATGCATAAGGCGCTCATTGCTTTATTATGTGAGACAGAAACTAAAACCCGTTTTAGATCAGGTTTTTGGCGACCATGTACTATTTCACGCTACAACTGTAAATTGGTCATCTTTATAAAAATGACAGTTATAAATAATAAACGATAATAAAAATTGATCTCATCGCTATTATAACTAAAGTACAGTCAGTGCAATAACACGCGCGTCGCAGAGTGGGGTATTTAGCGGACAAATGTAACCTTATTTCGGGAAAGTTTTCCTCATTTTACAGAAAAGTCCATCGAATAGAAAGATTAGAGACTGACAGACCCCCATAACAAGAGCAGATAAGAATTACCAAGGAAATTATTAAGCGATGAAACTTTACCTGACTTTTTTACTGGTAATAAAACATGCGTGATATTTAACTTCTAAGCCTGATAGAACGCAGAAGAAGGTAAAATGTGTGGATTAAAGTGTGATGGGGACATTCTTCTAAAAGCCAAAAACTTTTCTTCCGATAGCCGGACGTTCAGTAAGTGGCAAGCGTGTGTGTGTGTGTGTTTTTTTTCATTTAAGTTTTAAAACATGTGAAGTAATTATCTAGCTGTGTGTTCCAGAACACACTGCAGTCACTTGAAGTATGAGAAACAAAGCTCTGCCTACCATCTATAACCATTACGCAGACGTCTGTCCACATCCATTTAGTGATGGGACAAACACTACATAATGAGAACGCACACATGCTTTGATATGCCAATGAGAGAGAATCTGCGGATTACTGGACGTCATGTTTTGCCATATTCGCCATATTGCCTTATTCCCCATATTGACCAAACACGTCGCCGTATGACGTTCTATTATCTAGTAGGCACCTCAATAATATTTTATGGAACAATTCCTTTAGACCAGCAAGCAGGGTGTGTTTTTACTAATGTTGGACTGAACCATTTTTAGGGGGTAAAACAGTGTGCATGTCAATAAACTGTACTAAAATAATGGATTCATCTAAGCCAGGTTTTAACAGCTTAATGCGATTTCATTAATCCGCCATTTTCAAAACTTTAAGAGAGTTCCCTCAACTCTTTCATGCGATTATCTTAATAACTTGTTTTACAAAGGGCATGTATTCCCATTGCTTAAAATGTACGGTGGTTGGTTAATGTCAACACCAAATCATGTGAAACTTTTCTAA
Source organism: Sinonovacula constricta (assembly GCA_007844125.1). Classification (NCBI taxonomy): domain Eukaryota; kingdom Metazoa; phylum Mollusca; class Bivalvia; order Cardiida; family Solecurtidae; genus Sinonovacula; species Sinonovacula constricta. The sequence goes on along the minus strand of CM017557.1, from coordinate 47,069,220 downwards.
AAGGAGAGTTAATAAAATTGCCAGAGAATATGCACAAAAGCTAGAATCCTACACAATATTACAGCGACGAGTTATGATCTTTATTGCGACGTCCAGCTATTGTGGTGGAGGAGAATCAAAACAAATGTCTGTGTAAAACCACATGTCAACAGGAATATATTCCCACATTAAGTCATTCACCCTGAACGAGACTCGAACCCACGAGGTAAGAGGCTAAGCGGTCAGAGGTATGCATAGTGATGAGTATTTTTGTTTTGTTTAGTTTTATTACATCGCACCGACATGTTGGTCATATTGGCGACGTTCGGCTAATTTTTGGTGGAGGTAAACATATGTCTGCGTAGAGCAACCGCTGCCTCACAGGTCACCACAGGTCAGCTGGGAACCTCTCCATGTTAAGGTTAACACCCCAACTGGGACTCGAACTCACGCGGTGAGGGCCTGAGGAGGTACCCGGCGGAGACTCTACCCGGATAACTTAAAAAGTAGTTATGCTTTTGGTGGCCCCCAAAAGACGGCTTCTCGTACGTTTTTGGTATAAAAATCAGAAGAATGTAACCATATAAACACGAAGTCCTGTCTGATATTTACGAACTGGTACCGGCGTAAGGTCAAACACACCCGAACATTTCACTGGTACCGTGGCCTCGTAGCTGGGCTGGTTGGGGGACGTAAGGCACAACACACCTGAATATTTCAATAACTGGTACCGTGGCCACGTAACTGGACTGGTTAGGGGACGTAAGGCCCAACGCACCTGAATATTTCAATAACTGGTACCGTGGCCGCGTAACTGGACTGATTAGGGGACGTAAGGCCCAACACACATAAATATTTCAATAACTGGTATCGTGGCCACGTAACTGGACTGGTTTGGGGACGTAAGGCCCAACGCACCTGAATATTTCAATAACTGGTAACGTGGCCGCGTAACTGGACTGGTTAGGGGACGTAAGGCCCAACACACCTAAATATTTCAATAACTGGTACCGTGGCCACGTAACTGGACTGGTTGGGGGACGTAAGGCCCAACACACCTGAATATTTCAATAACTGGTACCGTGGCCACGTAACTGGACTGGTTGGGGGACGTAAGGCCCAACACACCTGAATATTTCAATAACTGGTACCGTGGCCGCGTAACTGGACTGGTTGGGGGACGTAAGGCCCCACACACCTTAATATTTCAATAACTGGTACCTTGGCCAGTTACTGGGCTAGATGATGGGAGGTCAATCAAACCCGAACATTTCACTTCCTGGTCCCGTCTTCGCTGTACCTCGCCAACATACAAATCAATATGGTTCTTACTGTTTGATTTGTGCATGGTATATACCTACTAAATTTCTTCTACTAAATTAAAATGAATCAAATCCGAAATTTGGACAATAGCAAATGTTTCAGTTAAAAAGTGTGTTTTTTTAATAATCCATTGTTTCATCCCCTCTGGTTGCTAATTTTAATTAGCACGTTCTAGTAAAACAAAGACAATCTAATCTCAGGACTATTCTTGCCCAACCTTGTACTTGCAGTAACCAGATATGCGAGAGCGTTAACGACGTGCCATCTTGAGTATGCCTTAGAATTTTGTCACTATGGGCAATACGGTCCAATAACAATGCATATCGCCGTGCTAAGACATACTGAAACAATTTTGCGGTAATGGAGTTATCTCTCTTATCTGCTGACAGAATACGACTTGGTCTGTCTGAAAATTGCAATTCAACACCAACACAAGCAGAGCTTGTGATTTATATTAAACCTATTATACTCTCGCATGAACTTGCAGTAGTATATGAAAAAAAATGTATAAGAACATGTGATGCTACTTTTATGTTGTTTTTCTTTCGGGGAACTTCGTCAGTTGTAACTGTATCTGTAATCAAATTTTGGCTTGGATATATGTACGGCAGGAAATGGGGTTACAATCTGGTATTACTTTAACACAAACGTTCTTTAATTAAAACACATCTTAAGTCTTCAAGTTTTGCTTTTACAGGAGTAAAAGTGAAAACTGCCGAATCCTTTGAGAAGAACAGGAAGCGTTGTTATTTGTATTCGTTTTTGTCGAGTGTTACAAGTTTTTTAAAATTATTTATTCTATAAATTCTAGCGTTACTTGTTTTTGTGTGAAGTAAGGCAATGCAGACAAATGTTATGGGTGCATTTCTCAACTTCAATATTGTTGGCTATGATTTAGTAAAAATGTCAGTGCCTTCCACTAACACAAAATGGGAGTAAGCCGCGAAAAAAATATGTAAAGAAATATATGTCACATCAAAATGAATTTTATCACAATTTATGCAGCACATTATCTGCTAAACCAAAACATGGTCTTCATGTGGCTCTACAATTCTCATGGTTAAAAGAACAATTAACCGAATAAACAACAGTAAGCGGACTACAGTCAGAGTTTCCAAACGAACAACGAAGTTCGAGTGAAAATACATGAACACGCCCGTAAATAAATGTCATGACAATGTTAGAAATATTGGAAACGAGCTTAGGATAAAAGAGGACTCGTGAATAAGGCCGATTGGTTGGATCGAGCGTTCGTAGAACCATTCTATTGAGTATATAAACCCGAGTGGCAGAAAGGCTTTTCCAATATGCGCTGGTGTAACAGTCAGTGACTATATTTATTGTAGTATCGGCGAACGATCAACACTCAAGAACTTGTGACGGGCTTTTGCAAGTCTTCAGCTGGCAATTCTTACAGAAGTTCCGGATATTCTATCAGAAAAGATTTAACGAGGCATAAAAGTCACTGTGGTAAAGGCATAAATCATATAACGAGGGTAGATTAATTCTCCACAGAAAGAAACGTTGAATGACAGATAGGGAATTGATGGTTCTATATTACTGAAGGCAATTTCGGATATTTCATATCATGAAGCATGAGATGCAGTGCTGATTTACAAGACTCGTTAGCATGCTCGGAGGTTAAAACACGGAAACGCCATCAGGGATGTTACGAGGAAAGTACCGTGGTGAATTTTCCAGGGTTTACAACTGCAGGTAAATATATCTTCAGAGACTGATTAACGTTAGTTCATGCATACACACGATCTACAGCTACAAATTTAATCCGCTTTGGTTTATAAGTTATTGACAGTTTAAAGTTAATACTGTACTTTTAAAATATAAAGTATACTGTGTTTGCGATGGTTTTAAATTACATTGCGAGGGTTTAAAATTACAGACAGAAATCTGCGAATATTTTTTGTTTAATCAGGTTTCCAAGTTACGGTCGTTTGTTTCTAGATAGGTCTTGCAGGTGAAATCTCTAGCAGAAACATTTTTTCCAAGAGATTTTGATTACACATTATTTACTGACTGTATCTGTAACATTTCGTTTTATTGTCTTTATACAACCTTTCCAATTTAATGGGACATATAAGTATAAAAGTGTAGCATTAGGCCTCTGTATGGTGTAATCTTGGAATTTTTTGAGTTCAAGCAAAATCTCAACAGAAAACTGATTTTACTAGTTGGGTTGGATTTGGACCGTTTGGACTGTTGGGATTTGATGACTAAGACGCCGTGTCTCAAACGATCAGTTCAGGTTTACCTTTTTTGTTACGCATTAAACAAATATTTGTAATAACGCAAAGATCGTTGTCTCTAATTTACCTGTCACACTTGTATTCGCGACTTGGTATAGACTGACAAATTGAGAAATAATTCCCCATCAGAATAACAGATTGTTTTATGATAGGTTCGGGGACGCAGGAAAGCTCACTATCGACTTTGTGTACATGTTTACCAATACGACAGAAATCAAACTGCTGCAACAAACAACATTTATACCTTAGCTTGCAGTATTTGTTAAAATATCCATACGTCATTATTTCCTTACAATTTATAACAAACACAACAAGACAAGTTTAAATAGCAAATAGCACGAACTTTGATCTGACTAATACCTGCGGGAGGTAGATGATCTGGATCAACACTAGGTGGCAAAACCTTATCAATGTATACTAAGGATAAACAATTCTAATAAACAGTGTGACGTGGAATATAAATCTGGGCTTGGTTTTGAAATCTCAAATTACTTGAAAGCAATTTTCGGTAAGGATAATGTACTGCGAAAGCTGCCAAGATTCATTTTAAAATTTAATGCTGAAATATAATTGGATTGAATGTTTAATGTGGACCTGGCGCGTTACAAGAGATGTGTAGAAGATGGATTTTTTCTGCATAAAGTTTCTGATCTGTTATTTATTGAGTTCTCACGAGAATGTATGCCTCCGTCGTTAACAGTTCGTTATCTAGTCAATCCGATAGACACAATTTTAAATTTAGTTTTTAGCAGTTTATATGTGTGTGTGTGTGTGTATGTGTGTGTGTGTGCGCGCGTGTGTTTATGTGTACAACATTTTGGTGCCAGTCATCTATATTTCGCTCTTATATCAATTATTCTCCAGTTTATTCTAAATCAAATACCCCTCCCCCCCCCTCCACATACACACAAACAAACAACAACAAAGAAAGAAAGAAAACAGCGTGCTTCTCTTTTTATGACTTGCATAATCTGCTTATATTATCAATAAAGTTGGCATCACTTTTTTCTATGTTGTTAAATTATTCCTCCGTGTGAGAAGACAAAAGTTATAGAATGATTAGAAAAATGCTATCTGTACTTTGTCATGTTGTTTGGCAGAAAAAGATAGCATAACATAACCTCAGCCAGTAGGTTATGCCCAGACTTTTTTACTACACAAACAAGTACAATGTGTTTCACGTGACCTATAACTGTAGGTTAGCCTTCATGTAGATGACACCGGCAGACCTCGTGAGCGATAGGTGTGAGAAACAAAGCTTACATAGGTGTGGAAATCAAATGAATTATACACAAGTCAGTTTAATAATGCAGCTCCGTAGTTACAAAATACTAAAGTTATCTCACGTGGACATTTATGACATATCAATATTAAAACACATCAATATTATAGTATTTTTACAGTTGAACATTTTATGTTTTTAAACTACAAAAAGTACAATTACAAATGACTGGAAGTTGAAACATGTTTTTAATATAAAATAACTTAATATTAACTTAATCATAACATTTATTTTTGATGTATTTTACAATCATGTGTACATGGAAATTACATGTTATGTTTTTGTGTTTTTGATAGCTGTTTGATGGACACTCTATTAAAAACCTAAGTTTAGTCTAGAAACGTCTAAATTTACATTATAGTCAAAAGCTGTCATTTTACATATCTCTCGGAGTTAACTCAACACCTGAGACGGATTTGAAAAATTATACTGGTAAATTAAAAAAAATGTTTGATATTTTTCAAATCAATCTTCCGCGTCAGATATACATATACGTATATTGTAACAGATACATATATCGCTTACGAAAGCCAAATCATTTTTAAATTGAAATGCATTACACTTTATTTAAATTAACTTCCAACCAGAAAATGACTTCAATTAAATGTTTCTTCCATACCACTAAATTACAATTTCTACGCTCTTAACTCGGGAAAACCAGTAACTAGGGCCTTGCGGTGTGTTAGTTGAGGGAAACCTAGAAGCATTTTGTGTTCTGCCCTAATTCAATATATAGGAAGCATGATGCATCGACCGATGTTGCAATTAGTCAAGATACGAGGCGAATCCAAACACAATTCAATCAAGCCAATCGTTTATTGTCAATCAGCGTACTGCTGGCCACATCACTGAGAGTGGCCGGTGTCTGAATGGCCAATTTCACACGGCGGGGTGTCTCTACAGCAAATAACCCCGATCCTGTTACTCTAGTTAACAACTTTTAGTAGTTGTTTGATTAGAGACCACATCATACAGCAACTCATGCAGACTCCGATCAGAAAGCTTATAGCGGGAACTGGTCGGTCGGATCCGCATTCTTTGCATATTTCTTATCAATGTGTTCTAAAGGCTAACAAAATGTGACAAAGCATGCCAAGGATTTTTCTCATCTATACGGCCTGACCAAGTTGCATGTATTCATTGTTAAACTTAGTTTGAGTATAAAATGATCCATTTATGTCTCATGTTAAACTACCCTGAACATTTATCAAAACTCAACATCATATACTACTAAAGATTTTTAAATAATGATCTGCAGTTACATCAATATCACATGAAATGCAAGTTTTATGTACAAACATAATACAATATACATAAAAGACACAAATTCAATAACAGGTAAAAAAAAATAATCATAATTTACGGATAAAACATTTTTATAAAGATTTTTTTCTATTATAAATCTTACACGTGATACCATTGGATTTTACTTCACAATGAAAACGCTATGTCTAAATTAAGCTGTTTAATAGAATTTCTTTTGGGCGGAAGGAAAATTATATCCCTTTAATCTCATCGGCAGTCTGATCTCCTGACATCATTTTGTTTATAGGGCCCTAAAAGGAAAGATGAAAAATGATCTGTAATGCTTTATCTCCGACTCGAATATATAAACTGCTGACATAATAGCGAGACCGACACACATTTGTAAAACCCGAAAGAATATTAGCGATAGATTTTACAATATTGGCATTCATTTAGCACAAGACTTTCTCTAACAGCGGCAATTGCGAACAAAGGATACAAAGTCATACAGAAAACTGTGTCAACTCAATGAACCACAAAGTACACTTATATACACTAATTATGTGTTACAAGCCATTAATTTAAACTTGCTTTAAGGCACTGTGACAGTTTTACACGCAAACTTAAAACAATACTCTGCTGTGTCAAACTGATATGAAGACACTAGCAAACAGATACGGACATTTCATAGTTTAATAACACACACACGCACGCACGCACGCACACATACACACTGGCAGAAATGAGTGCAATTTGAAAAACATCTGCATTCAGGGCGGTAATTGCCCTCAGGAACAGCTTGTATCGAATGTGTAAATAACAGTACAGTATAGTTGTAACGGCACCTAGCGTGCAAGTTCGCGAATTAGCAGAAAAACAAATCTGTTTCACAGTGGGGCCTTACATACTTGAGCGTACTACCTCAAGACTGCATTAGACATAGAGCATTCAAAGACAGTATTCGACTATCATACTGTCCAAGGTGAATCCCAGTCCTCAGATACCATGCCGTGAGTAAAATACGCTGCCTCTAAATGATTCAAACACACGCTTCCTCTCCAAAATGAACGGTTTGTTGAAACGAGAAATGATAGCTTTTTGATCCTTCGCGTAAGCCTTATGTCAATAGCGTTACGGAAAATGGATGTTAATAGCAAAAATTATTTACACGGTGCATTTCTTTCAATCAACGTTATAGTTAACTACCGATGGCGTATTTACGCCGTTTTAATGTTCTTTAAATGAAAAGGCAGCAAGAACAACAAGTGTAGGCCGTTCCGATGTCCCTTGAATAAAAAGAAACCAAGAGTAACATATGTAACCATATTCGAACCACGCTGAAACGTAAACACTCTTTAAAAACTGTAGAAAATTTAAGTTTCATTTAGAATGTTTAGGATTGTGTTTGGCGTGTGTTGATCGATAAAAAAGTGACATGAAAAGTACAAAATTAAAATACCAGTCTTCCTGAAACTTCTGTCTTTATATAAAAGTCTGAAGCGTTTAATGCATCAGCCCTTTTAAAGCATAAAAAACTATTTAAAATTCACGTATTTTTGAAAAGTGTAATGGTGATGCTCGTTATATTTTCAAGACATCAACATTACCAGAATGCTCAACTTCACTTTTTTTGCTTTTCACATGTTCCTGCATATCCAAAATGTATAAAGTTACGTAGGTAATTTCAATTTAGAACATACTGAACAAGAATATGATTTCCCTCCCGCTGAAATAGATATAAAAAAAACAGTTCCGTTGGCATGTATTATCATATTGTTATAAACTTTCTTGTGTTGACGTTTACAGCAATGAAGTGGCTCAAGTTTCAGGTAATTTTCTTCTGATATGCAGTTAACTGGTTAATTATACTTTAATAGACTGTTATCATTGATAGGTACCATTCGCAATTTGTGTTATTGTTAACAGCTTATATAAGATATTTTCGTCTAATCTTCATTTTTGTTCTATTGACGTAACATCGTGATATAACTTAAGTGTTAAACTGATATTGTTGTTGTCCTACAAGAAAGACAAAGGTAAATGAATACCAATCTAAGACCAATAGACAACCATAAACATCACGAACATTGTAAACAGTGTATGTAAAACATGTAAAACTACCAACAAACACATGTCGCATTACATTAGTCAGCTAAAGATTGGACATTGTCACATCACTTCTAAGTAATAAATAATTTTAATTTGAAACAAGAAAGATGTTAAATTGTTGTCTTCACGCCAAACCATTACCTCGTTGAGGTAGCACGAGTTTTAGTTCTTCAGTCCACCGATGTAGAACAATGCTTCGACGAATAAATTTAACCTCACACCCTTTCTAGATTATGCACTGATTTAATTTATTCCCTTTTCAACATTTCTGAATATCTTAACACCTTCCTCAGGCAATGTTGTCGATATCTTCCGTAAGACCACCTTATCATCAGCGATACGTGTATATTGTTTATCTGAATTGCAGAAACCAAGTATCAGAAAGCATTACCCAACTCCTGAATGTAATATAAATACACACACCATCTTGACTGATCTAAAAAAAAAAAACAACCCGAAAAATTCACCTTTGTGCAAGTGTTAAATTTTTATTCCCGTGACTGTTTATACAATCAGCCACAACTGGTCTCATTTCGCAATTAATTATTACGCATGTTTAATGTATCTATTTTTAAATGATCATTTACACAGTTTTAATGCATGAGATATCGTTTCAAGGAGCAATATCGCACTCCTGAATGAATATATCAGCCACTTCTTAACCTATTATTTATATATATCCGGATGTATCTATCCCATTAGGTCTTAACAGTGTTGGAAGAAAATCATAGATCTATATTCACCCCCAGAACGAACAATAAAAACTATCGACTATTCATCTGAACAAAGGAATGTGTTTTTCATCTCAGATGAAAGTGATATTTTAATTTCTTTCCCTGAATTCATCTTGATAAAAAGATGAATGGATCCTTCCAGCACGAAGTCATTGATCTACAGTTAAATCACAGCTTTCAATTTTAGTGAAGCAGGTTTCCAATGCAATGCGAGAAATCTTTTGTTCCAAATAAAAACAAGAACAACAAAATCATCTGAGGGCATATTGCCATGGTTTAATTAGAACAATTCCTGGAGGTAAGATATTCTTTAAAAAATGTTGTTTAATGTTCCTTTTACTGCTTGTAAACACATACAAGTACAAACAACATACAAGTACAAACAAGAACACACCAAAATGTGTTTAACCCCTTTAAAAGGCAAACAAAAACCTTTACCACAAAGAAAAGCAACCAACAGTATAAAGTCAACAACATTAGCACACAAGACGTAAAAACACGCATTATAATTCCTCAAATTATTAGGCTGTCAACATATGAATTCTTAGCGTATTGCATTCTATAAACATAAACAATATAAGGTGCAAACGCGTTTACAAAGTCCGTAGTTATACAGACAGTGCATATATAAACGAACAAGTCACATTTCAAGAAACAAGCTGTTAGCATGTTCACATAATAACGTATCTAGAGACGGCCGGTGGGCAGCATAAAAAATTACTTTTAATATAATTAGACATATATGTTTCTCCTTTTTTTTGAATAGCGCTGTTCATTTGAAATTCCTTGAATGAAAATTATCAAAATTCCAAATTGAAAAAACAACAACAACGGAAAACAACAACATTTGATTCATTTCTTAAGTTGACATGTCTGGCATCCTAGTTCATAATAGTTGACATATATCTCAGAATTAGGAACAAAGAGTACAGACCTAATAAAAACAAAAAAATTACTTACATTAAAGCATGATCGAAACTATTTTTCTAAACAATCTTTGGTTTAAATTTTATTTTGAAACAATGTATTTTCACAGATCACTGCTTTCCGATAAACGAATATAATACTAGAATATTGTATAAGAGCAAAACAGATTAACTCGTAAAATGGAAAAATATAAACAAAAACAAAAACAAAAAACATTTATTTATATAAAGGTTTGCCTCAGACAGCGGTGAGTCAGTTGAGAATACCATCATCTATTTGGTTGAATCGATGTTTATGATATCCACACCTATTTCGCCCGACTATCTGCAACGCAACAAAGCGATTTTCCGCCTTGATAGCAGCGCTCAAAACAAAAACCATTCTGTTTTATGTGGTAATATCGCAATGGAATGGAACGACGGAAATCGAGACGCTCATAATTGCCGACCACCGAAAATTGCATCGTGCCCTCTCATGTATGTGCTGATGTCGACGAGTCTATGCTAAAATCTGGCAGAAATTCCCCATTGAATAACGACAGAAAGGCTTTAACAAGATCAAATGATTTCTATCTACATTTTAGTCAGGGCTATGTTTTACATTTATGGCATCATTACGCAAACGTGAAAATCACATAATAGGGAACGCGATTCTAAAACGAACCTAATATCCATCATTAATAATTGTCCAAGCAGAAATAGCAATCATCTAACGTAAAGCTTGAATTAGTTTAAGTCTACTAACAGCTCTGATTAACTTGCGTTTATATCCGAGGAACCGGTAGTTTATGAGCCTTTATAGCAAAATGTTATCTATCAATTTGTCTAAAACGTCAATCTAAAAGTTTAATCACTAAAATACATTTAAGTCCATTTGCAGCTATCATTTTGAACCATTAAAATTGTTATCACAAATTGATAGCCGTAAAGCAGTTAAAGAAATCCATTTCATTTTAATTATAAAATGTTCCCACTTCAGCAGCTCGGCTCTTAGATTTAACAGAAACGTTGTTTTAGTAAAAAATAGCATTACCTACAGTGGAATCTCAGACAAGGAAAACGTACAATTACCCATATTCCTATTCTACATGTAATTGAATTTAGGCAGCCTCAGGGATAAATGTGTTCGTTTCAGAGCAACACAGCAGGACTATCGAAGACTTGATGTACTAGGTTTTTGGGACCGAATTGTCTAAGATGCCGTGATATATTAGCACATTCTAGAATGAATAGACTATTTCGTTAAAAGGGTGAAACAATTTAAAACATGAATTAAATATATATCATGCAATCCTTTGCGGAAATTCCCCATTCTACTTTATTCGCCGAAGAAGCAATTTACTATAGTGACGGCGATTTTATCGTAGATTTTAGGCGCCATCGGCTAATTATTCTACATCGCGTTTATTGATAGATATTGATAGATAGCAAAATAAAATATCACTTGATTCATGAAATTTGGATTATTATATCGACTTAAATAATAATTACGGTTCGTCAATTTCTAAATTGTATCCGCCAATTACAGAAAAATAAAACTATACTGACGTTTCCGAAACTAATAAATGACCTTGTCAGTAAAAGGTCAATACCATGCTGTAACGCAATAAACAACATAAACCATAGTATTGTGTGTGTGTGTGTGTGTGTGTGGGGGGGGGACGTCAGGTGTATTCTAAATTGCCATGTGTCTGACTTCTCGCAACGCATGGTTCGATTTTCTCATGTTTTCAATGATAAATAAGTAAACGACAGCGGCCTCTCCACTGACCGTACCAAACAGATTCTGCACATCTATATATCGTGGCCGAGCACATTCCCCACTGCTCAGGCACGCACATGCAAAATTAAACATCGTAACCGGTAACATTCTCTATTCACTGTAGACCCAAAATGATACATAGAGCTAAAAGCAATTGGACGTGAACCCACGCAAGGCCTTGACATCACGTGAGAAATTATAGATATAAAGATGGGACATTAGCACACTTCCAGTAAGATCCAATGCTTATGAGATACATGGTGAAATATTCAGATGGTGAAGATTGTCAATATGCCTTGTTGACTTGGGGGATATTGGGTCGGCATGCAAGCGGTCGGCTCTATGACGTGTGGCCAACCCCATGATGACGGTCTTTCCGCGCTGTCCTAACAAGTAAAGTAGTTCTTGAGGCCTAGCTGATTTCTGTCAGTATTATCGGGCATGGAAATCATAAAGAACTGATCAATTAATATGTATACCGTTAGTTTGAACATAAGAAATAGCGGGCGTCACAGGCAAGCGAAAACGATGCTTAATTATGCCAAATAGATAATTCCGTAAGAAAATGACTCCGAATTTCAGGAGATATTAAACCAAATTTAGGCTTAACATGTTGTAAAATACACCATTTCGTACTATAAAGGCTAGGTGCTCAGCGTTGGGTATTCATAGCACATTAGTGCCACGCATTGCTTAGTGTGTCTTGCTGTCAATTCTTACTTCTACGTTCGTACATGCTAACAATGTACAGCGGAAGGTCAGTGCCAGCTTGTGCAGCCACTCTGGCCAGCTAAAAGACATCATCAGCTGCCAGGCCCAAATTAGTGGCTATCAGAGAATGTGTGCCTTAAAGGAGCATTGACATTACATGTCTAGTTACGATAATTTAACACAATACAGATTGATTTGCCCTCCTGTTTTCTCCAAACCTATGGCCTGCGTCTACACCAATCAAGAGACAGGAAATGGGGTCTCCTTTTTTCCTGCAGTTCTTATTGTTCTTAGATAGAAAGGATAATGTCAGTGTCTCTTGTTTAGACAGACAAAGTGAGTCTGATACTACATACGAGCATATGTTTACAATATACATAGTTTTAACAAGAAAACACCAACTTGTAGATAACTTCTTTATCTATGCACTTCTTTGTGCAAGCATGCATACACACATTGACCAATATGCATTTTACAGTCGAACTAAGTGTCATTATGAGTTCTTTCACACTCTGGTAGTTATTCAAGCAAACTCTCATTGGCAGTGAATGCTTTGATATGACGTCGCTTATGTCGATTAATAACTGTTACTCAATGTATACTTTGTATCTGATCGGTAAGGAAAACACCGCTGATTTTAATGTGTGGATAATAAGACAGTGTCGCCATGACGACGACTGTACATATGCGGGACATTGTTAAGCGGGATTTCAAGAAGTCAAGACCGTCATTAAGCAAACATTTACTGCTTGTTAGTTATTAATGCGTTAGTGTTGTCATTCGTTAAACCTTACGATTAAGAGATATGTTGTCACAGCTTGCATTTTATCACCACACGCTGAAAGCTTCATCAGAACAAACATACTGACATGAGTCGAACAGTGAAGCAACAACGACCATAATAGAAGGCTGCTATTTATTTATTGTCTTCATAAAAGCTTTTAACATTTTACTTGTTCATAACAAGCGTGCGGGTAAAAAGACAGGATCGCTACTCAAGTAGCGAGTCTGCAACATGTTTGAAAACGATATTGTTCAACTGAGTAAACATAGAATATTTCCTTTCTCTTTACAGGTAGGGCCAGTACAGCTGAGTGAAACCACATCTGGTGGCCAAAACAAATTAATCGACAAATCCTTATTTGGTAATTGCATTTCCCCGGGTTTGCTTACACGGAACAAACATATAGCTTCGCAGGAGAATGCTTAAGTCAACATAATAGACAAAAGCAAACTAACATGTGCGTCTTCATTTCACTGACTGCACACATATTTACATCTGACAACTTAGTTATTACAAGTTAAAACCGACATCGAATCTACTTAACTCACCAATGCATTTGGAACGCCGATCGACAATCGGCATGGAGCGAACAAGTAGTAACGACTTCCCGACAAGTAGCGAGCCGGGTGTGACAACGTTCAGCCTCAACCTTGACAACATGACTTATGAAGAGATCATGGCGCAGTTCAACCTCTTGGACAATCTCACCAAGAACCATCAACCGGAGGATTTGGATCTGCTTCAGAACAAGAACTGGAGAATTGCTATCATTGTTATTTATGGCATCGTGATCCTGTTCGGCTTTCTCGAAAACGTCGTAATCGTGTGTGTTCTGTTAAAAAATCGTCACCTGCACAACCCGACAAACATCTTCATTCTTGGACTGGCCTTCTCGGACATCCTGCTTTGCTCATTCAACCTTCCCTTCCAGCTACACCAAACACTGACGAGCCAGTGGATGTTCGGTGCGGCTCTGTGCAAGGTGATCTACTCAACTTACGGCATTCCTATATTTGTTTCTTCCATGTCCATACTCATGATCGCCATAGACCGTTACATGCTGATTGTGCATCCGTTTCGCCGAAGAATGTCAAAGCTAACGGCAGTGTTATTAATTCTTGCCATAGCCATTTTCACGACAATTCTTGCTGTTCCGCTCATGGTATACACCGAGTACGAAGTCATCAATGAGCCAGCCTTGCGAGTTTACAAATCCTTCTGCGCGGAGAAATGGCCAAACCTTCGCATTCGTCATGTATATACAGTTTCAATGATCATAATTCCATTTTTCTTTCCCCTCATCTCCACAAGCCTTATTTACATAAAAATAAGCCAAGTCCTGAAACGACGACCGGTAAAGAACGAGAAGAGGAAAAATACCAAAACAAACAAAATTCTCATTTCGATTGTTCTCATTTTCCTTACATGTTGGCTTCCGTGGAATACATTCGCCCTCATGCTTGAGTTCAAAACCAGTTCAATACATGGCAGGTACATTCAGTTTCTGGATGTAATATTCAAGATCTTCGCTATGGGTTCTGCGTGTATAAATCCATTCTTGTACGGATGGTTGAATGATAATTTCCGCAAGGAGCTGGACATTATGGTAAAGCGACCCGGTAGAAACAGAATCCGCCAGAATGGCCATACCTACACGTTAGCAGAACATTCGAAAACAGAGATGGTCAACGACAAAATAACAACAGCAGCGGTGTAATTCTATACCGGGATCGTCACGTGGTTGTTTATCATATTCGCTAACATTGTGACAATTCGAAATTTACTTATCTATTTTTAATTCCTGTTGTTTTTTGTCTACACATGATACGGTGTACTTGTAAAGTATGTATATAAGAAGAGGTCAGAAATTGTTGCATTTCTTTAGCCACGTTAAAAACGTAACGTCAAGATGCTGGACAAGAAAAACGTGGTGATTTTCTACGAATGTGTAATAGATTCAAATATAAGGAAACGCGTATAACAATTTTAAAATGTTATAATGTACAAATGCAATTAGAGAAAGAAAACTGTTATAGTTGTAAATGGATGTTAAGTTTACCGCACACATTTTCATAAATATGTTACTTTGTGTACATTCACGTAGTGAGAATAACACTGTTTTGTCTGGTGATTAAAACATCTTACTTTTAGTGCGTCCCATTAGTTATTTATCTTTCAAAGTACGTGCGTTTTAAATCATTTCATATGTTTGAAGATTTTAAACTATGTGCCGTTATTTATAAGGGTAGCAACGTATATCATCTTTATTTCATCAATTCATCTAATTGTTGCAAACGATAACCCAAATACCAATATTTAGAAATGTAAGATTTATCAAGGCAGTCATTATTTTAAATATATTTATTTACTACTGTAAATATTTCAATTTGGATATTTCAATAAATGTTGTAAGAATCCTTAAAAAGCCAACAAAAGATTGTCACTTTAGAGAAAAAGGCCAAACTAAATGATAGTAAATCTTAAGAAATCAGATAACTGCGGCTTTATATGTGTCGTCCGCGATCGCGACCAAAACGTTTTCATCGTGCTTTCTCATCTAAATTTTGTCGCAGTAAGTATGTACTATTGGTTCTATAACAAGTGTTCCGAGGCCTCGAGCACGTCTGGGATTTATACAAAGTCTTGTCTGAAGCAATAATATTAAATATTTGGCTAAGAAAGATGCCCTGGGAACTGTAGAGGTGCGCCATTGCTGATGGCTTCTTAAGATATAATGCTGTGTGATCTTTGGCATTTAAGTGACAGTTGTTCATTTATAATAATACCATTGTAACGAGAACACATTTCTCCTAGCATATATCAATATATGAAACGATTCTAAAAAGGTATATTTATATGGTTATTTTGTGTCGATTATACTTCTTCAAAATCTATTTTCAAACCTGCAAAAATAGCAATTTAATATATCAGACATTCATAAGATCATAATCAAATGGTTTCTTATAACAATGCAATCATAGAGACTAACGATTAAAAGGCATAAACCTGCTTATGTATTCAATGTAAGTGCAAAACACGTGGTGAATGGTTGGCATATTTTACACAAAACGTGTAAATGTTTTGTTTGATGTAGGCGTG
Organism: Sinonovacula constricta; assembly: GCA_007844125.1. NCBI lineage: Eukaryota > Metazoa > Mollusca > Bivalvia > Cardiida > Solecurtidae > Sinonovacula > Sinonovacula constricta. The sequence continues at coordinate 47,053,002 of CM017557.1, read as the reverse complement.
AACAGAAACTGTCAAAGTAATAGTAGGGTGGGGTGGTGCGGTGGGGTGGTGCGGGGAATTACGTACAATCTGCGGATCAAGTTGTTCCTTTAGGTCGTCATTCGTTAACTTTTATTAAAAATTACAATATAAATTATAACTCTAATCAAAATTGCAAATGTCAAAGAAAGACAACAGCATTTATAATAAGAATTAGAGGGACGGTCTATATGTAATCGGAACGTCTCAAACAGTTTATATAAAAACAAACAAACATGGGACGTATTCAATTATTCAAAATGTCGAAAAAGAGTTGAAGATAACAGCCCCAATCAAAATAAGTAATATTTTTCACACAGAAACAGCTTCAAAATGTATGTATATATCAATGTGTCTTTTTATGTAAGTGCTCCAGATTGGGCATTATCTGATGTTGACGGCTGTTGACCTTAAATAGCTTGAAGATAGGATCGACGCTAAAATGCATTTACAGTCCAATTTACATGCCTTCATTAGCTGGTGCGACACGAGAGAATGTAACAGTGGCAATACAAAATAACACGAGTTTGATATATAATAGCTACTTCCAACAACAGGTTATAAGGCGCGACATGCGATCGATAAAATATTTAATATTCAGGGGATATCATCTATTATTTCGTTCCGCCTATTATAAATTATGCTGAAATGACTATTTAACATAGGACTACAAAAGTTTAATAGATCAGATATGCGCATACACAAATACTCTCTTCTGCAAGAGGTAAAGATACAACTTTTGAATATTTAATATATTTAATTATTAAATTTCAATACTAAAAATGGGTAACGATTAAAATAACTGGGTTGTGGATACATTCATTAGAATCGACCAGAATATCTTATGCATAATGAATATATCATGAACAGGGGACTGACTGTAGCTACTACGTTTACAAACTGTGTCTCTTTGATACTTAAACTAAAATAAGACCAAGCAATAGGCCGCACATTTCACTACATAATGTTAAATAGATTTTCGCACCTATAGTTTCGAAAAGTGAGAAAACACAGTTTCCAGATAAACAATATACATTTTGCCATGGAAAAATGTTGGCATCTAAGGTTTTTAAACATGAAAACGCAGTTTCCAGATAAACAATAAATATTTTTGCCATGTAAACATGTTGGCATCTAAGGTTTCTAAACGTGAAAACGCAGTTTCCAGATAAACAAAAGGTTTCTAAAAGTTTAAACACAGTTTCCTGAGAAACAATAAACATTTTTTCCACGGAAAAGTGTTGGCATCTAAGGTTTCTAAAAGTGTAAACACAGTTTTCTGAGAAACAATAAACATTTTTCCACGGAAAAATGTTGGCATCTAAGGTTTCTAAACGTGAAAACGCAGTTTCCAGATAAACAATAAATATTTTTGCCATGGAAAAATGTTGGCATCTAAGGTTTCTAAACGTGAAAACGCAGTTTCCAGATAAACAATAAACATTTTCCGTCCACGGAAAAATGTTGGCATCTAAGGTTTCTAAAAGTGTAAACACAGTTTCCTGAGAAACAATAAACTTTTTGCCATTGAAGGGCCTTTAAGTGAAACTGTCGAAGTATTGACCGCCCAGTGACCCGCAATGTAACACCAAGTACCAAAAGAGTGGAGGGGCAACGAGTCAATCTGGGAATCCAATCTCGCCATCACGAAAGCTCGACAGTTAACGATAGAAGGAACATCACGACAGCACGTAGATGTCCTATTTCACATCAAAGAATGAGCTTTCATAGTAGCGGCCATTATGAGGCAGCACGTCGAAAGATAATGCTCGAGTCAATCAAGACGTCTGGGATATGTCAGAGGAAATGGAATCTCAAGAATGTACACATGTCCTTGGTGAACTAAGCTGCAGCAATATGAGACAAACACTTTAAAAATCTGCCTAAATTTATCAAAACTACTGCAGCAAACAGTATATAAACATCTTTTGGTCACTAAAAGTATTTTCTAAAGAGGCTAAAAGAAATCGACGTTTGAAAGAAAACGCAAACAGTCTTTGTATGTCAAAAACTTAATTGTCTGCAGAAAGAAGCTGAACAAAGTATTTCTGCTGTCAGAGATATCCTGTTCATATTCAAGCACATGTCATCAAACAATAAAACCACATTGGAAATGTTGTGTAATTTAAAATATTGGGTATATCTTGTTGTTTTATTTTATGTTTGTTTACCTTTTATAAATTTCGCACACATTACACACTCATTTAGCAGAAACGTTTATTAATTAAATATCGAAGCCATTTTGGTCTTTGCTTTAAAAAATTGCACGTATAAAGAGCATAAAATTCAATATTGGCTTAACAATATAAACAGGCTCTAGCAAAAAATTGGATAAATTAAAAACCTCATAAAATATATGTGTACATTTACTGACATTATTTGCGTAATAGGAGACAGGTAAAATAGTCCATATTATGTTACTACCACTGGAACAATGCTTGATCGTGTTTTATTAAGAAATCTCAGAAAAGTAGTTTAAGGGATCGCATACGATGAAGTTATACTGGTGTTTACGTTTCAGTGTGTATATTCGAAAATTGGTGTTCGCTTTTGAAAGGCCTTTGGCAGATATTTTTATATATTTCACAATTCATTTTAATAATGTAGTCCGTTCAGAGACTAAAATGAACTTATTATCTTCTCTAGAACTGAGATTTGTAGGTTTCATTTTGATTATTAGACAATTAGTTAATAATAAGACATTTTCTTATTACCCGTTATGAATCTTCAAAAGTAAATAAGTGTTTTATTGTTTGATTGTTTTTAAATTTTAATATTAATGTATTCATTGTGCCATACATTGTATTTACATGAAAATCAAAAAAGATTCCGTTTATCATATGTTACGCCTAATGACGAAAACCCAATAATCACGAAGGTAGAAACCATCAAAAGCTTTCCTAGCCCTGACTGATACTAAAGATTGCATTTCCTCCTCCCGTGTTCTATCAACAAGCACTTAGTTGGTTTCATTTATTGACAACATTGGTCAGATAAGTACATTCTGTGGTATCGGGATATAAAAGACCGAAAATCGACCTATATCAAGGTATCAAATTAACAACTCCATCTTACTGTCTTGTTTAATTTATCACAACACGTTGGAAAGACTGTACTCTGCACTATTAGCACTGCATAGTGGTAGCACTTTTAGCAAAGTTTTTCTTTCGTTTATGAATATATATTACCCTTACCTATCAAACAGTTTTTGTAATAGTGTAATACTCCAAAAACAATCTTTCTACGTTTTTATATTAAATTGGTAATCAACATTCCAAATCTTTAAAATATCTGATTTAACTAGGAATACACACCATTTTATCGATTAATATAAATATACTTCTGTTTGAGCAAACGCTGTGCATATTATAGGTACTTTAAAATAACATCGCTGAGTTTGTTGTGATGTTGTTTTAATTTTACTGAACAGCGACTATTTTAATCATCTTAAATGTAGATTATACATATTCAAGTCACGCAGAAATAAATAAAAACTCAGTTAAAAGTATAACAAAACGACAACTCAATAAATACGGATAAGGCACTATGGCAATGCAAAAAGGAAATGCTTTTTAACCAATTCTTTAATTAATAGAATGGCAAGACAAGGTACTTAGTAGGAACGGGACATGGTTTTGTGCTATCTGTCTGTCAAACATGGGGGTAACTGAAGGTAATTAATACATGTTTTGGGAATATATTTATCACTTGGTGCTTTATAACGTCAAAAACAGAATAAGCAATGTTACAGAAATAGAGCGCAAAGATACAAATGCATGTCGTTATAATTCATAAGGTGATATATTGTCATGTGATAAAGAAATCAAATTTAACGTTGATGGCCATAAGCAAATAAGTTCATTTTAACTAACTGAAATAGTACTTGCCTTTTCACAAATGAAAGATATCAGCACAAGTAAATTTGGTATTTACGTTTTAACAATAATCCCACTATCAAAACAAATAAAAGAAACAGCGCTATGTTGCTGTCTAGTGTCCTAACAACATGCCATAGGTGTGGACGGAATTTAAAATCGGCATATGTGTTTCAGGCAATCCAATCTGATACATATTTATCACTATCCTAGTTTCTTTTGCAGTTTTCCACGTTCATTTTCGTCGATTCATGACGTTTTTTTAATATGCCCAGAGTACTTGAAAAATGCCTTGGCATTGTTAATTTAATAATTTACACAAAATGCGTTTATTTGATGATGTCTAAGAAACAAAGGTTAATACGTCGGTTTTAACCTACACTTATTAGATTGTTTACGATTGTCGACAGAAAACGTCAACATATCATTATGAAAAAGGGCAGGCCAAACCATGATTAACCTGCATACTTTGGAGAAAATGCAGCTGTTTGAGAACCGTCATTTCTGAGAGAGGCTCTTAACGAAGTATAATTACACATATTTCATATAACACTATTATTGTTATTACCTTTAGGTAGGCAATTCGCAGGTGGGCACACTTCTGATATTCTATAGTTATACAACCATTATTATAACCTCCCGACTTTCACTGAATGCCCCAGATTGTTTTGTATTTAAAGACAAAGACGTTATAAAAAACAAAAGCTAAACGATATAATACGGTCAATGCATCTATGTTATTATTTGACCTTTAAAACATGGGCTTAAATATGACAAATACATAGGTATACACTTGGTAACTTGGTGGAGAGTAAGACTGGGGAGAAATTAAGTGTATTGATTTAGTACTCTAGTACTCAAGACATAAATAATGAAATCCCGGGTTATGGAAATAAATTATTACATTATAATTAAATAGATTTCTACTCGGGGTTATCCACATATTTCTAGTGAGAGACTTTAAGGACAAGATATGTTAAAAATCTTAAACAATATACACCCCAATTACGTTACAGTTTTTTAAATACAAAACACTATTGTCTTTTTATCACTTAAAATGTACATCTAGAATGTTACGAATCGGACCAACATCTTCACACTACACTGACCATGGCAACTTTTAGTTTTGACACAAGAAATATTAATTTCGCTGTTGCCTAAATATATTACAAATTATTAAGTACATTGAAAGTATATAATAGATAGAATAGAAAACATACAGCGTAATTAATATAAATGAAAAATTGCGATTGTGATAGGACCTGACAGCATGACTTATAGCATACATGAACCGTCAAATAATTGACAAAGGAACCGTTGATGGTAGACTAGATGCATTATTCCTACCGTGCTTCATGGAAACATTCCGGCAAATGGATCTAAGCTCATTTATTTAAAGTACAAAATGGTTAAACATACCATAACTAGGCACGAAATTTATTTTCAAATTACATACCAAAGTAGTGCGAGCAATTATATTAATATTTCCTCTTAACAGAAAAAATAGGTATATATAGACAATTTATATAAATAATAACGTTTAATCCTCAGAGAAGATTCTATGTCTTTTCTTATTCTTAGTCAAAACTACAACAAACTTTTGGATTTTGCATATTTGAGAAAATAAAAATTAAACCTGCTAATCTGTAACAAGTGATTTACTTACGCGAGGAACTCCATGAAAAAAGATAGAATACTTCACTTATATACTGTTGCAAGTAACAACAGAACTCAAATGCAGCAATTGTTCATTATAAAAAGAGAATGCTTATCCAAACAGAATGAGCACATACAATTTTGTAACATGATTTTAAGGACCACCATAAAACATCTTTCGTCTCCCCTCACGCAAGTCGCAAAGCCTACAGCAGCCTTTTGCGATATCAACACTATTACATGTTTCAAAAAACTCTTCATATAAGACTTTCCCAGGAGAAACAATGGAGCAGAAGCGAATCGAAATCCTTAAATCGTACTGGTGATTTAAACGTCTGAGCGTATACAATCTCAAATTCATGACGCTACAATTTATGATTAATAAGTCATTAAAAATAAAATACCACAAAAGTAATCGTCGTCTGCCATCATGTCAACTTTTCGTGACAACTTTTGTGGATAAATGTTTCTAGCAAATTAACCAACAATGAGAAATTATGACAAAGTCCTTTGCATTGCAACATATACCAGGCTTTTTATGAAAAGGTGGACGGGGTCTGGGGCCTTAGAGAAGGGTTAATTTTGGGGGAACGTGTAATTAAAAAAATGAGGTGGGGCGCGATGTGCATGTTTACCTTCTTATTTGCTGTCATATACTGAGGGAAATTATCATATTAGGGAAAACATGGCTGATGCTCTGAGGGGAAAGGGGCCATTAAACGGTCCCTTCTAAATAAGTTAAAAGAAAAACCTGCATACCAAATGAATACCTTCGTCCTGTGCCTTTTCAAACTTTATTATATATTCAATGCCTATAGGACTTTGTCACATTTCCTTAACCAGGCCGTATTTTCACGACATAAATTGTACTATTCGTAGTTAAAATAGCACTATCTCCAGATAAATGAAACATTTTTGGGGGGATAATAACCCGCACAAGCAATGCATTTTAGCAAAATATTATATATATTTCATAACTAAATGTTTAAACACAGGAAAGCTCTAAAACATAGAACTATACAAAATAAATAACAAATATTCAAGTGAGTGGGACAAGTGATGTAAAATGGAACATTGTATCCATGGGTGGCATATGGAAGTTCAATATTTGCATGAAAACAAACTAACATCAACAAGAGAGCCATGATGGCCTTTTATCGCTCACCTGATGACACAGGCTTTTAATAGGCTCAAATATGGCATCAAGTAATTAAGAGTTTTTTACTTTGGAAATCTTTGGTGAAGATTGGACCATAAGTGTAGCCACTGGGTTGGTAACATTTTCTAAATTTTTACCAAGTAACCTTCTGAATCCACATGACCCTCTTAAATACCTTGACGACATGAAAAGCCTAAAAGAGAACTACTGGACGAATGCTTCGAAGTTATTATACTTTCAGAAGGTTTGAGCGCAAATCCCAATTCAAGACATGTCGTCTGTCATGATATCTGTGAAGCAAATTTACTAGCAAAAAAAAAGAAAGAATTATGATTTAACATGAGCATGGATACTAATTCACATCAATGCCATGTTTAATATCATTTTGCCTGGGACAATCTATTTAGAAAGCTCCAATGACAACTTTTTCCCAAGAGATATCTCAAGCTGTCTTTTGGGAAGAATTGTCACAAGAATTGGGGGACGATAGGACCTCCTATATATAAATACAGTTTAAGTAGCCGGAAATGAAAAACAGTCTAAAAAGAAAATGCGAGTCATTTTATCTGGCAGCAATTCGTCTTTCACGAATAAGGGGATAGTTTCGTCCAGGTGTTGGCTAAAGGTTTAAAAGGTCCCCAAATAATGCAAACTCATTTAGCACAACGTCCATGCTTAAAGCATAAAATGATAGTCATTAGTCATTAGTCCGAGAAATAAATACATATTTCAGATTATTTTGGTACGTAAAGCCCCAATTATGACCTGGTAAATAATCGTTTACGATATCTGTGAGTCAATTATTTTTCGAGTCAATTCTTCAACTGCACGTAATTTTTCTAATATACATCGTTTAACTTTCTTATGGAATCAGATACAAGATACAATTAATGACAATGTAACACACACACACACACACACACACACACACACACACACACACACACACACACACACACACACACACACAACACACAACACACACACACACATAATCCATCGACAATAAGTCAACATATAAACAGTACACCTTCCTCAATAATCAAATAATCAACGGTGTTACATACCACTTAGATAAATTTCAAAACATAATGCGGACAATTCTAATTCTAGAAGGACAACAAACAGCTATTTAGAAAATGTGTAGAAATGTCGACCTACAACGCGACAAATTTAATTTCACTTGACATTCTCATATAATATGCGTCGAGGAACATTATGTACATCATATGATCAATGACAACACGTCGGGGATTTGAACAATGTCCCGTCTAAAGCAATAATATCAAACATTTGGTTAGGAAATATTCTCTAGGAAAAGATGACGAGTAATGGTTAATGCTTGGGCATGGGGTTAATTCTTAACTTAAACTTGCGAAATTTAAATTAACCCGTGTATCATAGTTAGAAATGCACACATCAGTTAACGCTTTAATAATAATTTACCAATCTCTATTCCCGTATTCCCGCGCGGTATACGCCTTCAATAACGTACTGGTATTTACCTTTTTCGTATTTACTGTTAAAACAAATCGATAATGACTTTGAAATGCTTAGGACTCTGAAAAAACTTTTATTAACGGGTTGGAAAAAGCCTTCACTGATAGATTATATGAAGCTGATACGCCTACAGACTAAACAATTTCTGAGATAGGAATGGCAGTGAAATGCAGTTTCTGTCTACAAAAACCAGCGCAGCTTTCCGATGTGTGCATTATTAAATCAAAGAACTGAATATCTGAGAGCATGCGACTTCCACATGCAGTAAGGTGTCGTCTGGGGAATCGTTTCAATATGAAAAGGCCCTATTAGGATTACCACAAATATTTTCAAAAAATATTTCATCAAAAGTAGACAGCTTACACGAAAATAATTAAAAGACGTGGGAATGCTTAATTTACATAATCTTTCGTCTGTAATATTGTTTTGTTTTGCTTAATTGCTAAAAGTATTCGGAAATAACAGTACTCTACAGTGGTATTATTATAAAGCAGATGAGACACATCACGATTTATTGCCTATACAAGGATATCTGTCAATAAAACAGCTGTGTTGAAAGAAAAAAACAAACAATAAGAACCGTAATGAGATTAAGTCTACCATGCACATGTCTGTGTTGCATAATCAGTATGTATCATTTCAATATTCTATTTGTATAATTTACGAAATGTCCTTAAATATCTTGTTTCATTGATACTTACCAGTACATGTCAAAGACAATGGCAAAATTGAACGTGTCATTAAGACACTGATCCAAAGACAAAGCCGAAATAAGAGGCTATTTTCACTATGTTATTTCACACGTACGTCGATTTGACATGCAAAGGCAAGTCAATTGACACGGTTTGAAGATAACGAAACGCTAAACATGATTTTGCCAAACAAACTTTCAGTTCCACTGTCGAAGAATTGGCCGCAAACTAATCTACAATTTAACACCCAGTATCACGAGATTTGAAGGGCAATGAGCAAATCTGGTAATCTAATCTCGCAATAACTAAACCTGGACAGCTAAGTAGAGAAAGAACAGCACGACAGAAAGTAGATATCCTATTTCACAGCAAATATTAAACTTTTATCGTAGGGGCCATTATGAGGCAGCACGTCGATAGGTAGTAATCGACTCAATCAAAACGCCTGAGACATGTCCGAGAAAACAGTATTACATGAAACACTTTCAGGAAATTGTTTTCGTTTGATGCCTTGACTATAAAATGGTACTGAGCACCGATTTATCCACCACATTTTTTACCTTAGCAGCAACGATGTCATTCGTACAGTTAGTCATTGCCTTTCACAAATAAATATCATAAAGCTTGTAAATTAAACTCAAACCTAACAAAGGAAAAGTTTCTTTACCTTGTTTATTATCGCCGAACAGTGTATAAACATTTTCGATATAAACGAAATCATCAGAAGTCTTTTAGACACAATTATGTACTTTAAACCTTCATATTCCTGCAAAAGATACTTATTTTATCTCAACACTGTACACTTCTTCAATTAACGCAATAAAGACAAAGCTGTTAACTCTCATTACAAAGTGCTTTTTATCAGCGTCATTGCCTTACTTAAAAAAGGGTGAGGCCTTTTCCACAATGCATTCTTAGATACATTTACGATATGACCTTTATGGAGGACTGTGAAACTTTATGCTTCCAACTTGACATATATGACTACTCAAATACGTCATATAGAATAAATAAATTCCAATCTAAAATTGTTCTAAAATCTATTCCAACTTCAACAGTGAGATGCCATAGAATGATAGAGATTCTACTATTGCTCCGCCCTATATTTATTTACACCCGGATTTATATTTCCTAACTCACTAGGTTTGCACAAATTTAAACTAATACTGCAGATTAAGTGTAAATCTGTTTATAACTAGGTAAATGTTTAAACACCACGGAAGATATTACAAAAATGAGGAAGACGATTTCTTGAAATTTCATAAAAACGGCGACTTCAAGCTTGGAAGTCACATTCGAAATTATGTTCCTTCATCTCTCGAGTCGAGCCAGTCAGCTGACAAGAATATCCTTATGTATGTACTTTAAGGGATCGTATTCAACAAGGTCTAAACATTAAAGCAATCAATAAAGACATACATTCTGCTCATAAAATTCCACACTTTCTTATTATTTCAGTTGTGATATATGAGCATTTGGATGTCCTTTAAAAAAAACCGTTCACGCGTTTTATTTTGAAAAACTTTGGAAATATTTCAGGGAAAAAAATCCTAATGTTCTAGCATTGTAATACAGAAAAGTACTCATGTCCTGTACATATTGCACATTCATGTCCTGTACATATTGCACATTCATGTCCCGTACATATTGCACATACATGTCCTGTGCATATTGTGCATTCATGTCCTGTACATATTACACATATGATAGTTCTAATTAGTGTTATTTTGTTTGTACTTAGAATTCTTTTATCGGGTTTTAACTTCAGGGCATGTGCTGTTATTTGTCTTTCTTGAAAGGATATTTGATTTACCCTGTTTGTGTGTGAGAAAATCTTCAGGACGCCCGATGGTAAAGCGCTTCAAGAACCATGTTTAATCGCCCAGACGGTCCTTATGCCGACAGACCCCTTCAAGGTGGTAACTGATGCTATTTCTTGTTGTGTTCTGTGCCTCATTCCTGTGTTTTTGTCACTTTTGTATGTACCATGCATGCCTTTGTTGCCTATTTCTTTACTCTTGTGGTAATTTTCATATCTTTAGGGATGGGATTAGCCGGCATTTTTGCCGATACTGCGCAGCGACATTTCTATCATTATAGCATATGGGGACTTATGAGGTGCCCAGGGACTGAACCCGGTCTGAAAGTCTTTGGTTTGACCCGGCCGGGGTTGGAACCCACGACCTCCCGATCCGCAAGCCGACGCTCTACCACCTGAGCTATTGCGGCCGGTTTTCATATCGTTATATTATATTCCTATTTATAATAATGCTAGAAAAACTGTCCAAAGTTTTGAAACTGTGTGTTGTAGGTTTAAGTCCTACTAGATATACTTTTTTATTTCTTATTCTTTCTGTTATTTATAGTAATTATTTCCGCATCACTCATGGAAAAATCACTTAATAGAAAAATAGAAACATGCTGTCCTTTTTAATTTTATTTGCATATTCATCTTTGTGATAATGCATCTTTATGACAACCATGCTTAAACAGATAAAACAAAACATTATAGGCAAAATGCACTTTCAATGAACGTCAATCATTATTTACAATGCTATTTTACTGTAAGTATTTATAATTTATTCACAAATTATGGTAAATGATTGAAAAAAGATGTTATAAATGAAGACTTATTAAAAGCTTTTGTTACCCTCACTTCAAATAAAAAAGCACACATGTACTGATATTGCAGTGTAAGAAAGACCGCATGATCGACCATTATCAAGATATCAAATGAACAAATCCATCTAACTGTCCCGTTTAATCTGTCAGGAATTTGTTGGAAGTATATATACATTGCACTATTGCTAAAGTAAATCGATAGGGGGGAAGCAAATCGGACACATTTTGTCGATGACATAAATTTCATACGTTTGTTGGGTTTGATCTTATCTTTTTACAGATTTCTCATCAAATATGTTTACAACATTAACATCCCTTAGTATTTAAATAAAATGCACCAACATACTTCATTGATAAATAGTATTGTACAAGCAAACACCACTTTGATTTATAATACGTAAAAAGGAGAACTCAATTTAACTACGACAAAGATTATACAATCACCTGGTTAGTTATTAAGTAGGGCAATGCAATGGTTGTATTGACAGTCTTGCAGATATGGGCAAAAAGAAATTAAGGACAACATAAACTGGAAATACATAAGACGCCATTGGGTTATTTAAACAGCATGAAATGGATCATTATTAATGCAGATATATCATGATACCAAGGCATGACATAATAAGAGCATTTATCATATGAAACTGAAAATTCAAATTCAACTTTGATGGCCACGAGGCAAATCAATTAATTTCAGGTAATGGAAATAAATAAAGCATTTTGTACAATTGGTAGCCTGTCAGTATAAATAACTTCGGAATTCGATGATTGGCAATTAGTCGAATAACATTATGAAATAAAAATAAAAATGACAATAGCCTGTCCAAAAATATCCATTCTATATAAAAAGGTTATTATCTGTATACTTTATTAAATTATTGCCAGGCAAGCAATCTCTAGAAATCTCTTTCATACAGTAGAAGAGTTAAAGTTATTATGTCTAACGGAACACACGCGCGCGCGCACGCTCGCACACACACAGCAACGCAACAACCACACGCGCACACACGAGTTAAACGTAAAAAGCAACATAATGTCGAGCTTCAAGAAAATAACCATTACATTACTATCCACACACGCTGTTAAATTCAACTTTATATATTTAAGAATAAGCAAGATTTTTTATTTACACTGTCATTTAGAAAAACCTTCACGATGTGCGACGTTGGAAGCTCCACAGAATCGTCCTTCTTTTACCGATTGATCGTAGCTGTTGATTTTTCTCAGTAATGTCTTTTGTCGGTGTTTTTATCACCATAATTTAAATATTAAAAGTTATTGTTATATGGCTTTTTCAGATTTATTATTTCTAGGTTTAACTACAATGTTTTATCATAAACAGAGCGTTTGTGTCACTTGAAAAGCGACCTGTAATATATACTATACTTATAGTGTATACATTACCCAACATTATGGACCGGCTTATTTGTGTAACCTATATCTCTACACTTTTATACCATGTTGTTTATGATGTATTCACTTAAAGTCACTTACATAAGCTATTACCGTATCCTTTCTGAACTTACTTTTATTCAAACATGTCAAAGAAACCAGGATTAAATTCGTCGATTTTGTCTCTACAAGTTTTCAAAATTATTTTTTTGCGCTTACGTTTTATCGTCAGCAAAATATCATTATAAAAAGGCAAACCAAGACTTATTTACACAACGTGGTGGGAAAAGCAGTTATTTCACACTCTCGCAGCTGAAAGATATCTTACCGAAGAATAATTACACTATTTTATATATCACTATTACTGTTATTATTGTGAGCCCTTGGGTAAACAACTCACCGATGGATACCATTTTCAGTCACTATGGTTAAAATAACATTATGACCTCTTACATTTCTGTCGACATCATTGGCAAAAACATCAGCCTAAAAATGTGAAAAGCTAGAAGAGTCAAAACATAGTTGAAACTAACAAGGGACAAATTTTGCTGTACAAAAGTGCGGAAACCGATGCAGTAAAATAACTTCAAACAAATGTTTACTGTGTGCTTTCCCCATTTATGTCTAGTTAGATTAAAACAGGGTGCAACATGCCTTACACACACATTTTCTTTTTGTTAAATGACTGATCATAGATTTGTTCTTACTTTTACATTTGGCTTGCATGTAAATACCTTTGTCCTGTGCCTTCCCAATGTTTGGTATATGTTACAACGCTCATAGAACTTTTCCATATATTCTCATTAAAAATGAAATGTAGCAATATATGTGCAAAATGTGCTTAACACTCGCGATGATTGCACGTTACATGCAATTCTAGACAAAAACTATATATAAACATGTATGTATATATGAAATGGAAAATGTCTACTCAAGAATTTACAAACTGGTGGAAAAGCATAAGATTTGTGTGTTTTTTTTAATCACTTAATCTCGCTGAGTGACAAAAAAGGAAAATTATCATCTTTTTCTATATCCAAGCTCGCTGAGACAACGCTCATAACGTTCATTATAATTGTAAATGTATTTTCGAAATGCCAGTGTAGCTTATTGAAGACCTGCATTTTTTAAAATTAACAACGTAATTAATGCCTTTCCAGCGATCTATTTCTTAAAATCGTCAATATAGGTCATGTGGCGACAGTAATTGTGGCATACCCACACAATGAAGAACAGATTAATTCTAAATAAAATATTCATCCTCACTATTTTGTCAAATATTTGAAAGCTTCTGATCAATTATAATGTACAAATGTGAAAATAAAAAAGGTTGTACATTTTTTTAAAATTTTGAACACGTGTATATATCATTTTAGTCTCCAAAATAATAAACAAAATATAAAATAATATAAAATAAAATTACATACAGCCCAACAACAAACACGCACATGTTCTTTATGAGCATATATCATGTCGACATTACGTATACGGAAACAAAATGGATGTTTAAAAGATGCGTTTTCCGCGTTCGCAAAATCAATGCTTATTCCTGAAATGAGCTTTAAATACGCGAGATAGTCCCTGAACGATTTAAGGAAAGTCATTTTCAACAAATTGGTGCAAGGGAAACAGAAATTTCACAAGAAGTTGTCATTCTTAAAATTACGTTATCATTCTTAAAATAAAAAATTCGGCCCTTGTCCGCCTTAAGCCATCATTCGTCTCAGGACGCACGCGGCGGAGCCAGAAAAAGAACACAATTTCACCAGTATTTTATTTTTCATAAAAATGCAACTTTCTACAACGTTCTCCCTGGAGAAATTATGGAGTAGGAGCCAATAAAAATCCTCAAATCGTCTTGGTGATTTAAACGTCTTTACATATAAAATATTAAATTTATGATGCTACATTATAGGAATAATACGTCATTCAAAATAAAATATCCCAAGGGAAATCCACGTCTGCTATCGTGCCATAAACCTTGCGTGATCACTTTCGTAACTAATTTCTTCCAAAGGAAAAAGAAAGGAAAACGTTTTAGAAGACAGCATAGATAAACAGAAACTCTTATAAACCAGTGAAACTGCAAGTTAGCTTATTTATTTACTATATCTTTTAGGTGATGTCTAAAAATGATCGTATGTTTTTAAATGTATGTGTTGTCAACTAGCTTTTAAATCGGTTAAAATGGATGTAATTATGTTCGTTTTATTTTCCCCAATGAGATATATATATAAACATTCGGATGTGTAGTTTGTTATCGCCACCATCAATGCAATGTAATCATCAAAATGGGCATTTGCAAAAATTTAAATATGAACGGTCTTATGAGAATTACACAAATAATATATATATATATATATATATATATATAGCCACACAGGAAATTCTTTGTTAATATTTAATATTGTGACAGCAGCCTTATCCGTCAATGACGCATTGATTTTAGCTAACTATTTTAGTTTTCTCTTGTTTTTAAATAGGTGTAGGATGGGTTTAAAAGAGGTCAAGCCGTAATAGCACCTTCTTTGCACGCGTGGGTTTAAATCCCTGTAGTAGCCGGAATTGACGAGCGATGCGCCGGTGGTTCTATTTGTAGAATTAGCCTAGTGTCATCCTCCGCCAATACCAGCTTGACGTTGCCAAGAAGACCAAACTTAGCAGGACAAATTAATGTTTACATAAGATGACATGATTCTGCAATAAGTTTTAAATGTGTACGTCTGTGTTTCGTTACACCAAATCATGTAATTACGTAGAACTCCTTTTTGACGCGCTTCAAACAGTAGAGAGTCTTGAATTGTATGGTCGGCGCCGAAGCATCCTGCGGTAATCAGATAAAGTACTCAATTCAATGTAAACAATGAAACAAATGTATTCACACGGTTTATAGAAAACCATGCATAAAATCAACATTTGGATAACATATATGGACTTTTGTTATCCTTCCACGTAAACTACTTTTACTGCTATTGACTATTTAGAAAATACCTAATTAGGAACATAACAGACACGCATACATGTTTCGGTTAATTTAAACATCTTCTTAAGAACATTAGCATTAAGAATTAAAGCTATCTACAAGCATTTAAGCATGGCACTTAAGAATTAAGTCTATCCACAGTGCAATACTGTATTGGCATGGGCTTCGAGTTTCAAATACGACGGATTTCAACCTGTTAGTTCATTTCAGCAAACAACATATTTTCATGTCTTCTAAACGCTATGTAAAATGTAGTATCGACCATAAAATACCAAATAATGGTAAAAATGGCAATCTATCAAATAACTGAACCGTAACTTAATACTATATGAACTGCAAATTTGAGGTCATTGTCCTCAACAACTTGAAAAAGGTATGTCTCTGTTAGGCGGCGTTCAATGTCTAGCATGCATTCTAGTTTGTTTATATAATTGGCTGAATAAAACATGTGATCTAATTTTTTATCCATGAATATTTTAATTAATATCTGCTTCGTGAAGTAAAATAGTTAAATGGTTTTCTACCAGTTAGTCATATAAAGATCCGTGAAACAATGATGTTTTCTTTAGACTAAATGTGCTTATTTAGTATTACACATACCTTAAATTCCCTTTTTGAATAAAACGAAAAGGATCAATTTTCAATATAACCGAAAGGATCAACTGAAGTAAAGAGTAGTTTTGCGAACTCAAAATACAAAAATAACACTTTTCTTAAACCTATATAGGTCGTTAATTGCATGACCTCTTTTGTCTGACGATGAGCAACCTAACGTTCAACGATTTGGTAACTGATGACGGTAACTGACAGAATGGAAGTAAGGTGAATATGTAAAAATGTATGAAATTTCGTACTAAATTATTTAACAAAAGGGCAAAAACGCTCCCGGTTCTTTAAGTTATCGTTCTGACATAACTGTATCCTAATATTTATGCATAACAATAAACGAAATATGCAAAATACGTATACTGGCCATACGCTACTGCCAAATGTGTAAATATACATTTGCTCAACCACTTCATGACATCAAGTATGATACATTAAATCAAACTTGATTGACAAACAAAAATCCTTCATTTGGCTTTGCTACTATTCAGAGGTCAATCATTGGACATGGGATTTGTCTCGACTGTTGATTCAACATTTCAGAAAAAATAAGTGACCTTTAGAAAGCATTCCCGTATGTAATGGATGATGTTTGTCTTAAAAGACAATCAAGAGCAGCGCAACAAAAAATGAGCTATAGTCGCGGTCCTTCTGCACTGCACTTTTACGCCTCATCTGGTATCAATAGTTCAAGAAACATGTATCCATGCAACAGACGAGTGATAATCCCGACATACCTTTCTTACATTTCTTTAAATAACGTTTCATCGTTTGTTCATATTTATTAACATTGCTGTTATTATGTTGTTTTTAATTTTTTTTTACACATTATTAAAACTGATTGTGTTCCTTATAGTTAGTTGTCCCTCGTTAATTGGATATATTTATGCACATTGTTTATCTGAGATAGAAAAACAACAAAACATGAAATGGGACATAAGGAGAGCTTCGCAAATCAGGATAAATCATCCCAGTGTGCCCTTTTGCCCACTAACCGTATCATGGCGGCAACTGGTAGTTTTTAACTATGCGTGTAATTCTAGAGTCAGTATTATTGTCACGTTTACATGAATTTGTGTGTGTGTCTTTGTGTAAGGGTAGTTTTTAATATATGTGGTAATTATTATAGGACCTTTTACTATTTTTCTATAAGGTGATGGGTGATTCAAATATTGTAAGATTCACATCTTTTGTGCACTACAAATGTTCATAATGAAAACAAATCTCACTGGATATAAGAAAACAATAAGACAGAACATAAAGAATATAGGTGCCAAATCACACCATTGATACGGAAGTGATCATTTCTTACATCGGTATATTGAGAAACCTCATGTGACAGCTTTGTTCACAAAGAGCTATCTCAAGCTGTCTCGTGGGATAAACTATCTCAAGATATTAGGGCAAGATAGCGTTTTCTATATATTAATACTGCACATTGCTTGAGATATTATACAAATGCGTTTTAAGAAAAGAAATACAATCTGAGGAGAAAATATGCGTATTTTACTTAGATCTCTCCATCTTACAAGAACCTTATACAACTTTACTATAAAACTTTAGAATCAATAGGTAAATAAGGAAAGGTCCTATCAAAATTTATTTAAATTTTATCTACCTGCAGACAAAGGCAAACAAGGTAAATGTAAATGTGACAAAAACAGAGACGGGACATAACACACAAAAAGAAAAAAAACATCAGTTACCGCCTTGGAACGGTCAGTCGGCAAAAGGGCCGACTGGGGTGCTTAAACCTGGTTTGTGGAGCGCTCCAACCTTGCACTTCCTGAAGGTTTTTCTATCAAACAAACGGTGTAAATAAAAATATCCCGTCAAAGTGAAACAACTAACAGTTGATATAATACATAATAACTAGTGATAAAATAAACTATCAACATATATACAGTATGTACCGTAGATAAAAGCCTCGGCAACGTAAGTTTAAACAGTGATAGGTTCAAACCCCAGACAAGATAAGAAAGATTCGTAAAAAGGGTTGTAGTAAGCATTAGTGCCACCACCCAATGCATAAAAGGGTGTCAGGATAATGTGACTAAACGTGGTATGATGTGAAGAACTCGAATGTAGAATAAACCCAACATATAATACATATAAATCCGTGCACATAGACACATGCAAAGTGACTGACAAAGAGGAAACATTCCATTTGTTAGAAGGATTAGTCAAAAGTTGAAGAATTTAAACTCACACTGATTCAGACTATGAAACTAATAAAGTTAATTATTATTTATTTTACTCATTAATTCATTATTTAGTTTCTACATACATGTTAGATCATCTTTAAGGATGTGTGAGAGTGAGTTAGTTATTTTGACTTGCCAAGCTTCAATACCGCTTAAAATATTGTTTTATAAAATCTGTCTCTCTTGTAAATACAATGCGGACATGAATTTTCAATGACGTCACTGCTTTCGTCATAACATATCAAAGAAAACGTCAGCGCTTGGACATTTTTCATTCAAACAGATCGGGTTTTTTCTCATTGCTTGCATTTGAGAAGCCCATCAGAAAGTGCTAGGTTAGAGATCTGTAAAACCGGATTAAACACCCCAGTCGGCCCCTATTGCCGGCTGACCGTTCCACGTAGGTAACTGTCGGGTTTGCTCTTTTTATCATACTATCACCATGTACGTTAGCTATATAAAGTGGTGTGTGATAACAGGTGCTTTATGAAACACTGTGTGATAGATGTGTCACGCACGCATCCGGTCAGGCTACATTTTTTTTTAAATTCTGTAAAACCGATATGGGTGGGGTAATGTAAACTATTAAAAATTAAACAAAAATGTTAAGGGGTAACAATAAAGGAAATCAAATTTTACTATGTTTTATTGTTTCTTTTATAAATACCCGTGGTGAACTTCAAATTATTTCATTGGTTATAAAAAGGATAGGCTTCCTCAAAAAGAAAACGAACCTAACTGACTAAACAGCAATTTCCTTTAGCCGTCGAAATGTAATGTGTTTTGTTAGCAAATCGATGAAGCAATGTTGTTGTTTTTTAACATTAAATAACCTTTAATTAGCACAGCACGTTGCCTCGGTGGTTATGAGGTTATACATCTACACATTATCAAGAGGTGCGTTTGTTATGAGGGTATGTAATTGTTAATATTTTGTTTATATATTTCATATATTCAAGAAATATTGTATTATGCCTACTTTTTTTGACACAGCAAAATAAAAGTTTAATAATCGATTATTTGTTAATCTTTTTACTCCTATACTCTGTTACTATATGCCGCGGATGTGTCAACTTCAGGCTTCGCTGCGTATGAATACATACTTAGTCTAAAAAATATACATGTAATGTGTACTATTTTTCAACTTAAAAGTATAGATAAAAAGGGAAAATTGAAAAAAGAAACACTGCGCAAAGTAAAATTCGATAAGATGGAATGATATAATAGAATACAACGTTGGCACGAATATCAAATATCAAAACACCAATCTAGTATTCTCTATTTGTCAAATGACTCATCATAGCTTTGTTCTTACTTCTACATTTGGTTTACAAGTGATTACCATTGTCCTGTGCTTTACAGGGTTTCTCATAGAACTTTGTGTTATGTACAGTAGTACACCAGCGTTTAAGGTTACGCTAGTTAGGTTAAGGGTTGTTTACCGTTGTGGTTTTGATGACGTAGCATTCGCGTAACTGTTAGAAAGAAAAGGATCATGCTAGAAAGTTCATTTGTTTATTTTTAAACTGGGTTTCGAGAATGTTCTGGGTTCGTGAATGTTCTAGAAATTTCTTTGGATATATATAAGGGCGTGTTTGCCGAATTAAAGGAAGTTTGGATAAAAGTTTGGATAAACGTTTGGACATAGAGTTTGGACATATTTTTTGGAAATACTTGCAGCTTCTATATTAAATCTTTCTGTGTTAGAACTTACGTGGACTTACTATATTCTACAGTGATATAAATAAATATTTAAGTGTTGAATTTTGAATTATATCATTTACATTCGTGTTTTGTTCTACCTTTGGATTATTTCAACTGTGCTACGAGGACATTCTACCGAAAACTCTTCAGGATTATTCGACGTTGGATTATTAAT
This sequence comes from Sinonovacula constricta, assembly GCA_007844125.1. NCBI lineage: Eukaryota > Metazoa > Mollusca > Bivalvia > Cardiida > Solecurtidae > Sinonovacula > Sinonovacula constricta. The sequence goes on along the minus strand of CM017557.1, from coordinate 47,032,416 downwards.
TGGACTATTAAAGGGACACCTCCTAAAGGGACAAACTGTAAGCTAACATTTATTTTGATTTCTGAAATTTTGTCTCATTTATTTGTTATTGTTTTATTACGCCATAGATTTAATTATTTATTAAAATATAACATTATTGTACTAGTTTGCTGCTGGCTTTTTCTTTCCGTTACACCATTTCGTCGTTTAGTAAACGTGCCATTTTATAAATAAACTTAAATAGCGACACCGTTCGTAACACTTTGTCATATATTCTTATTTTGGAATTACAGTACACGGTTGTCATTAATGAATAAGTAGTATTACTGTGCAACAAGCCTGCCTTACTCAAGGAATCATTGCAGTGATACTTTAGAGAACACTCAAAACCTTATAACAATATTTCTTATAGGTCAGGTAACAGCTGTTTGAATGTAATGGGTGTTGTCGACAGACACGATTTCATTAGATGTAACTTGTCGCAGTATTTTACGTACAAGATGTGATCAATGTCATGCGGCTGGTCGGGGAATTGGACAAAATCTTGTCTTAAGTTATATTGTAGCATATTTGGTTAGGCAATATTCTCTAGGCAATATTGTCTAAGAACGGTTGACAAGTAATGGATGAAGGTTGTTACAAAAAAAAAAAAGTCGTTGTGGATCAACGTTACATCAAACCTGTGCTATATAAAATATGTGTGCAACATCGTTAGGAAGGAAGGGTTTTGTTGTTTTGTTACCAGTTAAGCATAGAAATAAATTCGGCGGTACTTAGGCTTTATATATTGTAAATACTATAATTAACCGTCATTTGCAGCATTATAACGAATCGAAACGTATAAAATAACGCTGTTTTCTCAATAAAATGTCAAGGTTGTAAAAAGATAAAGCATCTGTGATAACATAACTGGATACACGGCTAAATGATGTGGTGAAACTTTTAGCTTTTGTGCAAACAACAATATTAACGAGTTTCTATAAAGGAATAATTAAATGCCTTCTTTCAGTTTGTTGTCTATACATAATTGTCAACATTTCGTCTGCAACTACAACGTGCAGTAAGTTGTGCCCTTTAGGAAACTGTTTAAGATTCATGTGTACGTAGATAATCGTGTTTATTACATACATGTATGCTGTTTCGTCTGTTTAGACCATCTACCATGCTAAACATTTAAATGGCATTACTCCAAGCTATAACTGTCGACTAAAACGCCAACTTTATGTTTAAGGCGACTCGGAAATACTCATATTACGATTTAAGTGATAAGTGTCAATAAAAAAAATATGTGATTAAAGAAGGAACGTGCATATACTTGTAACAATGTAAACATTTATGTTTGCTATTTACTAAAAAAAACTTAATGTACATTAAAATGTTGCGTTTCGTTTTTTAATTCGATTTGGAGAACAATACAAAACTATTCGCGTCAAGAAACCAATGATTCGAATACTTTAAACATTGAATACTTCCACACATAATCACTGCCACATCTTCGCAAGAGACAAGTCTGTAGAAAGGGTTTCATGATAAAGACGCAACACAAAATTTTGCCATCATGTCGGACTGTCGAAGTATTGACCGCCCACTGCCCCACAAAACGCCAAACATCACGACTGTTGGCAGGCAATGAAGCAATCTGGGAATACAATCCCACAGTAAGAAAAGAAGAAAAGAGCACGACAGCACGTACATGGCTAATTTTACATCCAAGTGTTTGATTTTACTGTGTAAGTAACTAGGAGACAGCACTTCGCGATATTGTGCTCAAATTAATTAACATGTCTGTCACATGACTGATCAGAAAAAAATTAAATCTTATGATTTTTAAATGTAAGTTGTCTATATTGGTCAATTTAAGGAACGTCCACAAATCTACCTTAAAACAGCGAGAATTTCAAGTTAAAGGAACAGCACAATGAATGAAACGATGTCAAGACATCTGTCATAAAAGACAGAGAATTAATTTCAACTGCATTTCAGTGATCAACATAAATGATTTCTCTCGGTAATAAAAATGCCTTTTAATGTATGAACTGTTCGCATTTATTAATGGTAAAAGCTATTTGCGATAATTGTTAAAGATCTTATAGGTGTTGATACTATATAGGCATGGCAAAATTTACCCATTGAAGCATTCGAATGTTCGGATCCTTTTTTATTCGGAACAAGTTTACCGGTTCTACAAAACAAAGCTTATATGGACAGTTATTTCTCAGTAAACTGTACTTATTTCTAGGTAATTAATTTCATAATTAAAACAAGTACAGGAAAAGAATATGAGTTTGTACCATAACTCTGTTTTTTTATCATACATACATAAATACAAACTTTAATTTTGGCACACAAAGGATTTTTGAAAACGGACCCATATAGACATAATCATAATTATGTGTAATACTTTACTGACACAATGTATATATATATAATTTATCCCTTCGCACAGGTATTATTTCCCATATAGGCTAGTAGTGACCAGGGATGTTTATTATTCAATTGTCACCTGAGGTGGGGGTGGTAGGTGTGAGTGTCACCCGCAATGGCTGCTAATAGGAGAGGATATCGCTGTTAAGGAAACAGCCAGCATGTTCCCAAGATAAGACCCCCCCCCCCCCCCCCAGCACATGATCTTCTAGGCAACCACACTTGTAAAAGAAATTCGTTCCACTCGTAGTCCTCATCCCAAACAGCACCTGCCCCCACCCTGCTCCTAACTTGGCATTTATAACTTTCAGTACTAATTTTTAATTAAGCATACCACTATTAGACTTGACTTACAGTAGTATTAGTTTTAGTTTGAGTGTCAACACATCAATAAACAGTACATATATAATTTATTGCATTCTTTTGAGGTTTTCTTTTGTCTTGCAAACATCCTACACATTTGCTTTTGCTGTGAATAATACAGAAGAATAAATAAATTATGAAATATAAGTCGACAAAACAATTAGAATAATAAAACATGCTTAGTTAAATAATATGTAACAGGTGGGCGTTCAGTCTAAGTTACTGTATGTTATAAATAAATCACGCGATCTAGTTACTACTGGTAACAGGTGTGAATGTTATTCAGCTTAGCAGTAAAACAGAACCGTTTGATCAAGAAACAGTATGCCTTCGTCGATTTTCGTATATGATTTCAGTTAAGTCAAACCAAATTGGTTCAAGTTTCCTTAGGAAACGAATCTTATTTTGTTTAGCAAACGTTCGAATGCTAAAAATACATTCGAACGTTCGATATACTATTCGAATGGTCGCTTACATTCCTAACATTATATTTGCATAAAAAAAGAAGGGTACATTATATTTTAAGTAACTTATAACTACAATCTGCCGTAAGGTAATTCGCATTTTAAACGCCAATTTGCGGGTAAATCCTTGAAAGTCGAAGAAACTATGTTAAGTAAAAGGGACCGTTTAAGTTATATTGGATTCAAACGAAACACATCCGGCACACAACTACGACTTAGGAAAAACATTGAAAGAAAAGATGTGCCCATAAATATTTGTATGTTCCTCTGGACAATTTTACTACAGGGCATCAATTGATATTTTCAAGTGAAACCGTTTAAGAAGGACATGGTAAAGTTTAATGTTCAAACATTTTACATGCATATTTCGGTGATGCTTGTTTTCAAACGATTAAAACACAACACGATCTTAAATATAAATATAATTTGAACGACATAAGCATTAGTTCTGGTATATTGAAACAAACTGTTAAAATAGAAACTCTTCATAACACGTTTTCTGCAGGTTGCAGCTATTGACGATACATATACTAAAACACACACGCACGCGCGCGCGCGCACGCACGCACACAGAGCTCAAGCTTTCTTAAGGCTGCTGGTTATAAAGGATACATAAAATAACATAGAAAGTTTATTTCGTGTGTACTGCAATCTCAGTTCCTCCTTCAGTTGTCAGTTCACACAGACAGTTTGCTGGATTCCTTGTCAACTACATTCTGGTGTGACAGGATATGACAGACCAAAGGATCGACCTACATCAAGATATCAAACTAAGAAGCCCCGTCTAGTGGTCTTGTTCAATCTATCATGAAACAATTGCCTAAAATGTCAAAGCCGTGCACTATTTTACAGAGAACGAGCAAACAAAACCGATTAGGTACCCAATAATTTATTGATTGCAGTATCTATATAACATATGATAATAATGACATGATTATAACATTTATTAACATTTATTTTGAAGGTGCATAAATTAATCTAGTTTAGCTACTCAATACGACACAATTTTAACGTCAAAAACAAGTTATAATTATACGTCATCGTTTTATTTTCTGGAATATTTCTCTTTTGAAGCTGCTGATATGCTGAGGCACTACCCTCGAATATATTGTATATATTTTAGATATTTAATTGCAATTATTGCTACGCTGATTATAAATTTAATTCTTTGATTAGTTATTTACTCCCGTTGCAGGTGTATACTGTAAATAAATTATCTCACTTTGATGGAGTATTTTAATTACAATGGTTGCCTTTGAGAAAAAAACAAACCTACCGGAACTGCGAACATGCACCGCTGCGTAGCTTCGTACACAAGGTTCTGACACCTCAGTCAGCCCATTTGTCGACTTAGCTGTCAAAAGCGGTAAATGTTGTTTTTCTCTCTATGAGCGTAATGTCTCTTGTTAGTGTTTTGTCACGTATCATTTACTTGTGTGCGTGTCTTTGTCTTGTGGACAATCGTATCATTGGTAATATGTGATAATTCTCATTGGACCACGTCATATTTTCCTATTGGAAATCAGGCTAAGTATACGCACATGTATAAAAGAAATGTCGCCAATCGAAGACGTAGAAAGGGAGTTAAAACAGCTCAAAAATGGTGTAAGTGAATTACTGCATGGCAGTTAATGTGTACATTGTAAATCAAACTAATACAACAAATATGATGGCCCATTACGAAAGGAAATGGATATATCAATAAACTGTTTGAAAGCAACGACAAAACCCAAGAATATGTTATTCACAATTTTAACGACATTAACAAATAAACATTAATTTAACTATGGCATGGTTTGTAATGCGATATTCTCTCATTAACTTATTACCACTGAACGTAAAAATCGTTGGAAAACGGCAATAAGGTGTCTTTGCTGGCTTCTTTCACACATGCAATCGATATTTCAACAATAATATTGTAAAAGAAAACTGAACTCAATAGCAAACATTATCTAAAACGAATGAGAATACTATTCCAAACAACTGCCTTGTCGAAATTACTAAAATCAATACGAATTAAGTGACCATGTACTATTCTATTCATATCAGACAAATTGTTCCAAACACAAACATTCAACATAGAGGTATAACTAAAATAATATTAAGTGAATCATCATGTCCCAAGGATATATGCAACCAGAGTTAGTTCTTTATGTTGGTTCTTCATGTAAAATAAAATATAAAGATAGCTGAAAATTAAGTGGAATTTTTCTCTTCAAAACTATGATAAAGGATTCTCCATACTCAATAAAGTGATAAGTAAGCATGCAATGCCTACGCTATTTACATTAGGTTTTGAACTTAGACTAGTTGTAGAATAACAAAGGGTTAGAAGTCCTTCTAAATCGAGCTGGTGAGTTTAACTAAACTTCAAATATTTTCCATAACAATACCACAGAATTATAGTAAAGTTAAAATCAAGCCAATCATTAGGAGCCAGTAATATACACAGCTTGACTTGGTGTTTATGAAAGCTGTGAAGGTAAGTCAAAATCTGACCATGGGTATTAAACAGCACGGACAATTTATGGTCAGTAGATATAAAAAAAGTGCAATTAAACTCAAGCTGCTCCTAACGTGCTACTAGGCTTAACTGTAGACATTTACGGGAAAATATAAAATAGTCCCACACGCACAACTTACAAAAACAACACCAACAACGTTACGAGACATTAGCAAGTAGAGGAGAAACAGCTACCGCCTTGGATCAGCAAGTTAGTCATAGTACCACTTGGGAGCTCCAACCTCACTGTCTTTCTCGAAGACAGACAGTAAAATAAACAAAGTCCATCAAAGTGATACAGCCAACAACATGCACCTACACCGGAAGTACAATGTAAAAACCTATAAAGAAATAGCACGGAGCGAAGGGCCATAACTCAATTAAAATCATGCCACCGACATGCGCATCAAGGTCTGTTACTTATAGGAACTGTAAAGTTGGATCAAAATCCGATCAACTGTGGCCAAAAAATCAAGCGTACTTTTCTCGTATCATAAATTTAGTATCTAAGCTTTTTAATAGCAGAATTACTCAATCCATTCAAACAATAGGCTGAGTATGATGCACCTTAAATACCTTGTATACACCACAATTGATCAAACATGGCATGAAGTATTACGTCAACTGTTGCTTGACCCAAAGGCCCGTATGCAATGGATGTGACCGCTCATGAAAACGATTGTAAATATATATAAAGTCTCAGTAAGTTAAGAAACAACAACATTTACGAGAAATATAATCAATATTAACGGCGGTATCCGACAGTTTGCATATATCAAATACATATAGCAATATCGAACCAATGCTCAGGGGAATTTGGGTATAATTTTTTTCAAACCCATATTTTAGTCCTATTAATTACGATTTTGAAAGCTTACTAAATTGTTACACAGACCTAATCGCGAATAAAAATCACCGTGTATTCTTTCCTGCTGTATGAAACTCAATAGTGGTCTTTGCTAAAAATAAATATCGACGTCAGAGCGTATTACCCGGATGACTGTATGACGTGATCTCAAAAGTGGTCACATGGTTGCCTAAGTTTAAAATAGCAATCTCTGCTGCGTGACTCGGTTAGGAAACACCTATTTGCAATGACGAGTGTTGATTTATGCTTGACTGTTCAAACAGATCTAGGACATCAATGAACAGCATTTTGCAGGAACTTTTCAGGTAACATTGACTTATTTTGGTTATTTGAGAAATAAAGTTTTGCTCCAAACTATCGGATATCATCTTTAAAAGCATTATAAGATATATATTTACTTTTTTTTTATAAAATAAAACTTCTTACCAATTTTTTTTTAAAATCCAATAAGGCGCCTTATTCATAGCTACCGTTATTCACAGCTGTGCCAGAGTAATGATATTTATTGTATCTTTTTTTTCCATTTTAATCTGTGTACATCTACACAAGACCCAGGAAAAATGTCTCGAGTTTTTAAACTACGTTCTTTCGGAAGGGTTTTATATATAATACACGTTCGCCTTTATAAAAAGCTTAAAATATACACATGTGTTAAGAACTACAAAAAAGACTAAGACAGAAAGTTTCAACTTTATTTTATAATTATGGTTTGTATTATTTTATTTAATATTCCTATCCTTACTGAATGAGCAAACACATATTCAGACTAAATGCATCGTGTCCGGAATAAATAAATTGGTTCATTCTGCTTCTTACAAACTAAGGCATATTTCGTGTACACGTATCATATATACCATTATTTTTGACCACTACACGCCATCTTTTAGCGAGTCATTAAGCGGCTGGATGGTTCTTCAATGTAATTAAACCACATTATAACATCTCACGTTTTAACTGTTTCACCGAATCCACCCACATGCAGCGTTTTATTTCTATTAAAACACATATAAAATACATGTAAAACAATGATCAATATGGCATATCAAGGAATTTTCAGTAATTGTGGGCGGCATTACTGAGAGAAATCACAGGCTTAAGCATGATTTACATAACTACAAATGCTTACTGTTAAAAGACGGTGCAACTAGCTCTAATTTCTTTGTTATATGAGTTTGATGACTGATTTTGTTACTTAGAAATTATATTCAATTATTCTATATGAAAACTGAAGTAACTGACGGAATCGCAATGATGTAATTATATCGTGAATGCTCTCTTTTAAGGTATGCTACCATAAATGCTAAATAAAGTTGTAGAACCTGACTTAAATTCGAGATTATTGCTTTTTTTAATATCTTCTTTCAACATGTGTTGTTGTTGTTGTTTTTAAAAAAATATTTTGCATTTCCGGTTTGTCACATGACCAAGTGTAGGTAACTCCAAACGCGGTGCCATAAAGTACCAACTAGTAAGTAAACATATACGATAATACATGCATTTATAAGTCTAATAGTATCGCTTTGCTTTTTGATTGCACATACCATACAGTTACAAAATTGTGTCTCAATTAATACACAGGTTTAAAGCGGGATTGCAGATATTTATATATTGTAAAGTATCATGTTCACCTTTAACATACACCACATTACAAAATGTATATACATTAGGTCACTATCCGGCATACAAAATGTATAAAATGTATATACATAAGGTCACTATCCGACATACAAAATGTATAAAATGTATATACATTAGGTCACTATCCGACATACAAAATGTATAAAATGTATATACATTAGGTCACTGTCCGACATACAAAACGTATAAAATGTATATACATTAGGTCACTATCCGACATACAAAATGTACAAAATGTATATACATTAGGTCACTATCCGACATACAAAATGTATAAAATGTATATACATTAGGTCACTATCCGACATACAAAATGTATAAAATGTATATACATAAGGCCATTATCAGACATACAAAATGTTTAAAGTCAAGTTAGGGTTTGTTCAATTCGCGGGCGTTAGTATGAATTAAGAAACTCAAACGAAAAACAATAGACAAGTTTACGTGAATATTAAAAAAAAAATGCATTTTTTGTTAATATGTTAATCAAACTGCATAAATGGATCATTTGACCTTAAATCACTCCGTGTTAGTAACTTATTCATACTAGTTTAAACTGAATAACTATTACGATCGATGTAAGGGTCTGATGAAAAGGAAGTAAACAATCATATGTTTACGATGCTATGATTTCAATCAAGGTAAGCTTAATAGCAAATGACAATAACTAAGGTAACATCACCACTCTTCATAACCATGTGCAACGTAAGCTTTATTTTGATAAAAAGAAGAAGAAACATAAGCAAAGATAAAAATAACTCTCGCTTTAGTGTTCGTTATTCTGGAACATTCTTGAGTTGCTGAATCAACGAAAGGACTCAACAACATCAAGCCATAACGCGTGATACAAAAGACAGCATACACTGTAACAAATATGAACAATTACGACTTTGATATGAACTGACAGTATGACTTTTTGACTTATAGCATGCATGAGCCATCAAATAATTAATAAAAGTAACTCTGGGTGGTAAACTCAATGCATTATTCGTCGTAGTCTATCGGCATTATCTCGGTATATGCTCTTCCACTCGAGTTGATAACGGTAATCCGTAAAGAAAACGTATAAGTTAATTTGAATCCTCGATTTGTGTCATGTGGCGTCTTGGTGGTGGCTGATACATTTATAATAGCACGGATAATTAAACCTTAGTCAAGTGCAGCTAGTTCATTTTTTTTTTTCTTATCGAACACGGTCATATTTTCGTTGTTTATACAAAGCAGTAGACATAATTGAATAAAATAAAAATCAATGTGCCTAAAATATTAAGAAAATAATCATAGGCATAAATACTGCTATATTAAATATGCTTTACTAACTTAAGTTAGTAAGTTAGTGCGCCGATTAAAGCCATAACACGGAAATGGTAAAACAACAAAAGGCATTTATACTTCTAGAAGCAATGCCAAAGACATAATTTTACGATTTTGTGAAAGCATGTTTTCCATGTCCAAGATCTAATGCCTAACCGTATTAATGTCATCGAAAATGGAAATGTGGCCAAGAACAAAGTCGCTAAAGGATTCCCCTTGTAACGCAGACACATCTCAACATTTCTCCATTGCAAACACACCAATTCACGATCGAATATTGGCTGCAGTAAGAACGCTGATTTTGGTATACTTTTTACATAAAACATTAAATCATTTAAGGAACCAGGACCATACCAAAATTTTAATGCATTGATGGTATACTTAAAAAGCTATCCTATATCCATGAACTTATAGGCATATTTTATTTTCTCTCTAATTTATATATGGCAAACATATAAAACAAAACGGCAGAATCCTCACAATTACATTCAGAGACCATACTTTAGCATATTTTCAACAACAAACTGGAAAAACAACAACACGGGTGACATGAATTTCGACAAGTTGCTTTCATAATCAGCCGTAAAAGATGGTCCAAATAGTCTTGTTTTAAATTCAAATCATGAACTTGTAAGGCCGCCTAATAGCCTCTTTTAACTCCAGACGAAAGCCCAATTGCACAAAGAGGCCATACATGGTTTCAGCATTATTAGAATGTTCGTAAAGACTCTTTTCTTTTGTAAAAACATTCTCCCTGGAGAAATTATGGAGCACGAGCAAACGAAAATTCTCAAATCGTACTGGTGATTTAACTGTCTAAGAATACTAAATATTAAATTCACGGCGTTACATAATTTTACGATGTCAATAAGAATAAGCACATCCCCAGAGAAATATACGCCTGCCATCATACCATTGATGCATTGGTAAAGCATTGGGGGACTACTTTTTTGCGTACTTTTTTTAATGAAAAAAACCTATCTTATCTTAAGATTTAACTTATCTTAAGATTTAACACAAGTATCAACGACTCAAGTGACGCAATTTTCAGAACGTCGGCTTCATTCACAGAAGATTTGGTTTCAAGTCCAGGCGGTGTCGTAAGGTTGTTCAAAGGTGTTGATACATGTAAATTGCTTATGCTAATCTCGATGAAGCAAATATTAGGAAAGTTTTACAATTGCTCGGCCTAGGGTCGGAACGTTATGACTTCGTGTGAAACAATGCGAAGTGTTGGCGGAATTCTAGAAGTGTGATAGTAGAACTCATTCTATCAGTGTGATAGTAGAACTCATTCATTAGTCTGATAGTAGAACTCATTCTGTGAGTGTGATAGTAGAACTCATTCTGTGAGTGTGATAGTAGAACTCATTCTGTGTGTGTGATACTAGAACTCATTCTGTGAGTGTGAAAGTAGAACTCATTCTGTGAGTGTGATAGTAGAACTCATTCCGTGAGTGTGATAGTAGAACTCATTCTATTAGTGTGATAGTAGAACTCATTCTGTGAGTGTGATAGTAGAACTCATTCATTAGTCTGATAGTAGAACTCATTCTGTGAGTGTGATAGTAGAACTCATTCTGTGAGTGTGATACTAGAACTCATTCTGTGTGTGTGATACTAGAACTCATTCTGTGAGTGTGATAGTAGAACTCATTCTGTGAGTGTGATAGTAGAACTCATTCTGTGTGTGTGATACTAGAACTCATTCTATCAGTGTGATAGTAGAACTCATTCTATTAGTGTGATAGTAGAACTCATTCTATTAGTGTGATACTAGAACTCATTCTGTGAGTGTGATAGTAGAGCTCATTTTATTAGTGTGATAGTAGAACTCATTCTGTGAGTGCGATAGTAGAACTCATTCTGTGAGTGTGATAGTAGAACTCATTCTGTGAGTGTGATAGTAGAACTCATTCTGTGATTGTGATAGTAGAACTCATTCTGTGTGTGTGATACTAGAACTCATTCTGTGAGTGTGATAGTAGAACTCATTCTGTGAGTGTGATAGTAGAACTCATTCTATTAGTGTGATAGTAGAACTCATTCTGTCAGTGTGATAGTAGAACTCATTCTGTGAGTGTGATAGTAGAGTTCATTCTATTAGTGTGATAGTAGAACTCATTCTGTGAGTGTGATAGTAATACTCATTCTGTGAGTGTGAAAGTAGAATTCGTTCTATAAGTGTGATAGTAGCAGTAAGTCTTATGCAAGTAGACACCGTATCCAGATAATAGGAAGTTTATTTTCAGGAAAAGGAACAAAAAAAGACAAGAGCTGTCAGCAAACAGCACGCTTCACTTTTCTAAGTGTTGGACAGTAAAATATTAGCTAAGACAGTCAAAAACGGAGAATAAGTGTGCCAAAAATCGTTTGGGTATTACCTGCACTGAAATTGGTTGCGATTTGAAAGGGAAAGCGTATTTCATGTTATGAGTTATCACCTCGTCCAGTTGTTCAGAAAAGAAAACAATAACGAAAGGTTAACCTGACGCCGACGTGAGGATCATGACAATAGCGTCATTTGTCTAAGTGAAGCCTAACAGCAAGAAGCAAAATCCAATATAATAAACAAGTTACAAAATACACTGCCAAACCATCGCCTCCTATCACAAACATCTGCATGAATCAAAAGAAAATTACACTTTTTTACATTTATGGATCTTCACAAAACCGTACCTTACATTATTTCACATCATAAATTATTTTTTTATTTTAAAACGGCAAGGACACATACATGTTTAACCAATAAATAATTTATCTTCTTTATTCTTTTTTAAAAGCAAGGCTGAACTTAACTGTCGATACTATCATATGATATATAACAAGTACTGACAACGAAATAATTTTGGGCGGTCTTTTATAATAAAATATTTACCTTTTGATAACAGATATCGAAACTAGAAAACAGTTTCTCCGAATCTTGTGCTAAAAGTATCAATATTATTACATACAATCTCATTTGAAACACTACAATTTGCATTAACTACTTTTGAAAGCGGTTAGTTCAAGTATCGCATAACCTTCGAGATGCAAAGGTTGCCGTGTTTTGACAAATTAAGTGTTCCATTGATGATGGAAAACAAAGAACTTATACATTTAAACCAACAACCAACATAGTCCACGACAACCAACATAAACCACGACAACCAACATACCTCACGTCTTAAAACACGTTTATGAAACGCCAAACTATAGAATGATGTATGAAGATTCAAGAACGACAATCTAAGTTTCCGGTCCACGTTCATAAATCATAGTTCTAAAATGAAAAGTAAAACCAATTACTCTCGACAACGTGTCAACACTCTCCGTTGGTTGGCGACGTTCAAGGTCTAAAACACAGTCGTGTTTGAATTAGCTAAAAGAAAAAACATTTTGACTCATTTTTTATTCATGAATACTTTCGCGACAACAACTAAGCTATGTTGCCCTAAGCATAAACTAGTATTAAAGTCACAGTATATAAATGCCTTCGTTTTCGAATTTTATAAGCTAAATGTGTACAGAAATTTTACACAAAAGTTTTACACATTTACATTCATTTGATGTAAAAGTAGGTTGTAGGGAGCAATGGAATTATGACATGGTTTTGTCGGATTTAGATATTTGATATCGCTGAAAATTGTTTAACAGGAGAAAACACTGAAGATTCACTTATATAACGGTATAATTCATTAACCATACTAACGTACAATGTATAATCGTCGTTTCTATAGTACTGTACAGTTTCTGTAGAACTGCAGAGTTTCTATAGAGCTGATAGAGTTTCTATAGAACTGTAGTGTTTCTATAGAGCTGATAAAATTTCTTTAAAACTGAAGAGTTTATATAGAGCTGATAGAGTTTCTATAGAACTGTAGAGTTTCTATGGAGCTGATAGAGTTTATATAGAACTGTAGAGTTTCTATAGAGCTGTATAGTTTCTATAGAACTGTATAGTTTCTATAGAGCTGATAGAGTTTCTATAGAAATGTAGAGTTTCTACAGAGCTGATAGAGTTTCTATAGAGCTGAAAGAGTTTCTATAGAACTGTAGAGTTTCTATAGAACTGTAGAGGTTCTATAGAGCTGATAGTTTCTATAGAAATGTAGAGTTTCTACAGAGCTGATAGAGTTTCTATAGAGCTGATAGAGTTTCTATAGAACTGTAGAATTTCTATAGAGCTGATTGAGTTTCTATAGAGCTGTAGAGTTTCTATAGAGCTGTAAATGCTGTTCAAATCACCCAATGAATAATACAATGCTTCCGCAGCAATCCATGGAATTCAAGATGGTAATCGAATGTGGTAGCAAAAGGCACACACATATGACAACAATAAATAATATAGTTTGTTCTTGTATTAGGACAAAAGCAGGAAAAAGGCAACACTAGGCAACTGTTACATCGTGCTGAATAACTAGGCTCATATAAGGTTTAAAACTGTCCTTCTAAACAAATCAACAAGTTACTTCAAGCAAATATAAACGCAAAAATTCTCTCCCAACGTCTTTAGTAGCTTTAGGTATAATAACTAGATAGGAAGTGTACATATTGATATAATTTTACTGCACAGGCAAAAAACAGAATAGAAATCTGCGAAATTGCAGTCGCCCCGCAAACAGACACAGGAAAGCATAGACACATCAATAGAAACTTCAGACAAACGGGACAAAAAGTAGATCGGTAAACAGTTTCTTCGGATCCATCTACTTCGATGACAACTTAATAGAAAGTATAAGGACAAACTGCCAGTACCACTTTCAATTAAATGTGACGATTACGGGGCCCGCTATATTTTTATCAGTAGCACACAACACAGTTGCTTACACACAAAACGGCACAGTTTTCATTCAGACTATTTTCGGCCATTGTTTTTTAAACTGTCTTTAAGGCAATGCTTTAGTTATATTTACTCTATGATGTTTGTTGTTTATGAAAAAAGAAATCACAAGTAAAACAATACATATAAACAAAAAGCCGATTCAAGGCTAGAACATTGGGGTTGTTTACCGTTGTGGTTTTGATGACGTAGCATTCGCGTAACTGCTAAAAGAAAAGGATCATGCTAGAAAGTTAATTTGTTTATTTTTAACTGGTCTTCGAGAATGTTCTGGGTTCGTGAATGTTCTGGAAATTCTTTTGGTATATAAAAGGGCGTGTTTGCCGATATAAAGTAAGTTTGCAAGATTGGATAAACGTTCGGACATAGAGTTTGGACATATATTTTTGAAATACTTGCAGCTTCTATATTAAATCTTTCTGTGTTCGAACTTATGTGGACTTATTATATTCTACAGTGATATAAATGTTAAAGTGTTGAATTTAGAATTATATCATTTACATTCGTGTTTTGTTCTACCTTTGGATTATTTCAACTGTGCTTTTCAATGAGGACATTCTACCAATACCTATTCAGGATTATTCAACGATGGATTATTAATTGGAATATTAAAGGGACACCTCCTAAAGGGACAAACTGTAAGCTCACATTTATTATGCTTTCTGAAATTTTGTCTGATTCATTTGTTATTGTTTTATTACGCCATAGATTTAATTGTTTATTAAAAAACAACATTTTTGTACTAGTTTGTTGCTGGCTTGTTCTTTCTGTTACACCATTTCGTCGTTTAGTAAACGTGCCATTTTATAAATAAAACTTACATAGCGCGACGTGTCGTAACAATATCATGATAAAACCTATAATTACTTGTTCAAAGAGCGGACGGAAGACTTGTATCAGATTAAGACGAGTTCGTAATACCAACACCGTGCGACATGTGCGAAGGAATAAATACAGTGCATAAAATGTGGTTCAGATACAATTGCGCATTTGAAGAGTGATGTGCTCATAATTTTGCTGTAGAACCACCACAAACAATTGGTTCTAAAAATGCGAATTTTCAGTAAATGTGTTATGTTTAAAAATACTATGAAGTGTGCATTCGGTTACTCATAACTCAGCATGGTCAGCAATATACATCTGCACAGGTATGCGCTGGCCCGATTATTAATGTTTATTTCTAAAATAAGGAAGAGAAATCAGCTGTTAAAATGACGCGATCCCTTTTCAAATCTGGTGCGTATTTCTTATTTAAACTGACTTAACTGTAAAAATCACATTTTAGTCTGCTATGGTATAGGCAGACTTTCTAACATGGAAGGGAAGATATTTCAATCACCTATCAGTAAGGTCTGCAAGATTGAACATGTCCACAGAAGTGTCACCCTTAAAATGATTACTAGTAGCAGATTACATTTTCAGCCGTAACTACAAGTCTGTTCAAGTGCAAGTTGTCGTAGAAAGGTGTAAAAGAACAAAGATAAAAAGATCGGAAAATAGAGTTCGTTTTGCTGCATATGGACTCTCATAGAATAAAGAATGATTAACAAAAGCTCAAGAATATAACAGAGCCATGAGTTCATGAGAACAGATCTGCAGTAAGGGAAGATCCTGATCTGACAGATCGAGCATTAAAGGAGGGTTGTGGAGGCATCTGAAAAAGGAAGCCGCCAAATATCTTAATATATTTAAGGGCCCTAACATGGCACAAAACCTGCGTCACAACAAGCTATGTCTATATAAAAGTGAACGGATGAAAAAAACACGAGTTAAATGGTTTTGGCAAGAAATCAGATAGACAAGGCAAAGCGACTTTTGTTCCAGCGAAGAAATCTATCTTCAATACAGAGGTCGTCAAGCTCCACGCTTCTTTTGGCGGCTGACAGAGTGAGAAGAAAATCTACCTTCCACTTAAGATGTAAAACAGGAAACCGAACCTATTGTTCCTAAAGGTTCTTGATAAGAGACCACAGCACACAGGACAACTACCATACGAGACCGCACCTGGGGTTCATAAGGAAACCTGGTAAGAGACCACAACAAAATACCATTTGAGAGTGAGCTAGCGATGGACAAGGCTAGATCGTTCCAGGAACATTTGAGTTCCGATAGAAAATGGTCTTTTTTCAATGGTCTTAAAGCAGTGAATTCTAAAATACCATTTGGGAATGAGCTAGCGAGGGACAAGGCTACATCGTTCTAGGAACATTTGAGTTCCGATAGAAAATGGTCTATTTGCAATTTTCTTAAAGCCGTGAATTCTAAAATATATCAAAAATAAACATTGGTAACCACTGACAGTATTAGGGATTAGGGATTAGCCGGCATTTTTGCCGATACTGCGCAGCGACATTTCTATCATTATAGCACAGGGGCACTTATGAGGTGCCCAGGGACTGAACCTGGCCGGTCCATTATACTGACACCGACGAGTCAGGCGTAATGCTGTCCCCTTAGCCCCGAGCGTTAGGAGGGAAGCCACTACTACCAACTTTAAAGTCTTTGGTATGACCCGGCCGGGGTTCGAACCCACGACCTCCCGATCCGCAAGCCGACGCTACTGACAGTATTGACCATACGATTCTTTTACTTAAAAAAGTGGACAAGAACACCTTACAGATGTTTACAGTGATGGACCGGTCCAATTCGCCGTCCTTCGCACCAAGCGGATAAGATGTTTTCCTTAGCATTGCAGACTCTGGAAGTGGAGGAACGCTGTGCCCTAGTGCTACCTTGCGTAGAAAACTAAGGCCGTTCTCTGACAACGGTCAAACACAAAGGTGTAACTTAGCACGATCTCTGTGAAAATGATTTCCTTTCTGAGATAGGATTCCACCAAAGCGGTCGCGATCTAGGGGGCTGACTTAAGTGGTTGTTAAACAACTTCTCCTGTGGCCAGTTTCCTGTGGCCAGAGAGGATCGGAAGTTTCTGACACTAGGATTGGTTGATTTTGCGTATCACAGAATGTACAAGGAAGGTATGTTGACATATATAACCAAATTGTTTCAACATGTTGTTAGATATTGAATTAAAATGCCATGATAAATGTCCATGTTACGCATCACTAACCATGTGACATGGCAATCATTAATGTATTTCTAATATTTAAGTGTGATTTGAAAGATCTGTTGGTGCTAGACTTTCTATATGTTTAATTTGATATCTTGAATTGAAGACTGTTTAATACCTTAGATTGTCTCGTTATTAAATAATTGTATTTATGAATGTACTTTGTTTAAGATTTTTTTCCTTCGTATATATTAAATTGTAAAGACAAACGGATCGTTAAAGTTTTGAACTTCAGCTTATTAAAAAGCGTAAATAAAACACAGTGCATTAAATATATAAAAATAGGGCTTATCCAAATATCACGCTTGTAGCCGGCAAGGGGTATTTTGAATAGACGCTTTTTATAGATAAAACGCAATTAAGTAAAATAGAAAAATGTAGAAAAAAAATGCCACTTGTTTACATAAGTTTGAGGGCTAATCGACCAGTAGAGTGCGAGACCTGTGCCCATGCCTGACTGAAATGTCTGAGTAGATCCACCGATGCACAGCGGATCAGCTTTTAGAACTTCGTACATTAGGTGTGGGTGACCTCTTATAATCTAAAGTGTCAAGTGTAACCAGTATCTGAAGGCCCAACGCTTTTGAGGGCGTGAGTGGCCAGCGTCAGCACCACCATAGTGGGACAACGTAACCTGCCTCTCTAACACGACCCTTAGGTTTATAGTCGAAAGGCTACGGTCCACAGGAGACTGTGAACCCTTGTAACATTGACCAGGGATGTTCCAGAAGGATAAAATAGCACCAGTTGAAGCACGTACTGTTCTCAGCCTAAGTATTCTTCATTTGGCCACAAGCACCGGGACACTTGTCAACAGGATCGGGCGGGAATGCAAGGTGAAGAAATCGTACATAAACGTAAAACAAAAAAAGCATTCTATTACAAAAGTAAAAATAACTACAGGTATTTGTTACATTTAACTCAACCATAAATAAGACATGGCTATGCAAACAATTACCGCTTAATTTAAACGTGTCCGGGCTAGGAAAATGTGTGGGCGACTGTTCTGAGACAGGAAAAATTAATGATAGCTGGGTCTGCGCATGTGTAAAGAAGTAATATGCGATCTACCGCAAAAGAACAGGTTTTTTTTAATCATTACGTCATGTACTGACACATGTACTCGTCAAAACGCGACGTCAGTTGCTGTTTGGTTCAAAATGGACGTCACAAGAGAAAACCAAAAATTTTACGTCTTCACAAGGCTGCAGCTCGGAGATGAATTGAAGAAAATTTATGACGATATATTTGGTGTATATGCAGATCTAGCTGTACCATATAACACATGTGCCAGGTGGGTCAGAGAATTTAAAGATGGAGGAAAGCTGCTAAATGATAAGCCACGTCCAGGAGCACAAAAATCGAAGGTGAACGAGACTATGGTTGAGAATGTAAAAAAACAACAACAGATAGACAATGATCCTAATATTTCTGTTCGTGAAATAAGTTCTGGGTTAGATGTTTCTATTGGTACTGTCCATTAAGTGTTAGATGAAGTATTGGGGTTGGGAAAGATTTCTGGAAGATGGGTACCCCACGTCTTGACGCCAGAACAGAAGAAAGACCGGGTTGCTTGTGCCAGGCAGCTATTAGACATGTTCGAACCCAATGGACCTAAACGAATAACAGATGTAGTCAATGGAGATGAAACTTGGATATACTTTTACGGGATCCTGAACAAACGCTCTAACATGATGTGGCTGGCAAAAATTAACCCCAGACCCGTGGTTTGTAAACCAGGTTAAGAGTAGGAAGAGGCTTTTTACAATATTTTTATCCACGAAGGTCCGGTGGCTGTAGACGTTCTACCAGAAAAAGCAACTATGGCTGGTAAATATTACAGAGAAAATTTACTGCCTCAAGTCGTTTCTAAATTGAATGACAGCCGCCCAATCACCGGAGCCGCTAGAATTATGATTTTGCATGTCAATGCCAGTGCCCATAAAACAGGGGCCCTAACTCAGAACCTGCCAAAGTACCGGATTGCAACTTTCCCGTCTATAGTCCTGACCTAGCACTTTGCGACTTCTGGGGTTTTTTTCCAAACTGAAAAAAACTTTTAGCTGGAAACAAATACGACCGTTCCCAAGACCTGTCAAAAGCAGTAAATTCAGAGTTACGGAGGATACCTAAAGAAGGGTATCGGGTAGCACGGTTGTTATTATCCTTATTTAAGCGAAAACTTATGGACCGCAAGATGATGTCAGCGTTCAATCGAAAACTGGTAAGGGTCCTGAAATATTAACTAAATTTCAAATTTAAGTAATTTTGGAATAAATGATATTTCATAATTTAATTTCTTGCAACTTTATACAAATAAGTTTACAGTACTTCGAACGAAACCTAAAGAAAGTGAACGACCGAACAAGGATAAAGCATAATAATGATTCTAAGAGACTAGAAATAATATAATTAAGGAAACATTTGAGATAGATAACAGATAATAGAAGTAAAGCATACTCTCCTGTGCCCTTTTAGCTTACAACGATTTTACCACATCCCGCATCATTACTTCCATTCACCACTTATCCCACGGGTATCGTATTTGCTACAGGGCTTCACGTTCTCCGGCAAAATATACCAATTATTTGTGTTCATTAAAAAAAATTGCAGCTTACATACCAAAACAACCCCTGGTAATAAAAGTATGTCTCTCTCTCTCACTCCTCTCCTCTCTCTCTCTCCTCTCTCTCTCTCTCTCTATATATATATATATATATATATATATATATATATATTGAACATATTTCTTTAGTCTGAATTGTACTTACATGCTATGATACTTTAATGACGTTATTATTGTACAAGAAACTGTAAAATTCGCTGTCACGTATCGATTGTTGGACTTCATATAGTCCAATAAACCAGTGATAATTGGCCCGGAAATGTACACAAACATGATTCTCCATATGTTAAAACTTAGTAAAATAGGTGACACAAAAGACAATGAGCAAAGATGTGTAATAAATGATATTAAAAAATGCCTTTTTGAAGTGACATCTATGACACTACAGGCACACATTAACGTAACTAGATAAGCGTGTGCAAAGCGTATGAAAACTGTTCATTGATCCTTGCTTACAAATAAAAGCAAAATTAAAATTGTTTAAAGATATGTGTACGTGATCTGAAAAATCTAATTACTAACTGACTGACTTAATGCCAGTCTGTAAAATGAAAAATTTGAAAGTCTATGTATAATCTTTATGAAGACGGGTAAAAATATTACATATATGATTCACTCTATTAAGGCGATGTTTTATAGAAAAAAAATAAACACATCGTCTTGAGTTAAAATACAAATAATGAAAAAATGTCCCCTTATATAATAACGATCAACGTGTACAGTGACACACAGATAAGCAATAATATTGATATTGCGGTTTATAAATCAAACTGCAGCCAATATCCCCTGAGCTTCATGTGTATCCTTGCCAAATAGTTATCTATAGACTAATCAAGCATATACTGTCTCAGTTAAATGATTAAAGAATGACCAATGCAAAAAGACGAACGAGCGAATTGTGCTACAATTTTAAACTGTATTTAATTCATGCAAACAATGACAAAATATTACTTATACAGTTGTTATAGTTTTGAACTGTCATGTTACCGGTTCATAGCCAATAGAAAAATATAAATGCGACGTTAAAGAGGAAATTGTTCTCTGACATGTTGATGAATGAATACAAATTTGCTTTTTAGTCGCAGAAGTGGAATAATACATGTGCACAAACCACACGCGCGCGCACAGAGAGAGAGAGACAGAGAGAGACAGACAGACAGAGAGAGACAGAAAGGGACAGACAGAGAGACACAGAGACAGAGAAAGAAACAACAAACAACCCTGCTACAAAGCGAATGATTTTTACATGCATAGACATACGAGAACCAACATAAACACAAGAAATATTCCGGATAAACAGGAGAAAATTACAGATAAGTAAACAGTTTCTTTCGACGCATCTACTTCGATGACATACTAATGGTGAGTTCGAGGACAAGCTGTCACTAACACTTCCAATTAAATGTTGTTATTGCGGAGGCCGCTTACTTCTTCTGCTGTAGCAACAACACATTTGTTGACATTTTTATCGACATAAACATTTGTCAAGACATTGCCAGGCCCCATCAGTAGCAGCAAAAAAAATAACTTCATGGAGTTTTAACTTTAACTTCATAACACAGTTTAATTAAGCATAAACGTTAAATATGACATACATGTGCTTTCGAACTGAGATATGGCAAAATGTCTACCTTTAAACTCAATCTAAATAACAGTTTGTTGACAAGATTCTGGGACTGTAAACTCTTGGTTTTCCTTCAAAAGTCATTCACACAATGTTGATACCAACATTTTACGTATTTTTTTTACAATGAAACAACCTAAAGTCATTCACACAATGTTGATATCAACATTTTACGTATTTGTTTTACAATGAAACAACCTAACTAAAACGTTTCAACATACGATATATATATCCGAATATTGAAAATTTATCTGTAAAACCTTTGTCATAAACTATTTTCACTGAACTTGAACGTTGAGAATGGAGCCGCTGGAATTAACTCAGCGTCATTGTCACCTTAGAATCCTTAGACATTATAAGACAACACAGGCGCAGATTTCCCAGAAGTTCTACAGGTCGCACTGAAATCCACCATACAGTTTAGTGGCCTAATGAATAAGACGATTAATATACCAGTATCAGTAATAACATTTTATACGTTGAAAACGACATGCGATTTATAAATTATACGTACACAACATTTTGATCGCGACCTTGGTGCGCACACCAAGTAAATAAACGTCGAAAACTTGTAAACTGAAACAGATATCAACACAGTATCTGTTAATGTTGTCAAATAAAGGTAAAATCTGGTAGAATCTAGCAGACTCAGGCAGAAAAAAGAAAAGCTTTTGAAAATGGTTAACAAGTTATGGATACAATGAATGGTCCCTTTGAAAGTAATTATTGGTGCCCTAGATTTGGGCGAGACATGATTTCCAGTGAGTGAACCTTATCTTTTGATGAAATAATCACACAATTTTGTCAGAGACGAATATGTCTTCATACTTATTTAATATTTAGACAGTATACAAATGTTCAGAACGTTCAGAAAGATCATGCGGATCGGGAGGTCGTGGGTTCGAACCCCGGCCGGGTCATACCAAAGACTTTAAAGTTGGTAGTAGTGGCTTCCCTCCTAACGCTCGGGGCTACGGGGACAGCATTACGCCTGACTCGTCGGTGTCAGTATAATGGACCGGCCGGGTTCAGTCCCTGGGCACCTCATAAGTGCCCCTGTGCTGTAATGATAGAAATGTCGCTGCGCAGTATCGGCAAAAGTGCCGGCTAATCCCAATCCCAATCCCTCAGAAAGATCAAGATGTGAAATCAAACTTTACACTGAGCTAGAGGCGCGCCTCTGGTCAGCCGGAAGATAAGTCCGTCGCAAAGACCGGGATTAGCTTTTTAAGCTACATAACAATTTCAACAAAAGGAAAATCTGGCGAAAGGGAAGAAAACTTTCCTTAACTTAAACAAATATTGTGCTCACTATATTTCGGACACCAGTTTTGTTTTGTTTACATATAACCATGACTATGCATCAATGTAATTACTAGGATCTGTCGAATTATAAACTGTTATATGTACCCACTTAAAAGATGTGTGCAAGTTTGAACTATTACGTAAGTGCAAATTCAAAAATTGTTATTCTTCATAAACAAGTGTTCTTTTCCACTTCACTAAAAGGTCAGTATTCTTTAATCCTCTATGGCACCTGGCCATAATAAGAAGAATATCAATATTATAATCAACGTAAGGATGCGCAGGGAAGAAGATAATATCGCTAAAAGTTACATATTACAATCAACGTAAGGATGCGCAGAGAAGAAGATAATATCGCTAAGAGTTACATATTACAATCAACGTAAGGATGCGCAGGGAAGAAGATAATATCGCTAAAAGTTACATATTAAAATCAACGTAAGGATGCGCAGGGAAGAAGATAATATCGCTAAAAGTTACATATTAAAATCAACGTAAGGATGCGCAGGGAAGAATATAATATCGCTAAAAGTTACATATTATAATCAACGTAAGGATGCGCAGGGAAGAAGATAATATCGCTAAAAGTTACATATTAAAATCAACGTAAGCATGCGCAGGGAAGAAGATAATATCGCTAAGAGTTACATATTAAAATCAACGTAAGGATGCGCAGGGAAGAAGATAATATCGCTAAAAGTTACATATTATAATCAACGTAAGGATGCGCAGGGAAGAAGATAATATCGCTAAAAGTTACATATTAAAATCAACGTAAGCATGCGCAGGGAAGAATATAATATCGCTAAGAGTTACATATTACAATCAACGTAAGGATGCGCAGGGACGAAGATAATATCGCTAAAAGTTACATATTAAAATCAACGTAAGGATGCGCAGGGAAGAAGATAATATCGCTAAGAGTTACATATTAAAATCAACGTAAGGATGCGCAGGGAAGAAGATAATATCGCTAAAAGTTACATATTATAATCAACGTAAGGATGCGCAGGGAAGAAGATAATATCGCTAAAAGTTACATATTAAAATCAACGTAAGCATGCGCAGGGAAGAATATAATATCGCTAAGAGTTACATATTACAATCAACGTAAGGATGCGCAGGGACGAAGATAATATCGCTAAGAGTTTCATATTACAATCAACATAAGGATGCGAATGGAAGAAATAATATCGTTACGAGTTACATATTACAATCAACGTATGGAAGAAGATAATATCGCCAAGTGTTACATATTACAATCAACGTAAGTATGCGCAGGGAAGAAGATAATATCGCTAAAAGTTACATGTAAAAATCAACGTAAGGATGCGCAGGGAAGAAGATAATATCGCCAAGAGTTACATATTACAATCAACGTAAGGATGCGCAGGGAAGAAGATAATATCGCTAAGAGTTTCATATTACAATCAACATAAGGATGCGTATGGAAGAACAAAATATCGCTACGAGAAAACAAAAATACAGAAAATGTTCTCCTCTTATTATAGATGTGGATAAAGTTATGTGTTTGAAACAGGGATGCTAAAAAAGGAATTGTAACAGACATAACGGTTTTCTTTCAAAGAATTCAAATTAAGTTGATCCACATAATCTAGCATGGTCTGATATGTCACCAGGAAACTGTCTACTACTGTAACGTATTCGATGCACATCTAGAAGTCTCGTAGATTATATTGATAATTCATCAAAGGTCATGTGAGTGTACTCTACTAGAGCTTATAGTGCTTTGATTAAAACAGCTAGGGCTGTTACATCATCAGAAACTTAATGAAAATGTACCTACGTCAAACATGTTTTCCTCGTTATAACGAAATTACACCGCTCCTTTATTTCTGACTTTTTAATCTAAGCTACAAAACAAAAATGACCTATTCTGGGTTTTCTCTTTGATTTTATTAAGTCAGGTCAAAATCAATAGAAGACTGGTATTTTCTAATAAATTCATCTCGATACGAAACATATTTTCAATTTATATTACTATTTTTATTTCTAAAGAAATTACGGTTCATTCATTCGAGGAATTATCAAACAAACTCACAAAGGGGATTAATTTGTGCATATTAAGTAGACGTATGCGAGTAGGGAATTAATAACATATCTGCAATCTTTAAAATGATCTTTAAAATGCTTTCTGATTTGCTTCATATTTCCTTTAAACAATTTTATAAAACACGAAAATTAGTAAAAATATTAGTAGAAACGTGCATAAAGCGATTCGATTTTTAAAGCGGTTTCATCCTTTTCATCTCTAAACAGTAGACTTAGATTAAAAAATACTATTAAACATGGACCTTGAGAACGCTCAATTAAGGAAAACCATTTGATTGTAATATATTCAAGTCCAGTAAAAGTGAAATATTAACAGCAATAATCCGATAAGTCACTTAAATAAAAAGACTGGGTAATTTTCATGTCGCAGACATTATTTACCGACTGGTATTACTATCCTTCGATAGGATATGAAAGATGTATGCATGAACTTACTTCGTATATTTTTAACGTCACACATGGTGTTTAAGTTGTGAAGGGAACTAATGGTGCAGGATGAGGCGTGAATATTGCGAGCTGAAAGGGCCCAAGAGACCGAGGCATAATGATGCGGAATGAGGCGTGAATATCGTGAGCTGAAAGGGCCTTAGAGACCGAGGCATAATGATGCGGAATGAGGCGTGAATATCGTGAGCTGAAAGGGCCTTAGAGACCGAGGTATAATGAAAACTATCAGCTGAAAGGGCCCAAGAAACCGAGGCATAATGATGCGGGATGAGGCGTGAAAATTGTGAGCTGAAAGGGCCCAAGAGTCCGAGGCATAATGATGCGGGATGAGGCGTGAATATTATGCGCTGAAAGGGCCCAAGAAACCGAGGCATAATGATGCGGGATGAGGCGTGAATATTGTGCGCTAAAAGGGCCCAAGAGTCCGAGGCATAATGATGTTGGATGATGCGTGAATATTGTGAGCTGAAAGGGCCCAAGAAACCGAGGCATAATGATGCGGGATAAGGCGTGAATATTGTGCGCTGAAAGGGCCCAAGAGACCGAGGCATAATGATGCGGGATGAGGCGTGAATATTGTGAGCTAAAAGGGCCCAAGAGACCGAGGCATAATGATGTTGGATGAGGCGTGAATATTGTGAACTGAAAGGGCCCAAGAAACCGAGGCATAATGATGCGGGATGAGGCGTGAATATTGTGAGTTGAAAGGGCTTAAGAGTCCGAGGCCTAATGATGTGGGATGAGGCGTGAATATTGTGAGCTGAAAGGGCCCAAGAGACCGAGTGAAAGGGCCCAAGAGACTGAGGCATAATGATGCGGGATGAGGCGTGAATATTGTGAGCTGAAATGGCCCAAGAAACATAGGCATAGTTATGCGGGTCGAGGCGTGAATATTGTGCGTTGAAATGGCCCAAGAGACCGAGGCATAATGAGGCGGGATGAGGCGTGAATATTGTGCGTTGAAACGGCTCAAGAGACCGATGCATAATTATGCGGGATGAGGCGTGAATATTGTGCGTTGAAATGGCTCAAGAGACCGATGCATAATTATGCGGGATGAGGCGTGAATATTGTGAGTTGAAATGGCTCAAGAGACCGATACATAATTATGCGGGATGAGGCGTGAATATTGTGAGTTGAAATGGCTCAAGAGACCGATGCATAATGATGCGGGATGAGGCGTGAATATTGTGAGCTGAAAGGGCACAAGAGACCGATGCATAATGATGCGGGAGGAGGCATGAATATTGTGAGCTGAAAGGGCTTAAGAAACCGATGCATAATGATGCGGGAGGAGGCGCGAATATTGTGAGCTTAAAGGGCTCAAGAGACCGAGGCATACTATTCTACTTGTTCTGTCACAAACTTGCGCTCATTTATCTTGATTAAGTCCTCCCAGGAGTCATAAAGGTTTTTAAATCTTGTTATGTCTGTATTGTCTTTAAAATATGATAAAATGAGGAGAAATGGATGCAGCGTTTAAAAAGAACGACTGGCGATTCTTGCGGTAATCCAGCGTTTTTATCACCATATAACAAGACTTCGCCTATATAACCCTATGTAAATGCGAGAAAACAACGAAAGATAAGTAAGATTTATGTACGACTATTTTAAAAAACTGTTACGCTAGCATAACAATATGTTATGGTTGACCTCCAAGCGAGTGCTACGCATATATAAAAAATGAAGTTATATCAATAGTAAATGAGAGATACCTGATAATAATGGCAGAAAGATTTTTTACTACTTTGTTTCCAATAAAACACTATGATTATAGTATTTGTTACAACCGTATTATTGTCATAGAAGGCAACGTAAGTAATAAGGAGATGTCGCCATTTTTAATTAAAGGCATGCAGCTCGGCACAATGAAAATGCATGATATTTTCAGTTTTACAGACTAAAAGAGAGACACTTTGCTCTATATATTTAAATGAAACCTTTTTTTTCAAAATTATGCCACACGTTTTTTATTTTATGGTTTACAAAAATTTTTGGTCAAAGTGTCCGTAAGGCGGTCGAAAAAAAAAATAAAAAAAAATCCATCCCCGGCCCGTTATATTTGTAACCCCACAGTGTGCCCTCAACGTAATACTCCAATCCACTCGGAACTCCTCGGGTAATTTCGTCATCTACGTAATCACCTCGGAAATAATGCGGTCGCCGCCATATTGACGAACTACTTCCAAAATGGCAATCGTACCTACTCGGCTATCTCCGGCAAGCTTCGACTATAGACATCACCGAAGCGTGATCCGAGTGCATGAATGGTAATAACTGGTATATTACACTTTTACCAAATCCTGTTGGTAATATACATACAGTATCAACTAAGTTAGAAATATTCTTCAACGAAGCAATCTGCTCTTCTTTCAAGGAGTGTTGAATCTCCATTATATCTAACGCGTACTGCATGCACTTTGAAAAGTCAGCCATCTTTGTTTACATAATGCAATGAGAAGTTATTCGCCGGGGCAAATCACCAACTGGTGTATTCATACAATTACATACGAGGCATTATCTCCGAAGCTTGCCGGAGATCGCCGAGTAGGTACGATTGACTCCAATAGTTTCGATAGTTTTCGGCTCGTTTTCATAGGGTCGGAAATTATTAATGAAAAAAAGAATCGTCGATTTCGATTTTATTTTTTTTCGATTTCTTGAAAAAATAGGTCCGCCGGTTTTGTAAACCATTTTATATAAAAGAAGTGGCCTTATTGGCCACAGTGGTGAATATGTCAGTCAAACCATGCTCATATTGAAGTTCATGTAAACAGCAGTTATGTGAATTAAGCTACTTACGACATTTTCACATCTGCACAACAAGGCGTAACTTCGGCCTATAATCTAAGCACAAACAGCGCAAACAAATTTGTGTCAGTACTCAATAGTATACTGAAAATGCTAATGCCGAAAATGGGCGCTTACTTATTTGGACTTATTTACCCTCGCCGTTAATTATATAAATTATTTTGCGAGCACGATTGGGGGCATAACCAACAGTTAGATAAGGGTAACGTGTCCTTGTTAAATGACCCCCCACCCCTCATCATGATGGGGAACAAGTACACCGAGATTGAAGTAAAATCTGACAAGAATGGACCTTAACAATAGGGTTCACCTATTTTATAAAGCGAAGTCACATGCTTCAATTCAATTTCGAGACATGCGGCACTAATCGAATATCAAAAGCATAAAACCCTATATCTTTTATTGGCGTAGCTGTCTCCCTGTCTGTCTAACCCACTTAGGATATACTGAGAGATGCTAACGCAAGGCAAGCACATGTGAAAATCAAAGCGGTCAACAATGGAAGTAAGTACCAATTGCATCACCAAGCTAATCTTTATCAGAAACGCAACGACATATACACACATTGTGTACAAAAAGTCTGCCGCTACATCTGAAGACTATGTTCTTCACAGGGATAGTAAATATAGCAACAGTCAGAACTCTTCGGCAATGACCGCCCCTCCATGTTCTGCCAAGACAGTCCCAACAAAGTTATGTGTAGGTTACAAAGTTTAAATTAGATCTATCTTAAAGGAAATGTAACATCACTGGGTTATATATGGTATATCGAATGGTAGTATTTCTGCAATTCTTCAGTCAGTTGACAATGTAAACAAATTTTATAGACAACTACTTTTAATCTTTTTGATCTAATGACACATAAAGCTAAATAAAATTATGGCATGCTTGATTTTATGGGAACTATACAAGGTGCGCTGTATGATTTACGAAAGTAGAAACAGTATTACCCCTTGTTAAGTTTAAACAGTGACACATTTTGTTAGAACAAATCTACAAATGTATAAATATATAAATGTATAATCCTTGGGTGTCCTAGTTCGTACAATCTTTTTAACTTAACCGATCACTATTTGTGTTAATTTAAATTTTAGTCCATATATGTCACGGCGACAAATAAAACGTTAGACGTTTACTATTAAAACAACTTAAAGGTTCAAGGTATTTCTACAGCAACACTCGAGAAATGCAAACATTAATACTTGCATAACACGTTCACACCCGTATTAATGTGTGTCTGTTACTATAAAAATAAGAAACATCCATTTAAAATAAATAAATATTATGTATAAACATTTCTATGTTTATGCTGACATTATTCATTCGCACTGCTGGCAACATGATGACATTAGATGACTTCTTTTTAAAATAACACAATATCATATGGCATGGATTCAATTATCTAAAAGGCAGTGCTGGCATTTTGTTCACATTAGTTCATTTTTTTTTATAATTACATATTCCTTACTACATTAAAAGGTTTCAATTCTGCTAGCAATAAATGTTATTTTTTTGTCTTAAATGCGACATTCAAACATCTGCTGCCGCGAGTTGCCGAATGAAATATAGAAACAATTAAACCTACGTATATTTAGTTAAATAACTTACACCCTCTGTTCTCACTTTCCATTAGTTATATCTTATACAAGAAGGCGTTATATATAGGGATTACTGTTTTTCATTCTATAGTGTAGGATGCCCTTTTTCATATATATTCTGACATTTAAGGTTAAAGTCACATAAACTAAAATAATCTAAATTTAAAAGAAATACCATTAACACCTTTCAACTAAGCTGAATTTACGAGAACTCAAATCAACTTTCAAATGATTTTATTTGAGTTTTATATACCTGTATGAAACACAATTTTAAAAAAACAACACTTATAAGCTTTCTTCTATTTACATGGCAATTTTTAATATGTCAGACATGGTTTTCAAAAGAAACTCGCCCTTATTAATCAATTCACTATTTATTATTTCCTTACTGGAAAATAACAAACATACATTTATTTGTTTAAGATAAAAGCTAGTGTATTAGCAAAATGCGCATATGAACAATAAACCTTAAACTATATCTCTCGAGTGAGCAAAGCAGTTACCAATTAATTTAATACAAACTGTATATCCTAGCTAAGACGTATTCACTAATACTGATATGACCTTGGCATATCGTCGTATTCACAAAAACAGTTATCTTGACTTTTTCAGGCCTAACTTCTACTTCTAAGCGCTACAAACATAAGGCAAAATCGACATCTGAATATAATAACCATGCTATTATATGTACTTTTTACTGTTATTTTAGCAATCTCGCTCTACTTAAAGCATGTCAAGAAACTGACAAACCAAAGCCTGTTCTAGATGTTAAGATTACAGATCTAACTTGAACACTCACAAGAACGCTGGTCAGAAGAGGGAATATGTCAGAAATGACAGCCTGGTTAACGGAAACCCGTGATGTTAACAACCAACGCTCACACCAATTGTGACTATAACACTCAATTCCAATTACGATGGAACATAAAACAAGGTTAGACACTGTCCTTCTACAACCAGTTGATCGGTAGGGTTTGTATCACTTATGTGGAAAAATATGAAGAGTAATTTATTTGCTACACCTTTTATCGTTGGGCTTGATATAGTTTTAGAGGTAAATTGTGAAATATACTAAATCAACTTAAGATAAAATGATTTTCCGCGTAAAACCTTTTGTTTACTCCAGTACAGATATTTGTATTTTCTTTTTGAAAAACAAGCATTAAATGTTTATTGATTGCATTGATTTTTATCATTTTTAAATATGTTAATAATTAATTATTTTTCGCAATCAATAATATATCATGCGACTAACTACATGTATATAAAGATATCATGATAGCTATTTATACTGACAGAAAGCACGAAGTGGATCGTAAAATCTGGAAAAAAATTAAAACAGGCCAAAGTCCAATGCTTGCGATTGCCAAATGACCCTACAACACTGCAAAAGACAGTCAATGAAAACTGTGGACGGAATAAAACTCTCGTATTATGACATTGACTTTTAAAGTAGCAACTTGAGTTTCTCGTATGTCCTCTTGGAACATTAAAATTTTAGCAAACGAAAAAAAACAACAACAATTTGGTTGAAAGTCGCATTTTGACCTTGGTTTTCAAGGAAGCGACCACGGAGTTTATTTTGTCTCGTCTACATGAGATGCTCACTAAGGACACCGTCTTTATCTCCAAGTTGGTGACCGAAATCTTGCAAGGGATACGTTACTTTTTTAATGATTTGATGAGTGAAACTTCTATTCACAGCATTAATGGGACGGACAGGGATTTGCTTATATGCAGTTGTAGTCCAATATACCACAGCATTCTTTGATTCCTATGCAATGTTTCTCCTATTGGTTTTATTGTTTGTTTATTGGGTTTATCGTCCCACCAACAGTATTTCAGTTATCTGGAGACGGTGTCCACTTGAAGCAGATATCGTGCTGCCTTCACTGTGTATAGCATGCCGTGAACACATGACATGATACCACACCCAGTCACATTGTCCTGACACCGGGCCAACCAGTCGTGGAATTACCCTTATATTTGCTTGAGCATTAGCAAAGGAGCTATACCACCACCATTTTTTACGACTTTGGTATGTCGCGGCCCGGGATCGAACCCGGAGCCTCCCGTACCTGGAGCCGACGCTCTGCCGATTGCGCTACCAGGTCCGGTCCTATTGGTTTTAAATGTTCTTAAAAAACAGATATAACGTTTAAAAATATTTTTTTCTTTACATCGTTTTAAACACGAATCTTTCAATATTTGGCTTAAAATAAATATTAACCATAATTGTGAAACTTATTCTGTTTGTGGCATTTAAAAACACATTCGACTTGAAGTGCAATTCAGTGCACATCTTATAACTGGCATGATAAATTTTGTCACTGATAAGGCCAAACAGATCTTACTAGCACTTCATTTTGACAACTGTCTAATAGAATATGTATGAGTCTTCATTTGAAAAAAGTTTAATAGTAAGAAATTGTTTTGATTGTAAAATGAGGAATCGAGTCGAGAACTTGATGCTAACAACAGGTAGATATATCCAGCGCACTAACGAGTCAGTTTCGAGGTTCTGTATATATATATATATATATATATATATATATATATATATATATATATATATATATATATATATATATATATATATATATATAAACAAAAAAAAACAACAAAAAAACACTCGATATAAATTCGAGTGATTAAAAGAATAATAAAACGGTATTTACATTCTACAGAATAACTATGTTCAGACAAATAATGCTAGCAAAATGCTTATTTATTGATTTGGGTTTACGGCACATCGACACTTAACAGGTCATACGGCGCTGAAACAAAATGCTTATTTATTTATTTGGGTTTACGGCACATCGACACTTAACAGGTCATACGGCGCTGAAACAAAATGCTTATTTATTTATTTGGGTTTACGGCACATCGACACTTAACAGGTCATACGGCGCTGAAACAAAATGCTTATGAAATCAATAAACTTGAAAACAAGCACAAGGCTTTGCTAAAAATAATGTTTATCTCTCTAGAATACACGGGAAAACTGAGTTACCTCAGCATCATAATTACGCATCAATGTCGTTCACGTATGCATGAAAGTAATGAAAGTAATAACAAAATAAAAGTCATCCGCAAACTCACAAAAAAATGCAAACGGAAGACAGGCGGTCAACACGTGTATGACTTTCCAAACACCCCTCTGGTGAATAATATAACTTACTAGTACAACTGGCAGAGATATGGTAGTGAATAAACATGCATACAGTTCGATTTTAAATTCGATATTAAAAACTGACTTTGGAATAGCAAACATGCCTATACAGTTAATACTAACTGAACTGCGAAGATATGTGCTCAATTATAATCAAGAAAACTGATGTTTCTTTTAAATCTGTCTTACCAAAAACAAGAGAACATAGGTTTACAAAGATATTT
This sequence comes from Sinonovacula constricta, assembly GCA_007844125.1. Classification (NCBI taxonomy): domain Eukaryota; kingdom Metazoa; phylum Mollusca; class Bivalvia; order Cardiida; family Solecurtidae; genus Sinonovacula; species Sinonovacula constricta. The sequence goes on along the minus strand of CM017557.1, from coordinate 46,999,091 downwards.
ACATCTTCCATTTGTATTGCGTGAAATAATGATAAAATAATGATAAAATTGCCATTTACTAGTAAATGTCGATATTCCACGTTTGTTCGAAGCTACAATCAACCCGTCTGCCCGGTTACAATACGGATACCCAAATTTTCCCATTTTAATATTGGCAAATTTATAAAAAAAAAAAATGTCCTTTCAAAAACTAAGTATAAAAAAATAAAATAAGTGTTTACAATAATAAACAATGTGTTGTCAACCATTTAAAGACTGCACAACAAACAAAAAAACTGTTGCCTGCGATTAACGCACCAAGAAGGTGCAGCATGCAAATCCTGGTTGAATGATTTAATGATTTTGCGTTCTGGTTCAGAAAGTTTTACTAGCATTAACGTTGATGAGAATAGCGGTCCTAAAATCCATTTTATATTACCTACGCGATAAATATGTTTTTATATATATAATAATTAACAATATTTTCGGATCATCGTGGGCTGCTACAAGTAGACGAAAGTTACTGCGGTATTAACGATGCGAAACTTGTTCTACAAACGTATCGTTTAACCAATACAATCTTCCAAAATTATATGCTTTTTCGGGAGAAATGGAAAATGTATCCACAAACACAAGTTTTTCTATCTTAACAAAAACCCACGACGAATTCTTATTCTGTCCATTTATAGACACAATGACAAGAACACATTGAGAAATAATTCCTATAAACGAGGCAAAATTGGAGATCGGTTAACAATTCCTTCCAGCCCATCTACTTCGATGACAACTAACTGGTGAATTCGGGGACAGTCACATTTCTCTTTTAATTAAAAGCAGCTTTTGCGGAGGCCTTTTAAATCTTATCCTGTAGCAGACAACACAGTAGTTGACAATGTCAGCAACTTATTTATCAAGACGTTCTCCGATCCATCAGTATTGACTAACCAAATGAGACCACGTGTAATGTACATTATATCGTAACTGCAGTTACGGCGCCCTAATTTTTAAAATAGTATAAGGACAATACAGTTTAAAGCAGGGCATAATAAAAAAGCATATTTCTCAAGACAATGATACATTTATTACAAAGCATGACTACTTTATTGTTACTGTTCGTATCAGGTAAAATAAATCTCTGTCTTAGTCGATTTAAAATTCAATTTATTTCGATTGATTTCATCATGCCAGGTAGATATTGAATGTGATTGCGTAGATAATAAAAACAACAACAAAAACAACACAAAAACATCAACAAAAGCATGAGTAAGCAAAACGCTAAAGAAAAAAAAACTTATCTTGGTTATACTGATGTGTATATTTGTGTCGTTAATGCATACGTGTCAACAACATGAAATGCAGAAACAGAGAACGAAAGTTACAAAGAAGCAGGGAACAAGACAATCAAACAAACGAACGAGCGAAATTGGCTTGACAATATAAAACTTCGTAAACATGTGAACATAAACTGTCGTGCCCTTTTTTAATATCCCGAGACATGTTACTGATTTTATTACATTAAATATATTTTAAACGTTCTTGAATTCTAATCTACACCGTTACACTAAACTTGTTAAAAACAAAAGAAACAACATAACCTGCAAATTGAGTAAGAAAACTTTCACAGCTAAGAACAACACGATTCGTCGCCGCGCAAACAAACCAATCAGCCATGCTGGAGCAGCTGTGCTTATAATATTGGTAGCAGTTAGTTTAATCTAGGGGAAGGTTTGTTCAATCTGTGGTCACTTACGCCGCAACGTCCCTCATGCTTAAGATTTTGGGCGCCGTAAACATCTAACATTAATATTCACGAAGTATCAGTTACCTGATAAATAGCTCCTGAAATTATGAGTCAGAAAAAAATATGGTAAAAACGTTACCGAATCTGTTAAAGGTCACTTTAGATGGTTGAAATTGATGCACTTGGCAGTGATTTCATTCAGGCCATCAGGCCTTATTAATGGACCATACCTTTTGTCAATGAAAGAAATGTTGCAGGTGGTATGTATTTGGGGTGAAATACTTATCACACATTAAAATAAATTATAAAAAGAAGTTAACTAAATAAACTCAAGGTTCGAACCATTTCTTAGCATTGAACAAATATAGGTAATTGTAGGTACATGATTCGAAATAAAAATATAGTCAATGCCAGCTTAAAGGTGCTTAAGATTTTAGATTTGAAATATAAAATTATTTCTGACACCATCTTGACTTGGTAAAAAAACAAAACATGTATACAACCGAGTTTATTCTTGCAATAAAAATCGATTTGCTTAAGTTTCCTAAGCGAGACGATAAATGCGCATGTTAATAATATATGCCCAATGTGAGATATGTTATTGGCAAATTGTCCGATAATAACATCGGTGATAAAGTATGCCTGTCGATGAATATAAACTCTCTTACAAGAGATGTTTACTTTTAAAAAATACGAGTACACACATACATCAGGAGTTTTAGGAGAATTATCAAATTTGGAACGCAGCTGCAAGCTTGTATGTCACTGAAAACTGATATAATTATAAAGAATACATGAAAAGAGGATTATCATTTTGCAAAATTTAATGTGAATCATATGAGCCGTCAATGCAGAAACAACAATGTGTATTAACTTACATCATGATTAGTGGATTTTTAATTCCTATTAATTATATGGGGAGGATAATTAATTTAAATTAGTAAAACATGTTGTTCTTAACATTCTAGCTTGATGTACAATTGTACTTTTTTCTCACTAAAACTACATTATACTTTAATCCTCCAGTGACACGTGAGCAAATTACTAATGTGACTAACACATAATACGATCAATGTAACAAGAAGTTGGGAAGAACATCTGTCGCTGTCAATTACCGATATTTAGAGAAATGTTAACACGTCAGGACAATTTAAATAAAAGCTTTTGTTTTGGGTCGTTTTTGAACACTGTTACTTACAAACAGCAAAACATATCTTTTAGTAACAATAAGAAATACTCTTGTATCTGATCTGCTGGGTTCATATAGCCATAGAGGTCATCTGGAAATGTGCGGTTTTGGTTCCGGTGTATTAGATGAACATCTTGAAACCTCGTAGCCTTATAGGTAATAATGATAATTCATCAAAGGTCGTGTAATTTTGTTCTACCAGAACTTAATAGTAGAGTATAAACAAACATCAAAGTTGTGGGTCTGGAAATCATGAAATCGTGCCATTCTCTTATTTGTTATCTTGTAAACTAAATTACATATCAAAAATGATACATTCCGGTTACATTTTTCAAGGAATACAAATGGTGTTCCTAAAAGATACTGCGTGGTTATTTCCCATTTAAATAACAACATTATTTCTAATGTAAATCTGGCTAGTTTATTCGGGGAAAGTATATTTAATACCACTAGATGTTCATTAACTTACGTTGTGCGAGAGATGGTTTGTGGGATTACTGGAAATCCTTGGAAGAATTTGCTTTCTTTTTCACAATTTTCACATAAATAAAATAGCATGAATCATGCAATTATATTGAGACGAAGCAAAAACAATACGCCAAAACATGAATAAAGTGGTTCAATAAGGCAATACGACACCTAAATTGTACCCATTTGTCTCAACTCAACATAATAGGTTTAGATTATTGTAAAGGGCCTCTTATTTCACATAGACTTTAACCATTGGAATGCAATACACTCGAGTCCGATGAAATTGAACTATTAACAAGAAATGTCGCTGAAGATGATGAGTATCTCGCTGTTTGTCACAGTTATTGTTTTAAATGAAAATAACAAAGGATTACAACCTCGTTAAATGTCGCGCCGGTTAAAGCATAACAAGTGAGGCGCCCGTGGCGTAGTGGTAAAGTCGCCAATTTTCTAACACCTCTGACTGCTTAGCTTCTCATGTCCGGGTTTGAGTACCGTACGGACGCGAAGGACTTAATGGGGGAGATCTTCCCGCTGACTTGCAGTACGCTGGTGGTTCTACACAGACATTTGTCTGTGGTCTTCCTCCACCAAATATCCGGACGTCATTATACTGAACATAATTGGTCGTTGCAATGTATTTAAATTAACAAAGCATAACGAGGATACGCGCAACTAGGCTTGAAGCTTACCAGTCCTATAAAAGTTCAATAAAATCTGTTCAAAGACAGCAAAGAACAGCATACATCTTATTGCTCACCAATATAAACGCTACAATGTTAATTATACTTGGAAATAATCAATCGATGTTGATTGAAAGGCCTATGAAACAAATAAGTCTAGTTGCTTTTATACGCCACAACCCCGTTGCAAATATATGTCGTTTTAGTCGTGTGAATAGAACTAATGACCAAGAAAGTGGTGTGAATATTGAAAGCTGAAAGGACTCACGAGATTTTGGCATATTTCTGTTATCCGCTTTCTGTCACAAACTCATTTATCTTGATTCAGGCCTCCCTGGAGTCATAATGATTCTGTAATCGTGTAAGGTCGGTATTGTCTTCAAGAAATGGTCAAAAGGAATCCAAGAAAATCGTTGTTAGTAAAGAACTACAATCGGAAAAATTAAAATATGTTTCTTTTCATTTTTTGTGAATGTGTTTAATTTTATCAGTGTCTTTCATAAATGCAAACAATTGTGGAAATGTTTATTTCACAACTTAAGCAGGAACTCTGTGTTTCAGTTTATCTTGCGAAACAAATAAGTTTGTTTGTTTGTTAATTGGGTTTATCGTCCCACCAACAGTATTTCAGTTATCTGGAGACGGTGTCCACATGAAGCAGATAAAGTGCTGCCTTCACTGTGTTTAGCATGCCGTGAACACCTGGCATGATACCACTCCCTGTCACATTATCCTGACACCGGGCCAACCAGTCGTGGAACTACACTTATTTTTGCTTGAGCGTTAGCAAGTGAGCTATACCACTACCATTTTTAACGACTTTGGTATGTCGCGGCCCGGAATCGAACCCGGGGCCACCTGTACCTGGAGCTGACGATCTACCAATTGCGCTACCAGGTCCGGTAATAAGTTTGTTTACTTATCGCGGTCTACAATGATAAGAAAATATGACAAGGTACTATGAGTATTGCAGATGTATTTACGTTCGAAAAGGCACTAGACAAGAGTATTCACGAGCCAGACAAATGTAAAAGTTACAACAAATCTGTGAAGAGACATAATATAAAATAGAGCAAACCCAACTGTTACCGGCTTAGTTTCATTTTCATAATTGTGTTGTTTTTGTGTCAACCAAGAGGGTTTATCTGCTTTGATAGGCCTTTGGTATACTAAGCAGAGGTCCATTTTCTGAAACACACCTAAATCGCATTCATTTTACATTAGACATTCTTGTGTAAACATAACGGCAGACAGAGCATTATTAAGAGCACCGCATGACATAAGAGTATAAATCATTTGCTTGGAAAGCAATTAAAGCGCTGATATATTTTTTGTATAACTTATGTAGGTATTTTGCTACGTAATGGTATATTTTTTACTAGTGGCATAAAACTTTGACAAAATGAAAATGCTCCATTTGAAGTTCTATCGTTATGCGTTAGGGCAAAAACGGATGAACGGTAAGAGACGCCTTGCAATGACCCAGCCCTTGCCGCAGGGCACCAGAGGCAGAGCGGTAAGAGAAGCCTTGCAATGACCCGACACTTGCTGCAGGGCACCTGAGGCTGAGCGGTAAGAGACGTCTTGCAATGACCCGACACTTGCTGCAGGGCACCAGAGGCAGAGCGGTATTAGACGTCTTGCAATGACCAGACACTTGCTGCAGGGCACCTGATGCTGAGCGGTATGAGGCGTCTTGTAATGACCTAGAACTTGCTGCAGGGCACCAGAGGCAGAGCGGTATTAGACGTCTTGCAATGACCCGACACTTGCTGCAGGGCACCAGAGGCAGAGCGGTAAGAGACGTCTTGCAATGACCCGACACATGATGCAGGGCACCAGAGGCAGAGCGGTTAAAGACATCTTGCTATGACCCAGCACTTGCTGCAGGGCATCAGAGGCAGAGCGGTAAAAGACGTCTTGCAATGACCAACACATGCTGCAGGGCACCAGAGGCTGAGCAGTAAGAGACGTCTTGCAATGACCCAGCACATGCTGCAGGGCACCTGAGGCAGAGCGGTAAAAGACGTCTTGCAATAATCCAGCACATGCTGCAGGGCACCAGAGGCAGAGCGGTTAAAGACGTCTTGCTATGACCCAGCACTTGCTGCAGGGCATCAGAGGCAGAGCGGTAAAAGACATCTTGCAATGACCCAGTACTTGCTGCAGGGCACCAGAGGCTGGGCAATAGACATCTTGCAATGACCCAGAACTTGCTGCTTCAGATGAATTTCATGAGCGCTGGGGTCTTTTTCTTCCAATAAATAAATAAATGGCGCAAAATGGCAATTAATATGTAGGTGCTAGATAACATAAACAACAACAACAAAACAACACAACATCAATTATGCTGACCTGTATATTTTTATCTGTATATAATAACATATGACTCAAGTCCAAATTTTAAAATATATGGTAATTTTCTTTTTCTGGCATCGTAGATTCTTGTATATATAACTATATTATTTATGTAAATCAATAAAGTGTTTATTTGGCTGTATTAGTAAACATAAGTTGTAGAAACTTGAATAATTTAGACTTATTTTGCCATCATCTGTAGGCAAGAGAACAAGATGTATATGCAAGAGCATATGGTGTAAAGTGTTGAGCTTACTCTATAAATATAAGGTTCATGCTTCAGGCATACTTAAATTAGATTTCACTGATCAAATTATGAGTCCATCTTTAAAAGCAAAACTGGGAAAATATCATAACAGCGCTGGGCATGTCAATTCCATTTTCATTTGTGTTTTCAACAAAATGTTAAGGCCAACACAGTCAGTAGGAATCTGTCATGTGAAGGCCAACACAGTCAGTAGGAATCTGTCATGTGAAGGCCAACACAGTAAGTAGGAATCTGTCATGTATTGAAAATGCTATGTATGTAAAGATGAAACTTTTTATGCCAACAAATTTGCCACATTGCTAGAAAACAAGAAAACAAGAATGTACTTCTTTTGCCAATAAAACAAAATTCTGTGAAATTATAGATCTAATCCAATAATCTAAAAACAATAGTTGGCATTTTGTTAACTTATTGAATTTTAACATTATTACACATTCCATAGTTCCATATAATAATTCAATACTTTTAGGAAAATAAAGGCAACATAGATTACATTAAATACATCATTTAAACATTTGTTCCCTAAAGCAATTGTATTTGATCATAAATAATACAGCAGCTAACTTCAAAGCATATAAAGATGAAATAAAATTTAAAAAACAAGAGGGCCATGATGGCCCTTTATCGCTCACCTGATGAAACAGGCTTTTAGTAGGCTCAAATCTGGCATCAAGTAATTTAGAGTTATTTACTTTAGAAATCTTTAGTAATGATTGGACCTTTATTGGGCCACTGGGTTGATAACATTTTCTAGAATTTTACCAAGTAACCTACTGAATCTACATGACTCACTTCAAAACATATGAAAGATTTCATACTGGCAAACATGCTGGCCAAGTTTGGTTAAGATTGGGCCATAAATGTGGCCTCTAGAGTGTTTTCACAAGGTTTTTCTAAAACAAGACCTAGTGACCTACCTTTTACCCCACATGTCCTAAGAATATACTCATCCAAGATTTGATGCAGATAAACAATCTGATCAAGTTTGGTGAAGATTTGGCTATAAATGTGGTCCTTAGTGTGTTCACAAGCTTTTTCTAAGATTGGACCTACTAACCTACTTACTGGCCCCATGTGACCCAGTTATGAACTCATCCAAGGTTTCATGCAGGCAAACATTCTGATCAAGTTTGGTGAAAATTAGGCCATAAATGAGGCCTCTAGTGCGTTAAGAAGCTTTTTCTAAGATTTAACCTAGTGACCTACTTTCTGATTCCACATAACCCAATTTGGAACTCATCCAAGATTTCATGTAGACAAACATTCTGACCAAATTGATGAAGATTGGCCTATAAATATGGCCTCTAGCGTGTTCACAAGCTTTTTCTAAGATTTGACTTAGTAACCTACTTTTTGACCCCACGTGACCCAGTTATGAAAATTTCCAAGATTTTATGCAGATAAACATTCTGACCAAGTCTATTGAAGATTGGGCTATAAATGTGGTCTCTAGTGTGTTCACAAGCTTTTTCTAAGATTTGACTTAGTGACCTTTTTGATCCCACGTGACCCAGTTACGAACTCATCCAAGATTTCATGCAGACAAACATTCTGACCAAGTTTGATGAAGATTGGAAAAAAACTGTGGCCTCTTGTGTGTTCACAAGCTAAAATGTTGACGACGAACTAACAACGGACGAAGTGGTATCACAAAAGCTCCTGTTGAGCACGTTGTTCTCAGGTGAGCTAAAAAACATGCAGGAACTAACTATGAATTTTCTTTTCTTCAGCTTAATCTAAGAAGGTTTTATGTAAAGGGAATACATTATACATTGAAATATCATGATACATGTTTTTTTTTAAGTCTGACATTTTAAATAAAAAATGATAAATGTGACATATCGAATTCAAATGTAATTTCCTATGGCAAGTTTTCACAGAAATACTGGCATTTTAATCAGATAAAATGCTTTAAGACTAATAAATCATCTATCAAAAGGAAGGGAAAGGTTTTGTAATAACAGCATGAAACATAATAGGAAAATATAAAATTATTCTTTAGTCACCTGATACAATGGATATGTCAGGCAAAAGCTAATCCTTGTCTATCTAATCCATTAATTGACATTTCAAGGCCGTACAATAGGCCCAAAATACATTTTAAAATGTTAGATTAAGGTCGGTGTATAATCTAAGGGTGTACATGTATGTTCTAATGGTGTATATGTATGTTCTTATAGAGTATGTGTATGTTCTATGGTGTACATGTATGTTCTAATGGTGTAAATGTATGTTCTAATGGTGTAAATGTATATTCTATGGTGTACATGTATGTTCTAATGGTGTACATGTATGTTCTAATGGTGTACATGTATGTTCTTATGGTGTAAATGTATTTTCTAATGGTGTACATGTACATGTATGTTCTAATGGTGTACATATATGTTTCAATGGTGTATATGTATGTTCCAATGGTGTACATGTATGTTTTAATGCTGTACATGTATGTTCTATGGTTTATATGCATGTTCTAATGGTGTAAATGTATGTTCTCATGAATTATGTGTATGTTCTAATGGTGTACATGTATGTTCCAATGGTGTACATGTATGTTCCAATGGTGTATATGTATGTTTTTATGGTGTTAATGTATGTTCTTATGGAGTATGTGTATGTTCTATTGTGTACATGTATGTTCTAATGGTGTACATGTATGTTCCAATGGTGTACATGTATGTTCTAATGGTGTAAATGTATGTTCCAATGGTGTACATGTATGTTCCAATGGTGTACATGTATGTTTCAATGGTGTACATGTAAGTTCTAATGGTGTACATGTATGTTTCAATGGTGTACATGTATTTTCCAATGGTGTACATGTATGTTCTAATGGTGTACATGTACATGTATGTTCTAATGGTGTACATATATGTTTCAATGGTGTACATGTATGTTCCAATGGTGTACATGTATGTTCTAATGGTGTAAATGTTTGTTCTTATAGAGTATGTGTATGTTCTATGGTGTACATGTTCTAATGGTGTACATGTATGTTCTATGGTGTACATGTATGTTCTATGGTGTACATGTTCTAATGGTGTACATGCATGTTCTATGGTGTACATGTATGTGGTGTACATGTATGTTCTATGGTGTACATGTATGTTTCAATGGTGTACATGTATGTTCTAATGGTGTACATGTATGTTCTATGGTGTACATGTATGTTCTAATGGTGTAAATGTATGTTCTTATGGAATATGTGTATGTTCTATGGTGTACATGTATGTTCTATGGTGTACATGTTCTAATGGTGTACATGTATGTTCTATGGTGTACATGTATGTTTTAATGGTGTAAATGTATGTTCTTATAGAGTATGTGTATGTTCTATAATGTACATGTATGTTAAAATGGTGTACATGTATGTTCTAATGGTGTAAATGTACGTTCTTATGGAATATGTGTATGTTCTATGGTGTACATGTATGTTCTAATGGTGATTACTCTGATAACCTACTTTTGAAGTTTCATCATTAGGATATTCTGTTAATAGCTGTCATATATAGGACGTTCTCAATCAACCTGTTTATTGCTGTTGTGTGTACTTGCTTCTTTTAAATGCCTAAGGCAATTTCTAGTATTTCTTAATATTTATTTTACTATTAGCTGTTAAATTCTGGAACAACCTTTAAACAGTGTTGATTTCTCATATTTCTTAACATATATGTATACTATTAGCTAATTCTTAGCAAATAATACAACAACAAGCTTATCTAATTACAACACTGTGAGATTAACTCATCCAATACTGTTAGACTGTGGACTGAATATTTGTCTTCAACTTTAGACATTTTGTTCCCAGTGGACCTTTAAAGGATTTTTTTAACAATTCTGTAATGACAAAAAGTTATAAGAACTTTTATCACTATTAACTTTGTTTTTAGATGGATTATTTATTGTTCAGGTTGTTAAATCTGAACACTGTTGTAACTTAAAGATTGTTTAATAAAATGTATCTAGTTGCTATAATGTAAGCCTGTTGCTGGCTCTTCCTTCTAATGCACCACTGGCTGTTACAGCTATATACCATTATGAGGGATTATGTATTGTAAACCTTCTTTCTGGCTTTAAATTAGTTAGAATTAAAGAAATAGTAAAAATAGTTCTATAACATACAATGGTATTTTAAGAGTACATAATGATTTCTACGGACCTACAGACTAAAGGACTGATTGAAGAGTATACTAGTTTCATCCTGTGGCACATTTGGCTTTGCTCCATTGCAACAATGCCTGACCTACTTTTCAATTCTCTACCTGGATGTTTAAGTTTGTTATTCATTGAAATATAATCTTTCATTACATATTCGTGAAAAATAAACAACTTGTAAGACTGTAAATAAAAAATGTGCAAAATAATCTTAAGACTTGTATTACAGTGCTGGGTGAAATGTGTAATGCTAGACTGAGTACTATGGTCTTACAGTTGCTAGTTGAGACAAAACTATGGTCCACCACATGGTTAACAATGACAGCTACAGCCTGAGTCTTAAGTTGAAGTGTTATAAGACACCCATACTTCACCATTTTACCAATTCTCCCAAGCCGTGCATCTCAAGCAAAGATGTTTTCTTTGTTTCTTTATCTGGGTTTTATACTAAGTGCTTTTATCACATATTAAATTTTCTGATTTAAAGACACAGTGCATGTACTTTGAAAGTTTGTTTATTGGGTTTATCGTCCCACCAACAGTATTTCAGTTATCTGGAGATGGTGTCCACTTGAAGCAGTTTTAGTGCTGCCTTCACTGTGTAAAGCATGCCGTGAACACCTGGCATGATACCACACCCAGTCACATTATCCTGACACCGGGCCAACCAGTCGTGGAATTACCCTTATATTTGCTTGAGCGTAAGCAAGTGAGCTATACCACTACCATTTTTAACGACTTTGGTATGTCGCGTACTTTGAAAGATTTTTCTTGTTATTTGATAAAAAAGTTTCTAATGTAAATTTTAAAATTTAACAAGATATTTATATACTTGAACATATTTGTCATGAAACTATTTATTTCTGTCTGTGGCATTTATGTCTTGATGAGACACGAAATAAAAACTAATTTACATTTTATTACTGGCATGTGCCACATTTGTGTTAAAGAAAAGACCAAAAGAATATAAGAAGCAACAATCGATAAAAATCATTTTGACAGCTTCCTAATGGAAACTTGGAAAATGTAGGGGTCTTCATTCAATTCAGCTTAAAGCTTGAGGTCTTTGTATGAGTTATTATATGATGATAAAAGTCAGGAAATATGGACCTGTTCACAACAATAGGCAGGCCTGTTCACAACAATAGGCAGATGAAATGAAATTTGTAAAATCCAATATGATGTCTGTCATCAAATTCATTACAAGCTAGGTTTGTATTTCTTAAGATATGCACATTAAATATTTAAATGACAAAAATTTAAATAAAGATGGCATGTGCATTCAATGAATTTTGACAAAAACAGAAAAATTGTAAATAAAATATAAAAAAAACCCCACAAGTTTTAGGTGTACATTTTTATCTTCAGTTTGTTTTTGCCAATGGAAAAGGCTGTTTTCTGCACGAGAAAAGATCAAGGTTTGAATCACATTGCCACAAGTACTTAAAGGCAGACTTTTTAGTACTAAATAAATCAAGTTTCTCCTTGGAGACTGTGGCTTCAAGCTTTTCCTGTAGCAATACTGGTGGTGTGGAGGTATTGGTGGGAAAGGCAATGATGTGGAGGTATTGGAGGTAGAGGCAGTGATGTGGAGGTATTGGTGGGAGAGGCAGTGATGTGGAGGTATTGGTGGTAGAGGCAGTGATGTGGAGGTATTGGTGGGAGAGGCAGTAATGTGGAGGTATTGGTGGTAGAGGCAGTGATGTGGAGGTATTGGAGGTAGAGGCAGTGATGTGGAGGTATTGGTGGGAGAGGCAGTGATGTGGAGGTATTGGTGGGAGAGGCAGTGATGTGGAGGTATTGGTGGAAGAGGCAGTGATGTGGAGGTATTGGTGGAAGAGGCAGTGATGTGGAGGTATTGGTGGTAGAGGCAGTGATGTGGAGGTATTGGAGGTAGAGGCAGTGATGTGGAGGTATTGGTGGGAGAGGCAGTGATGTGGAGGTATTGGTGGGAGAGGCAGTGATGTGGAGGTATTGGTGGTAGAGGCAATGATGTGGAGGTATTGGAGGTAGAGGCAATGATGTGGAGGCATTGGTGGTGATGTGGAGGTATTGGTGGGAGAGGCAGTGATGTGGAGGTATTGGTGGGAGAGGCAATGATGTGGAGGTATTGGAGGTAGAGGCAGTGATGTGGAGGTATTGGAGGTAGAGGCAATGATGTGGAGTTATTGGTGGTAGTGGCAGTGATGTGGAGGTATTGGTGATAGTGGCAGTGATGTGGAGGTATTGGTGATAGTGGCAGTGATGTGGAGGTATTGGTAGAAGAGGCAGTGATGTGGAGGTATTGGTGGGAGAGGCAGTGATGTGGAGGTATTGGTGGGAGAGGCAGTGATGTGGTGGTATTGGTAGGAGAGGCAGTGATGTGGAGGTATTGGTAGAAGAGGCAGTGATGTGGAGGTATTGGTAGAAGAGGCAGTGATGTGGAGGTATTGGTGGTAGTGGCAGTGATGTGGAGGTATTGGTGATAGTGGCAGTGATGTGGAGGTATTGGTGATAGTGGCAGTGATGTGGAGGTATTGGTAGAAGAGGCAGTGATGTGGAGGTATTGGTAGAAGAGGCAGTGATGTGGAGGTATTGGTGATAGTGGCAGTGATGTGGTGGTATTGGTAGAAGAGGTAGTGATGTGGAGGTATTGGTAGAAGAGGCAGTGATGTGGAGGTATTGGTAGAAGAGGCAGTGATGTGGAGGTATTGGTAGAAGAGGCAGTGATGTGGAGGTATTGGTGATAGTGGCAGTGATGTGGTGGTATTGGTAGAAGAGGCAGTGATGTGGAGGTATTGGTAGAAGAGGCAGTGATGTGGAGGTATTGGTAGAAGAGGCAGTGATGTGGAGGTATTGGTGATAGTGGCAGTGATGTGGAGGTATTGGTAGAAGAGGCAGTGATGTGGAGGTATTGGTGATAGTGGCAGTGATGTGGAGGTATTGGTAGAAGAGGCAGTGATGTGGAGGTATTGGTGGGAGAGGCAGTGATGTGGAGGTATTGGTGGGAGAGGCAGTGATGTGGTGGTATTGGTAGGAGAGGCAGTGATGTGGAGGTATTGGAGGTAGAGGCAGTGATGTGGAGGTATTGGTAGGAGAGGCAGTGATGTGGAGGTATTGGTGGGAGAGGCAGTGATGTGGAGGTATTGGTAGGAGAGGCAGTGATGTGGAGGTATTGGAGGTAGAGGCAGTGATGTGGAGGTATTGGTGATAGTCTCAGTGATGTGGAGGTATTGGTGGTAGTGGCAGTGATGTGGAGGTATTGGAGGTAGAGGCAGTGATGTGGAGGTATTGGAGGTAGAGGCAGTGATGTGGAGGTATTGGAGGTAGAGGCAGTGATGTGGAGGTATTGGAGGTAGAGGCAGTGATGTGGAGGTATTGGTAGGAGAGGCAGTGATGTGGAGGTATTGGTGGGAGAGGCAGTGATGTGGAGGTATTGGTAGGAGAGGCAGTGATGTGGAGGTATTGGAGGTAGAGGCAGTGATGTGGAGGTATTGGTGATAGTCTCAGTGATGTGGAGGTATTGGTGGTAGTGGCAGTGATGTGGAGGTATTGGAGGTAGAGGCAGTGATGTGGAGGTATTGGAGGTAGAGGCAGTGATGTGGAGGTATTGGAGGTAGAGGCAGTGATGTGGAGGTATTGGAGGTAGAGGCAGTGATGTGGAGGTATTGGTAGAAGAGGCAGTGATGTGGTGGTATTGGTAGGAGAGGCAGTGATGTGGTGGTATTGGTAGGAGAGGCAGTGATGTGGAGGTATTGGAGGTAGAGGCAGTGATGTGGAGGTATTGGAGGTAGAGGCAGTGATGTGGAGGTATTGGTAGAAGAGGCAGTGATGTGGTGGTATTGGTAGGAGAGGCAGTGATGTGGTGGTATTGGTAGGAGAGGCAGTGATGTGGAGGTATTGGTGGTAGTGGCAGCTGTGACTACAGTGTAGTGGTGGAAGCCCTGACTTACCTTGGGTTCTGGGATTTTGCACAATTCTGAAAGGTTGTGGCACAACTTCATGTGTTTGAAGTGGTATGGGTTGCTGCGATTATCCTCAAATGCCCGCATAATCTTGTCACTCATCCACTCAACCTGTACAAAACAGAAGTTATAAATAATTATTGAGATCTTTAAATAAGATAATAAACATATTTACAAATGAGTATACCAACTTGTTATGATACCATGTAGAAAATAAAACTTGAATTAATCACATGTGCATAAGAATAGCAGTGGTGTTTGTTTATACAAATAAATGTATTTTCTCTTTTCACACAAATTTCCTTCTTCAGTGATAACATTTTCAGCCCACCTGTGCACAACATGCTCAGGGTCCGCTTTTCTGATATGTCCTAGTCCATTGGCAGGATTGGCTGGGGGGGGGGGGGGGGGGGGGGGGGGGGGGGGGGCAAAGGGGGCTGGGGGGGGGCAGGGGGGCTGGGTTGTGGGTGGGGAATGGGACAAGAAAAACATTGTGAACACCAAAAAAAGTTATGGCCTAATATTCACAAAACTTGGTCAGATAGTTTGTCTGCATGGAATATTGGATGGGTTTATATCATGTAGGCTTAAAAAGTAATTGAAGTTCTATTCAAACCTTATGAACAGCCTTTACACCACATTTTCACCCAACTTTGTAAAATTGTTTGTCTACATGAAATCTTGGATGAGTTTGTAACTACATTTGTAAGCCATGTGAAAAGCCAGTGAAAAGGTTAGTAGGTCACTAGGTCAAATCCCAATCAGCACTAAAATATTTCAGGCAAAAAATCCCTTATACTTCATCAGGTTTATGACTTAAATTTGACAACTCACATACATTTGCAAATTCTGTATATACCAGTATACCTTTTTTATATTTTTTTAATAAATACAACCAATGTCTTGGTAGTTGTTAACATTATACTGACATTATACATTCAGTCACAAGTAGACCCATACAGGCAACTTCAGTCTAGTATTAGTTATTAGAAACACAGGCTCACTGCAGGACAGAATCTATTTGTGTATGAAATGTTAGGATGTAACAAAACAAACAAAAACATCAATAATAAACATGTCATGTCCATTCTTCTTTCTTTACCATTTTTGTTATCATGTATTTTTGTAAGCCTTTGAACTGTTATGAAGACAGTTGTTTGTATTCTTTTAATAATGTAATAGCTTGTTTCCAGCCAAATAGGGAGGTGGGAATGGGGGAGGTTGGGGTGGTATTATGCATATATGCAACTGCATTACAAAAAATATTTTATTTTGTTGAATTCTCTGTTTACAACTTTCTATTTTTACATTATTTTCTGGCAACTTTTTCTTGTTCAATATTTTAACACATTTTATTTCTAGCTTCATTTGTGATATAGGGCACTCTGAACAAGCTACTCCATAATATGAACACAGTCAAAGCCTAGCAGTTCCCAGCTGCAGAGGGCATCACAGGCCAAGAAAGACATGGTCAGAATGTGTCATGAGTGACCTGGAAGTGTGCAATCTGTCCAGCACTTACCAGACTGGACTGAACCGGACCTTACAGACAGATTGACAGACAGACAGACAGACAAACAGACAACAGAAAGACAGACAGACAGACTGTCAGACAGACAGACAGACAGGGTAAAAATGTGTCTTGTGACTTTACAGGTGTAATGAATTTACAGGTGTTAATATTAATCAAAACAAAGAAAAGTTAATACAATGTAAGTGTAAATGCCGAACCTGACACCTAAAAATAAAAGCGGTGAATCCAATGTAAATGACTATTAATGTATTGGGAACTAATTTTACTTCATATGTGTCAAAATCTATGACCTACTGATTAAATAATTCATTGATGATGTAATAGGAGAAAATAACATTTGCCCCAGACAAACTTACACGGACCTCTTGCTGTGACACAAACTTATAAATGTGTGAAATTTTGTATATGTGTGAAATAAAACCTACATAACATACATGTATTAGTGACACTGCCACAGCACGATTGTCAACAACTCCCCTGGTGCTGAAGTTTCAAAGTTCAATCCCTGGTGGGATATGTATAACCAAGGTTATTAAATGGTAGTTGTTTTATATAAACAGTGCACTGACACTCACATCAGCAGGGTTCAGTCATCATTGGTATAGAAAGACAGCAGACAATGTCTAGGTTCACAATACAATGGCACAATGCAGGTCAATTGGAAGATTTCCTCACAGGGAAGTTTTCATGTGAAATGGTCAGAAACACTTAAAGTGGGAACATATTTCATAAATATAGGATGCTAGTCATCAAATGCACAATAAATGTGCATATTTGGTTTATATGAGGTCTGGATGGATTTTAAGGGTATGGTTTCATGGCTTATGTCAAAATATTGTGAAAAAGCATGGTACAAGAAGATGACACTTCTGGGGAACAAAACTCTTTCTTACACTCTTGATGCAGTACACAAAAAAGTGACAGCAATGATCGTTTCTCTGATGGGAACTAAACTATCTGCTACTTTACTTCTTGCTTGCTGTCTTCTACATCGGTAATTGCAAGCTGCATTTTTAACATCAGCATACTTGATTTCTCTTTCTTAAAGAAGTCTTTGCCAAACAGCTGGGTATTTCTATTGAAGCCTGCTACATTGTTTTGACAGCAAGCAAGTTTTCCAAACTACAGAGCAAAAAATCGGAATACTTTATTCTTTACTCCAAGAAGTGTCTAACAGAACAACTGCCATTTCCTGTTATTGCCTGCTACACTATATTGTTAAAAAAAGTACATTCCATAAGAGGCATGGTTCACCAGAGTGTGCCAACTTCTATCCTATGTTCATGCTTTGCAGGCTCTCACTACACTGATTCAGTGAACACTTTCAAGCTCTATATAAGTGAAAGATAGCTGGCCTGCTTGTTTACCCAGACTACACCCACATATTCAATCAATGTGTTGGCAGGTAATATGCATCACACTGATCACCAGAGGATATTAAAAGGATTGTTTATCATTAATTCAAACTCAGGTTTAACTCCCCCTTACAATCTTTAGCTGCAGTCCATATTTGAAATTTGATATCCATTTCTTTTAACTTGAACTGTCAGACCAGCAGTCTGATTTATTGTACACAAAGCATCATTAGCTTATCAGCTGATATTGAATGGCTGGATAAAAGTAAGCCAATTCAACTTCAAATGAATGTTCCGTCAATTAAGTTGAAATTTATGTGCTACCTCTACCAATAAAATAAATGAGTTTGGTCTAGGCATAAGAAGAACTACTATCAGGGGCCAACAACAATGCAATAGGAAAAAAGAGATTCTCAGTTTAGGTAAGCTTTGATAAGGACAAACAAATAAAGGCTATCACTGTTTTGTTGAGGTGTCTCCTAATTTGCTATGTTATATTAATAACATTTTGATTTCTTACTCAAATGCACATCAGAAATAACAAACATGAACAGTTTATTGGTTTTGTTTGTTTTTTGTTTGCTTGTTGGTATGTGGGTTAAAACTTCCCTATTTCATTCACGGTTAACTGAAAATGTTAAAGGCATCTCGAAAGGAATGTGGTATCCCACTGAGCCAGGCCCCCACATGCTATGACCAGACCTGCTAATTGCTGGTCATCACTGCAGGGAGTCTTTAGCTAACATAGTACTAATCTGTCACAGTAATACCTCTGATGGGTTAATGCAAAACTAAATTACCTGCTAGTATGGATGTGAGACAGTAGGCTAGTTTTGCACAAAGCCACAAACATTATTGTTAGTGATAATGTGGGTTGTTTACTATATGATCCCTTACAAATTCTTTATTGCATTAATTACTAGGTGTCAATTTTGTAACTGACAGATTATGTATTTATTTCATAGCTAAATATTTAATTTTGAAAATACATGAGAGATACAAGTTTTAGTATTCAAAATGACTTAAAATGAGTCTGAAGGACATTATTCTGACAATGAATGACTTTTTAAATTGCTTTTGTTAGAAACGTTTCGTTACATTTTACAAATCCAAATAAAATATAACTTAAAATATAAATGAGAACTAAAAGAATGAAAGAAATTACAAAATGTATAAGAAATAACAAAATCAACCAACAAAGTAAGAAAGAAAACAAATAAAGATTTATATATATATATGATTGCGTAATTGGTATATTCACAACTGTTTCCTTTACAAACTGTGAATGACTATGTTCAACCCCCAGATATAGCATACATACACTTGGATCTTGAACAATACCTGTGTGACAGACACATCGTTACAGACTGTGGCAGCCTGGCTTATCAGAAAACAGATGCCCTCACATGCTGGGTGGGGCAGTAAATGGGGGGGGGGGGGTCACTTATATAAGGCTCTTGAGATGCCTTTAATCACTTGAAGCATACATAATGGTGCCTTCACCGTAGTAGCATGCTGTGAACACCTTGCATAATAGCACATGCAGTCACATTAGTCTCAAAGTGAGCGGACCAGTTGTGGAACCACCTTTATTTTTGCTGAGTATAAATAAAGCTGCCACCAAGAGAACTGGCTGTAGTTTGAGATGTTGGTGTATGAAATTGTAGTGTTTGACATCTACCCTAGATGAAGTTGTACCTAATAAGAAACAGGCCAAATCCCACTACTGATTACTAACATTGGTGCCACACGTATCAAAAAGCACTTTTCCCAGAAACACACAAAAAAGGGAAAGCTTTGTAGTGTGTATTTTTATTGAAAGGGAGAAAACCTTCAGCGCAGTCTGAATCAGATACGGCACCAAATACTGAAAAGGTGCAAAACTAGTGTGTAAGATGTTACATGCCTCCCTACATGATAACTAAAACATACATGCATGTCTAAACGTATGAAGAAATTCAAATAATTTCAATTAAAAACCGAGCTATACTTTCAACACTTTCAATAAAAAAAAAGGCTCTTATTTTGGTCCCATTATTTTTAACAAGGTTCGCATTTCTCCTGTATTTCTCAACTTTCACAGGACTAGAATAGAAAGAAAAAGCGAGGGATTTATGGTGATTGGGCCTATGTCAAGGTCACCTTTTTTTTTTTTAAATAACATAAAATCAACGGGAAACCCATATTTTGTAAAGCCCTATTAGTGATCTTACTCTTGTAAGCAAGAAAATGAATCATATTTCACCAATATTGACAGGAACTCACTTATGAAGAGATTTTCAGAGGCAACAACATGTTCATCTTTCACCAGAAAAAACTGAAAAATGAAGAATTGATATGCCATTAATCAGAGTGGGGTTTCATTTTCATTTAAAGCCCTTATAACCAATATTATGAGAAACTGCTAGTGAAATCAGGGCATTATAGGATGTTTAAACACCAAAAGAAATCAAAACAATGCCCCCTATAAAGCATGCAGCTGCATGAATGTTACTATGATTGGAGAGAAAGTTAGAAGCATGCTACATTTTTTGCAAACCAGAGACTTAGACAACATAGGTGGTAGACCATGCGAAAACATAAAATGACAAAAGCAGTGGATTCCACTTGCTTATCATGCACCTAGTGTTGTTAATTTCATTCATGAAGACTGAACTACACAAAGACTACAGAAAGATGATTCTATTTAAATAGGCTGTATATTGGATCAAACCTAGGGCTATGGGACGGGTGATGTATTAAATTATATGCCAATCATTTGTGATTCTCTCTGAGCCATACCTACCCCAGAATAAATAACTGGGTCAAACAAAGATAAAAAGATAAAACTAATACAATCACTCAAATCAAGCTAGCATATTAAGAAAGTTTGTTTTAAAAGCAGCTGTATGTTGAATGTCAACTTATAGCCAACAAAGGCAAAATAAAATACCAGGAATGTTGGGAAGAATTGCTATGGTCTATGATATAAAACATTCCTAACAAAATAATTAATAATAATAAGTCATATTTTTATACAAGGATCTACAAAAGGTTATCCAAAGATATGTAGACTTCTTTTACAGCAGCAAGTGATCCAGAACTATAGACTAACATATTGCAACATGTACCAATACACATGGTCTTATTAGGCAAACAGTCGCAACGTTTTTTTTCAAAACACTTAGAGAATAATAAGCACTGGGTGCAAACACCGATTTACGGAACAATTGGAACATGTTCCCTCAAGTCAAATCAAGCGATGCGGCGACGCGGAAATTGCGTAATGGTGGCCAGATGGATTAGTGAACAGGGGATGTGTCTGTCTTGGAGAATTTGCTTTTTTCCTTGATTCTAGACCTCGAAGAGGAGGTGCGTCTTATATTTGTGTGCGTCTTATCAATAAAACTCTACGGTATTTGAACACAAAAAATATCATTTACAATCTTAACAAATGTTAACAAACATAAACACATTTGAGCAACCTAGGCACAGTCTATAAACATGAAGATGACAATATCATAACAAAGAAAAGCCACAATTGTATACATATAGTGCTTAGTGGCACTAAACTCAGTGCCAAAACCCATCACTAGATGTAATGTTTGCACTGAATGCACACGTTCACTACCATGGCGCCCAATTTAAGAAACAGTATCTGTGGGGGAGAATTAATTCCCTTAAAGAGATCTTAACTAAATATATAATGCAATTGAAGTATTGTTTAGACTTATAAAAAAAATAATTTGCGGGCTGCCAGAAAACAAACACTGACTTGTAACTCATCAGTCAATTACTTTGGTCTGAGTTTCAGAAGGAGTGAGAATTTTCATGCAGGGAGGGCTTCCATCTGACCATGGTGCATTTGTCTGTGATCTTCCTTCAACAATAATAAGCTGGTCATTGACAATATATGACCATAATTGTGTCTGTACAACAAAATGTCAACATAAGAACAGCATTTAATTTGTTGCCTTTAAGCATGTTATATAAAAAATACCAGGCCGAATATTCAAAATGTTTTTTCACTTTGGGAATAAAGAGCACATATTTTTGGAGATATCTTCTGTATATGCTACTAAAACAGGAAGTTTAAATGAGATTATAAGTATAGATTTTGGGCTGGTGCAAACAATGAACTGGATGAAGATGTTGCTGCAATGATGATAATGTTGCTGCTGCTGATGATGTTGTTTCTGATGATGATGTAGCTGCTAATAATGATAATGTTGCTTGTTTCTGATGATGATGTAGCTGCTGATGATGATAATGTTACTTTTGATGATGATGTTGCTGCAATTAAGATAATGTTGCTGCTGCAGATAATGTTGTTTCTGATGATGATGTAGCTGTTAATGATGACAATGTTGCTTGTTTCTGATTATGATGTAGCTACTACTGATGATAATGTTACTTTCGATGATGATGATGATGTAGCTGTTTATGATGATAATGTTGCAACTAATGATGATATTGTTGCTTTTAATGGTGATGATGATGATATAGCTGCTAATGATGATAATGTTGTAGCTGATGATGATAATGTTGCATGTCTTCATAACCAATATCAATAATGTTGGTTTTTTTTCAAGAAATTCATCAAGCCACATAACACACTTATTACATTCTGTCTTTCATATCTAAATAAAAAAACCATTAAGCTAACACTCCAACAAATGAAGAACCTTATGGACCAACCGTGAAATTGCAGGCTTGCATGGCAAGGCTAATATAAAACAGATTAATATGCTAATATCATGACAGGTATAACGATTATATCTCCAACAAAACATTTTATACAAAAAAGGGAGGAAATCTGAGCTATTAAGGAAAATCGGTAGTTAATCTATGCCATAAGCTATGGTGTCAAATGTATTGTTAATTTAGCATCCCGAGTTTTGAATTCTTTTGAATTGATTATCAATTATTCATGTAAATCTCATATTGCAAAACAAAGAAAAGAGCCGACGCAATACTATGTGAAAATTCATGTGAAAATGCTAGCTAAAAACAGATTTTCAAAAAAGTATTTAATTTTTCAGTAAAATCAGGATACTTCAGATCACAATTTAATGAATGTACGGTCAATTACAAATACAACAGCCCGCCCTTTCATTCCTCCTGTATATACGTTATAAAAATGATGGTATAATCCGGATAATTATACATTGATCATCACAAGTGATCATCCATCATACTCAATCATCATGCATGATCCTCATTATCAATCATCATGCTAAATTATCACACTTAATCAAAACACTCCAATCACTAACTATAAGAGTAACCTTACAGCAATCACACAATTAATTTCTTTTCAAATACGGATGCATATCATTGTGTTTTTACATATGCAGGTCAAAACAGCTTTATTGTACCCTCTTGCCACTTGGTGCTCTGGTTAACGCTTTAACCAAAATCGCAACAAACTACAAGCATTTACTGGTGAATACATGAGATTGTCCCAACATTAAATAAATCAGGTAGACATAACAATTAACATTAGTCAATTAACAATGCAGAGCAAAGCAAACCTCTCCTTGAAAAATTACCCATCATACTTAACATTTAATAAGGGGGCATGGTTAGCCCTTAATCGCTCACCTAAGGACATGGGCTTTTTGTAGGCTCATAACAGGCATCAACTATTTAAATATTATTTACTTTAGAAATCTTAGGTGAAGATTGGACCATAAGTGTGGCCTCAGGGATGATCACAGCATTTTCTTGCGTTTAACCTAGTGACCTACTTTTTGACCCAGTTCCAAACTAAACAAAGATTTCAGGCAGGCAAATATTCTGGCCAAGTTTCTAAAGATTGTGTCATAATTGTGACCACTAACATGTTTACAAAATTTATTTAAGATTTGGCTATGACCTACTTTCTGACCCCATGTGACCCCATTATGAACAGTGGAGATTGGTAGCATTGTGATTAGTCACACTGTATAGAAAAAACATGGTTCTAAGATTGAATGATATATAAAATATGTGAAAAATGGCTAGAAGTGATATATAGAAGCTTATCTTCTGGTTTTTGATGCCCTCACAATGGGGTCCTACCGTTATCCACAGTTATCTCCCTTGCGAAGTCAGTTTAGAGTGATTTCCCTTTGGTATTGGGTAGTTCCGGTTTGTTGAGAAAAACTACGATCAGATGAAATATCGAGATTTATCCCTGTGTTCTTAAAGGAATTTCTACGTTCGCTCTATATTCAACG
This sequence comes from Sinonovacula constricta, assembly GCA_007844125.1. Classification (NCBI taxonomy): domain Eukaryota; kingdom Metazoa; phylum Mollusca; class Bivalvia; order Cardiida; family Solecurtidae; genus Sinonovacula; species Sinonovacula constricta. The sequence continues at coordinate 46,975,217 of CM017557.1, read as the reverse complement.
TAGGAAACTGATGCAGAACAGCAGTACAGCCAAAGCTAAGAAGGAAATTATGTATGATAGATCAAAACTGTTTAAGTCGGAACAGTTTCTCAAGAAACTGTATGGTTGAGAAACTGTATAGGTGGGGTAAAATAAGTTGGTACTTAATCTTGACAGATCGTCCCGTAATACTGGCGTGTTGCGATTAATTTGGCTATTTTTGTTGTCTTTTTTCGTCATTGATGAGCTGCAGATAATTTGTGTAAGCTTTTAATGTAAATGTGCTGGAAGTGAAGTGGTAATTGGAGCAATTCGACTATAGTAATGCATTTTTATACTAGTCATAATTGAAATTAAATGTGTGGCATGTAGGAAGTTGGCAACATATGCAACCTATTTTAGTGTGTGTATTTTTTGCTTTTTTATCCTATTTTCATTAAGTCATTGAGCCCTACAGCCAATTAACCAGTCATCCCCTAGAGGCATTTCTCCAGTCATCCCCTACACCTGGTGGGGGTCTTATCTGCCCCTCATGCCTGGTGACACATCTGGTGTGGATTACGAGTGTAGGACAAAAGCCCCTGAGGACAGAAGCCCCTGGGTCAAAAAATGTCAAGGTGGACAAAAGCCCCTGGGTGAATTTTACAACTAGGACAAAAGCCCCTGGATGAATTTTGCAACTAGGACAAAACCCCCTTCATCCAGGGGCTTAGAGAAAAAGATCACCTAAACCACATGACAATTGTGCCAAAAAAGGCAGACAGGGCACAAAAGTGCACTGTTAAAAAAAATAACAAAACAGACAATTCACTGAAGAAGTATAAATTGTACGTGTGTGTCTGAAGTTTTGTAAAGTATTAAGATTTTCATTTCTCTTCAATAAACCTTGCTTTGTTTCTATTCGGTTTGGTTTCAAAGGCAAAATACAGGCAAAACAGAGTAACAAACTATTAAAAAAAACACACAAGAAATTCAAGGATGAATGACTAATAAACATTAATGGGGATAGAAAAAAAATGTTGGGAGATATGTCTGATCTAGAAGTGTATTATTTGCTGCTAAGTCTCTGGAAATATGTTTACTTAACTGCATGAATGTGTAAGCCAAGACTAAGTATTGAGTATGACTCTTCAACATATGGTGATGTCTACATAAGATGGTACACCTGGCTGATGCTTTTGTTATAGATATACTGGTGCCATTTTAGCAAAATTCCAAGCCCCAGTTTATGATCATAATTAGACCACTAAATTATCTTAAGTGCCAGGAATAGAGTTAGCCTACCTGGCCTGCAATGAATCATAAAATAATGGTACCAAGTCTAAATGAAATGGCACCCTGTATTATTGTTGTTACTTTGTTTTCTGTGACATTCACATATCAATGACTACCAAACAATCCTAAGCCCAATCCAAGCTAATCAAAGAAGATGTAAACCACCCATCATTATACCATATTTCCATATGAAAGCAATGAAAACATGCGTAAAGTTTGTCCTGATTTTACTTCAGTACAAACATTATTGCCAATATAAACATTGCACCAAGGCTATACACTGTCATTAACTTCACAAGGTAGTAAATAAATCATCAGAAACATCATAAAATATCTATTATAAAATGACATCAATGCCCACTGAAGTATTGTCTATAATGTGAATAACGGCATAAACTAAGAGAAAGATGGGAGGTTCAGGAAGGATATCTGCATGATTGTGATTCCTGTGTGCTCATCAAGTATCATGAAGGACACATAATATTGGTCGCAGCACCAGCTCATCCCTCAATTCTGTTTGATCTTCTAATGAAACTTAAGCCGCATAAACTCCCTAGTCTCAGGTCCTGCTGGCTTGTAATTGATTCCTAATAACCACTTATTAGCAGCCAAGTGCCTTCATAAACCAAGCGAAATGGAAAAAATCCTCAGAAAGGATTAAAGGGCGGCAATTTCGTTGATTTATAACATTCCACTCCTCTGATTAAGAAGATGGCTTATCATTTCTTGAGTACCATAACCACCTTTGTATAATTCACAAAACACTAGCAGCCTTTCTATAGACATTCCCTTTACTTATAGTTATGTTCATTACCTAGCAAAGTTTGGGAAAGGATGAACTGTATACTGTTTTCATGTGGCACAACTAAGTTATATAAATAATGCTAGAGAATATATATCATGTATAGAAAAATTTATAAAAGGGGCAAAGTAAATGAAAGAAAGAATTTTATTTGAAGAAAAAAGTGCCATGATAATTAATCATATAATGAAAAACGAAGTTAGGTATATTTTTGTCAAACAGGAAATAAAATATATATGTTCCTTGCAAGTAAGTTCTCTTGCATTATTGCAAGTAAGTTTTCTTGCATTATTGCAAGTAAGTTTTCTTGCATTATTGCAAGTAAGTTCTCTTGCATTATTGCAAGTACGTTTTCTTGCATTATTGCAAGTAAGTTCTCTTGCATTATTGCAAGTAAGTTCTCTTGCATTAGTGCAAGTAAGTTCTCTTGCATTATTGCAAGTACGTTCCCTTGCATTATAAACAGAATAAACCAGACAAGATACCCACATAGACATGTGGAAAAAAACTTGTAATTTTTGTGTACTTTTAATGGAATAAAAGAAAATATTCAAAAGAAAGGTTTTGTAAGCTGTCTGGCAGCCATACAACAAAATAATTATCAACATGAAAAAAAAAGAGCAAAATACATAACTGAACTATTGAAGATGGTCACTTGACATGATTTGTAGCCAGTTCTTTCTGAAACACTTGAATCAATATCTATTGTGACCTTGCTACTCATCAGCGTGGATAAAACATGTCAGTCCTTTCTAATGTTGCTGCCATTATAAGTTTAATAGGCTTAGATTTTTGCAGCTGTAAGGTCTGCAACTGTTCCAGTATTGTAGTCATGACATTTTCCAAGCTTAAAATGTTCAATAGGATTTGGTTTAGGCCTGTTTGCTGGCTAGGAAACCTAATGTCATGGTGCAAAATCGAGACAATGCCATTCTTGCTTCAAAGCTGGTGTGGTGTAAGAATATGAAATAAAGAGAAATGAACTGTATGGGTCTATCAAAAAGTTGTTATTAATACCAGTGTAAAGTAATTGCCTGTTCAATATAGCCAGTTCAACCAATTGGTGGGACAAGTCAAAGGTTACTTCAAATACACGAGTCAAATGCATGCCCATGAACACAATTTTGTGTATTTATGTTGAAGATGCAGTGTACTGTAAGTTTGTGAGTTTATGAAAAATTAGAAGGCTGACATATTTATGTACTTAGATATCCTGAAACAAACTTGGAAATGATTCTTTTTTTCAACTAGATGAACTTATATTGAACCAGTGCTTTTATCAACAGAACAGCCCAATTCAGGATCTACTCACAATACTTTTTATCAAGGATCTAAACACTGTAATAAACACAACTCCCAAGCATAAGTAGTTCCAAATCATGTGAAAAGACTGACCAAAGCACGCTTTTACAATTTCTCTATTTGTTAGAGCTGTCAAATGTTAACAAGCGAACATGTGCCAATGAATCTCACTTTCTGATTGGTTGTGTCCTGGAAAAAAAAAATTTACTGGGTGTAGCCATTGAATGGTCGATTCTTAAAGTGAACGTCGATTCTTAAAGTGAACGCCGTACTGAAACCATTGTAACTTGTTAGAAGCACTGACGTCAGTGCATTTATATCATATGACAGTCATTTGTTATATTGTAAGCACAAGGTTGACTGGATCAACAAACTTTCTTCAGTGTCCCTTTGATATCCTAGAGCTGCAGAGCATCAAATACTCAACTTATATAACATTAGTTGTGCAAGGGTATTCTAACTGAAGATTAAACTTCTTTTCCATATAACTCTTGATATAAGTTTAAGTTAGAACAAATATTTTGTTAATCTTACTTTAGAATACCTTAAATGAGATTTATCGAAATTAAGTATGCAGTTATAGTGCTCCACTCACAGTGTATATCATGCTGTGGACACCCGGCATGATCATACCACACTCAGTCATATTATCCTGACACCAGGCCAATCAATCATGGAACTACCCTTTTATTTGCTTGCAAGGGAGCTGTACCACTACCATTTTTAATGACCGGTATGTCGTGGCCCGGGATCCAACTGGGGGTCTCCCGTACCTGTAGCTGATGCTCTACGGTTTGTGCTACCAGGTCCGGTCATGGGATTAAATCCAGCTCTGGAGAATAAAATGCTGATAAGTGCAGTTTGGGCAGTGTGTTACCTTTTTAGAATTAACTTCAAGTTATTCTGTAGTATATCATTGCGCAATGCTCATTGGAAAGCAGGCGAGTCTTCAACAGCAAAGCAACCACCTCTTCTAAAAATAGATTTTACATCACAAGAAAAGCTACAACACAGTCAATTACAATGATTATAGAAACTATTAAATTAAGCAAACAATTCTATCCATATTATTGTATTTCAACTAACATTAGGTCTAAAATAACTGCTACCAGACGCAACCAAAATACACAGAGTTCAACAGTAACTGCAGGTTATTAGTTGGTCAACATTGGTCGGTAAATAAATAAAATTATGAACAGTGTAACTTTTCTGGTTTAATTATTTTTACCTTTTAAACAATCAAAATATAGTTTTGATATTTTAAAATACAATTAATAAAAGCTGTTAAATTTGATATAAAAATCAGTAAAATAGACTGAAAAATAAAAACACAGTGGTGAGTTTAATACAGCACATAATTCGTGATATTAGCCTGCATTAGCTTCTGCCTTTAAAGATGGCTGCCTTAAACTGTCTTGCCTATGACATCACATGGAAACTATATATTAGGTCAGCAAATCCTGTTACATCACACATGATGAACATGATAACCATGGTTTTAAATAGAGACACATGCCTTAACAGACACTAATCAGATCATAAAAATGCTAATAGAACCAGTATATAATATGGTGATTATTCTACCCTGGGGCTCCCATGACTGGGCCACCCTGGCTGCCTTGTATCAGAATAGCATAAGCAATTACAAGCGGCTATCCAATAGTTATCCCCAGCTGGTACATGTTCAGCTGCAGGAACTGGTCCTGTATAAGTTATGTCATTCTAACCCTTAGTGTTCTCCATTTATTAACAAGAGCACAGATGTGAGGTTTCCTAGGTGACACAAACTGCATGCATTCACTTTAAAAAAGAAAAGGACTATTCTGGGAACTAAACACTGTCTTTCACTGTTAAGTAATTGCATTGAATGAGAGTTAGAAATCGTAACTCTGGTTACTAGGTGATCTGTAATTCTGCTTCTTTTCCTGCTGTCTGCTACATCTGTTATTGCACTATTAAAATCCGCATACCAAGTTTCTTTTTTTAAAGAAGGTATCGTCAAAAACTGTGAATTACTATAAATATCTGCTACCTTTTCATTATTGCAAGATACATTTAACTGTTACAAGCTATACTGTTAAAAGCTGAATACTCGCTCTTTTCTCTGAGCCGTAGCCTGAACAGATGAACAGATGGCTCCCAGATGAAGTTGTTGACCTGGATCTACACTTCTTGCTGTAGCCTGAACAGATGGCTCCCAGATGAAGTTGTTGACCTTGATCTACATTTTTTGTCACAGCCTAAACAGGTGGCTCCCAGCTGAAGCTTGTTGACCTGGATCTACACTTCTTGCCATAGCCTGAACAGATTGCTCCCAGCTGAAGTTGTTGACCTGGATCTACACTTCTTGCCATAGCCTGAACAGATGGCTCCCAGCTGAAGCTGGTTGACCTGGATCTACACTTCTTGCCCTAGCCTGAACAGATGGCTCCCAGCTGAAGCTGGTTGACCTGGATCTACGCTTCTTGCTGTAGCCTGAACAGATGGCTCCCAGCTGAAGCTGGTTGACCTGGATCTACACTTCTTGCCATAGCCTGAACAGGTGGCTCCCAGCTAAAGCTGGTTGACCTGGATCTACACTTCTTGCCGTAGCCTGAACAGATGGCTCCCAGCTAAAACTGGTTGACCTGGATCTACACTTCTTGCTGTAGCCTGAACAGATGGCTCTCAGCTGAAGTTGTTGACCTGGATCTACACTTCTTGCCGTAGCCTGAACAGATGGCTCCTAGCTAAAGTTGTTGACCTGGATCTACACTTCTTGCTGTAGCCTGAACAGATGGCTCCTAGCTAAAGTTGTTGACCTGGATCTACACTTCTTGCCATAGCCTGAACAGATGGCTCCCAGCTGAAGCTGGTTGACCTGGATCTACACTTCTTGCCGTAGCCTGAACAGATGGCACCCAGCTGAAGCTTGTTGACCTGGATCTACACTTTTTGCCATAGCCTGAACAGATGGCTCCCAGCTAAAGTTGTTGACCTGGAACTACACTTCTTGCTGTAGCCTGAACAGATGGCTCCTAGCTAAAGTTGTTGACCTGGATCTAATTCTAGCGTTACAAAAAAATTTTGAATGCTGATTAAAATATTATAAATAATAGGTTAGATCCATGGGGCAAGTATTTGCCAGATATTGAAGGTCCTGAGGACTGAGACTGTACAAGTTATATTATGTGAATTGATTCATGTAATTAGGAAAAATAGTTTAGATTGATATATGGCAGAATAATGCATGGTATTGCAATTAGATGTGTAGTTATTTAATCACTATGGCCATAGGCTCGTTTCTGTTCAACCGTCAGGTTGGAACCTCCCAATCTCACATCCAATACAGTTAAAAATGCTTTTAATATAGCACTTTGATCATTATAACATTTATGACATTTCATAAAAACAGGCATGTTATGTTGGAATTGTAAAAAAGGGGAAATAGAGAGTCTTAAATAAAAGGAAATATATATGACAGCAGTCTCTGAAGCATACAGATATGTTTCATTAACATCAACAGTAATTTAAACAGATTAATTTATTCATATAGATAAAAGCATTTAAAACTAATAAGGACCATCGATGTATACAGGTTACTTTAATAAATGTTTAATTACAAAGAATAAAGTTAATTGGAAAACATAATGTATGTCATCATTCCAGGGATAATACAAATTAATTTCATTCAAGCCACTTTTTTAAATACTACAGTTAGAGTTGATGACTAGGAACGCTGCAACACCTTACTGTGTGTGTTCAAGTCTTGGTCAGGGCGAGAACTTCCATGTTGGGAGCATTGATTAACATCACCTGTATGACTGTAAATGTGTCAGTGTGATTTAACACACAACAAAAAGAAAATGATGATACTGATTCTTTTAAACCATATTTAAGATAACATTTCTTAGTTTGGGGCAGCTTATTAAAGTATAAAAGATGTTTTTAGGTTTTTGAAATTTGGTGGGAAATACATTCCTATGCTCCAATTAAAAACTCCCTCATAAAAGCAATGACTAAGACCCAATAAATAGAGAAAAAAAACACTAAATAAATGACCAATTGTAGTGTTTATTGATGCTAAAATAACAGTAACGGCTCTATTTTGTGTTATAGTAGGGGACGTTTCTGGCAGAGACTCCCTATAGTCATCATTAAACCTTATCACAAGCATTATATTAATTATCACAATGTTGTATAGGCCTGACAAAATCTAAGCTACTTGTAAACAACTATTTGTTACAGGTAACAAAACATATTGCTAGAGACTCTGCAATAAATAGTGCAGATCCTGATCAGACAGACCCCAAATGCATGGCAATTCAATAAACAATTGGCTTTATGTAACATTTCACAATGTGAGTACAAATTGCCACACCAATGTTCTTTGAAGCAAAGTTACATATGCCTTCATTTTTTTTCTGAAATTCTTTATGTTTATTTTGTTTATTGGGTTTATCGTCCCACCAACACTATTTAAGTTATCTGAGGACGGTGTCCACTTGAAGCAGATATAGTGCTGCCTTCACTGTGTATAGCATGCCGTGAACACCTGGCATGATACCACACCCAGTCACATTAACCTGCCACCGGGTCAACCAGTCGTGGAACTACCCTTATATTTGCTCGAGCGTTAGCAAGGGAGCTGTACCACTACCATTTTTAATGACTTTGGTATGTTGCTGAAATTCTTCATGACTTCCATCTACTTATTGTATTATTTGGATACACCACACAGGCAAAAATATGGTCATAGTTGGGACATCCAGCTAATTGCTGGCAGCTGGAAGACCTCAGACAAATGTCTGGATAAAACACCTGTGGCTCAACAAATCATCTTGATGTCATTCCACATGAAAGTTCTCCCACTGACCAGGAGTCAAACATACACAGGTGAGTGATTGAAGATTGAGTTACAAGGCAATTACAACCACTCTGTCATGGGTGCCTATTGAGCTGTTTCAGGTCTGGAGAAATTGGCATTTGTTAAATAAGAACCACTAACACGTACCTGTACTATGCCAGACAGATCACTGTCTTGCATAGCAATTAACATCTTAAGATCATGTTGTTTTCATTTTAACAGAAGGTTAATCTTAATCATAAATTGTTAAATCTTTATTAGGACATCAAAGGTACAAGTGTAATGCTACCAAAAAATCAAGGCATAAATAATGAATGCATAAACCCAGACTAGTGTAATAAATGTTGAAGCATTAGCCAAAACTCATAAACTAAACCGCCACTGAAATGGTCCTATATCACTCACCTGAGTGCCATTGACATATACTAATAGTAAGAAAAAATATCAGCAAATGTTTTACCAAACAAAACAAAAATAGAAGACATAAAACAATACACAAGCAAATTGGACAGTTTCATTTTTTGACACATAGCCATACATGGAAAACAAACAGGCCCTTGGCGGAGTTTTTTGATAGATCAAATTTTTTTTACCACTCTTAGAGGGCCATCCAAGAAAATCGTTCACCAAATAACAAGAATCTAGCACATGTAGTTTCTGACCAGAATTTTTTTTTAAGTTTATCTGTATAAACATAGAGGGAAAATGATCACGCGCCCTTGGCAGCCACATTTTTTGTGGAATCATTATGTTCTTAGAGCAGTCTTGATACCAGGCCACACAAGGAACAGGTATACCAAATGTCATGGCTCTAGCTCTTGTATTTTCTGAAAAAATGGTGTTCAAAGTTTTCCAATTTAACCATACATTGAAAATGGTAACCCCCTGACGCACATGTTTTTTGACAAATTCTTTTAACAATCTTGATAAAGGGCCACGCAAGGAACATTTAAACCAAATATCAAGGCTCTAGCTCTAGTAGTTGCTGACAACAAGATTTTCAAAGTTTTCCAATATTGCCATTTATGGAAAATGGTTTTGCCCAGGATCATAATTCTTTGGACAACTTTTTTTTCTCCCTGCCTGCTGAAGTTCCTGAAGTTTGGTTGAAATTGAGCAAATGGTTTCAGAGATGACATTTAAGGAATAATGATGGACGTGACAAGTAATGCCAGCTGCAGAGTGATCATGATCGCTTACTCTGAGGATTTGCTCAGGTGAGCTAAAATAGGGATATTTTACATTATAGCATTCTGAAGCCATTACTTGTTTACTCCATAATATAATGAAACTTCTTTTAATGTACACTGTGAACACTAAAACACAGGGTATTTTTAACAAATTTTTTACATTCGCCTTACAACAATTAAAATCCATCATTCAAATGTCATTTATTGTTTATAGACAAACTCATCTTCTGTGGAAAACTTTAAAATAACACACTTAATTAAATCTTGAAAATACATCTCAACAAAAAGACTTCTTTCTTCTTTGCGAATTTAATTTATAAAACTAAATCTACTTACAACTCTGCGTAGACTGTGCAGGGTTTATATACAAAAGCAATATGTGAACTAAAGTATTATTTTATCAAGACTGAAGTCTTGTAAATATCAAACACTTACGAGTGTGCTTCCTGTAATATGTAAACAGCATCAAGTCCGCTCACCTGAGAAACCCCATAGACAAACTTGCTGCGTGCACATACACAGATGGACTAATTTTCAGTATTGCATTATCATTTTGTGCAATTTTGAGCATTAATCTTTATTTGCATTAACAAATGTTTGCATACAGAGTACTACACATCTGTAATCCATGAATTGCCTATTGGATATTTTGGTACAACAAAATTCAATTTTGGATGGGTATATCATAGGTCAACATGCTGAACTTCATCCTTTCTTTGCTTGAAACACCATTTTATCCATAAAGATAAACCATATATACTCTCACCTTTGTTATGTTTCCAGCATAAAAAGGGTCAATGAAAGTTTGTATTTGCTAAAAAGTTAAAGATGTGTCTTATTGTCAGAAAATATCCATCCTAGTTAATTGAGCAAAGTATATCGTGTTACTTGAAATAATCTCAGTTCTAAAACTAGCGGCTGGTAAAAGAAAAACCAGATTTCTTTCTGAGTTCTTAAAATAAATTCCTCAATGATATTTATGTCACTCTACCTTAGGGAGGCTGTAAACATCATGTTGAGAAGAAACAGAGATTGCCATTAGTACTGGTAAGATTTTTATGGCAGCATTGTAACATTGTAACCCAATTGCAATATAAAACATTAATCAAAATAATGCTCAGCTTATCATATGGAAGAGTATACCAGATGAAAAGTTATATATTAAGACCAATTGCAAAAAAGTAGATTTTAAGATTATGGCAGCCAAGCAAAGGGGATGTCTGTGACCAAAGTGTGATAAGAGCCAAGGTAAGTGTACCTTGGTTTTCTATGAAATACAATGGATCACAATTATTAATGTTTTGTTAAATGACTACCCATATGGTTGACCATGGTCACTAATACAATGGTATTCCATGTAGAAGAAGGACAAAGGTAAACCATGTTCAACCACAGACTAGGGACTATATGGCCACCCATGGACTACCACTGGCACTAATACAGTGGTGTTCTATACATAGGAACCATGTTAGACTATGTTCATCCAAGGACTAAGGACTATAGCCACCCATGGGCAAAAATATGGCCACCGATGGGCAATAATACCAAGGTATTTCCTGTCTAAGAACCATGTTAGACAATCTTTGTCCAAGGACTAAGGACTATGGCCACCCATTGTTACTAATACCGTGGTATTTCTTGTCTAAAGACCATGTTAGACCAGGTTTGTCCAAGGACTATGGCCACCCATGGTTACTAATACCGTGGTATTTTTTGTCTAAAGACCATGTTAGACCAGGTTTGTCCAAGGACTATGGCCACCCATAGTTACTAATACCATGGTATTTCTTGTCTAAAGACCATGTTAGACAATGTTTGTCCAAGGACTAAGGACTATGGCCACCCATGGTTACTTATACCGTGGTATTTCTTGTCTAAAGACCATGTTAGACCAGGTTTGTCCAAGGACTATGGCCACCCATTGTTACTAATACCATGGTATTTCCTGTCTAAGGATCATGTTTGACCATATTCGTCCAAGGACTTGGGACTATGGCCACCCATAGTCAACCCTGATCACAACCATGGTGTTACATGCCTGAGAAGGACCATGGTAAACCATGCTTAACCACAGAAAATGGAGTTTGATGAACCTTAAACATGTTTTTCCAGGTAAAATGTACCATTTTTTTGTTTTCATTTAATATAAATGATATCAGTGAACAGGACAATAAATGTGAACTCTATACCAATATGCTGACATATATAATTGTTAAATTCAATTTGATTTTTCTGTGAGGTCGAAAATGTATGTTGTAATATAATTACACTTTGTTTATATTTTTTAATTAAATAAACATTAAAAAGTTTTACAAACTTTTAAACAAACCAAACCTTCCTCAATACTAATTAAGCTGTTTTGTTTGTAAATTGAATTACATGTAGCATGCTGATAATATCATATATACATGTTCTATATTTTAGCCATATAAGTTTAAAAAAAAACACAACAAAAAAACAATTAAAAATGAATAAAAAACAAATGGTAACAAAAAACACCTAACAATCTGGTTGGAAGATGTCCAATCGGGATTTGATGCTGTTTCTGACATAACTTACATACCTTGTCACTTCTGAATAAAGTTGATAGCAGATAAATCTATTACATCATGTAATGCTTATTTGTAAATGTATCACTATCAGGGAAAATATAGCAATGCTAGAGTCGGATGAGTATAAGTCTACCCACAACCCCACAACCATGCAGCTTTAAAATTCTCAAGTAAAAAGTACTTCACATCCACATCCAAAATGGAGCGAGATTGGAAATTGCACTTTTGTTAATATGTCACAGAACAGTTTAATGCCTAAAGAGGTTTGTATTGGTACAGCAATACGTGCAAGATATTGACACATGTAAAACATAATCAACTTTTTACTATTTCAATATCCCTTGCAACAAAAAAAAGAAATAAATAAATAAACAAAATGAAAATGAAATAACCTCATTTATTACAATCTATGACAGACAAACAAATAATGTTTTTCATAAAAAGCCAAGATTGCAACCTCTATCAATAAGCAGATCTTCCAAGGGAGAAAATATCAAACTTTCCCAAGATAATAAATGACAGCCATATATCACATATTTTAGTTGTAATGAAACTGCATGGCTACGAAATATTACTGTGGCTCTCAGTAATTCTGCCTCCTTGTTAGCAAACTATTCTAAATTCTTAGATTTTGACATAAACTACATGCAACTGAAATTTAGCTGATCTGGATTTACACTTTTTGCCTAAGTTTGATCAATTCTTACTTAGCAAGCTGTACCATACTATTGCAATACCTGCAGTAGAACAGTAGACAAAAATACATGAGATAACATTTAACTAATTGTTTGTTTGTTGGGTTTATCGTCCCACCAACAATATTTCAGTAATCTGGAGACGGTGTCCACTTGAAGCAGATATAGTGCTGCCTTAACTGTGTATAGCATGCCATGAACACCTGGCATGATACCATACCCAGTCACATTATCCTGACCCTGCTCCAGCCAGTCGTAGAACTACCCTTATATTTGCTTGAGCATTAGCAAGGGAGCTATACCACTACCATTTTTAACGACTTTGGTATGTCACGGCTAGGGATCAAACCTGGGGCGTATCATACTTAGAGCCGATGCTCTCCCAATCGCTACCAGGTCCAGTAACAACTTGTCTGACTACATTATACTTAGTTGTATGTTGTACTGTCTAGGGATTGTTATGGGACTAGCCGGCATTTTTGCCGATACTGTGCAACAACATTTCTATCATTTAAGCACAGGGGCACTCATGAGGTGCCCAAGGACTGAACCCGGCCGGTCCATTATTCTGACACCGACGAGTCGGGCGTAATGCTGTCTCCTTAGCCCTGAGCGTTAGGAAGGAAGCCACTACTACCAAAACTTTAAAGTCTTTGGTTTGACCCGGCCGGGGATTGAACCCACCACCTCCAGATTTGCAAGCCGATGCTCTACCACCTGAGCTATTACGGCCTGTCTGTACTGTCTAGGTTGCAGTTCAGCTTTAACATAAGTCAATGATCCAGGTACTTATTTGTAGATTATTATTCTGTTTAAAACTCAAGCACTTTTGTTAAATATGTCAACATAACATTAACACAAATTGTTATGGGTTTTTTTTCATTTCAGAATGAAACTAATTGCTGAAAAAAAATACAATTAAAGGTGTTTATGGGATCAATATTTTTTAATACATTGAACAACGTAAAACCTTTAATGACTGGAAACGCCATCATGGTAGGGTATGATTACATTGTAAATAGGTTAAATGGTGTTTCCAACAAATATAGTGTTTAAATTTGAATGCACGTCTTGGACTTCTACCAGAGATGCTTTCTCGCTAAGAAAGAAAGCTAAGGTCTCCCAAAAAGGTTAGTTTTTGGGACATGTAATTTATATGAGAAAAAATATTTTCATAAACGAGAGGGCCATGATGACACAGGTGTTTTGTCGCCTCAAATCTGGCATCAAGTAAATTAAAGAGTAATTTACTTTAAACATCTTTGGTGAAGACTGAACCATTAGTGTGGCTACTAGCTGGGTTGACAACATTTTCTAGAACTTTACCAAGTAACCTACTGTATCCACATGACCCACTTCAAAACATATGTAAGATGTAAGACTGGCGAACATGCTTTGGCCAAGTTTGGTGAAGATTGGGCTATCAATGTGGCCTCTTGAGTGTTTTCACAAGGTTTTTCGAAACTGTGACCTAGTGACCTACCTTTTGACCCCATGTGACCCAATAATATACTCATCCAAGATTTCATGGAGACACACAATCTGCTCAAGTTTGGTGAAGATTGGGCTATGAATGTGGCCTCTACTGTGTTCACATGCTTTTTCTAAATTTTGACCTTGTGACCTCTTTTTTGACCCAAGTTATGAACTCATCCAAGATTTCATGAAGGCAAACATTCTGATCAAGTTTGGTGAAGATTGGGCCATAAATGGAACCTCTAGTGTGTTCACAAGCTTTAGCTAAGATTTGACCTAGTGACCTACTTTTTAACCCACGTGACCCAATAATGAACTCATCCAAGACTTCATGCAGACAAACATTCTGACCAAGTTTGGTGAAGATGGTCTCCAATGTGTTCACAAGCGTTTTCTAAAATTTGACCTAGTGACCTACTTTTTGACCCCAGGTGACCCAATAATGAATATATACAAGATTTCATGCACATAAACATTCTGACCAAGTTTGATGAAGATTGGCCTATAAATGTGGTCTGTAGTGTGTTCACAAGCTTTATCTAAGATTTGACCTACTGACCTACATATTGGCCCCATGTATCCCAGTTATGAACTCATTTAAAATTTCATGCAGGCAAACATTCTGATCAAGTTTGGTGTAGATTGGGTCCTAAATGTGGCCTCTAGTGTATTCACAAGCTTTTTCTGAAATCTGACATAGTGAACTACTTTTTGACCCAATTTGACCCAATAACGAACTCATCTAAGATTTCATGCAGAAAAACATTCTGACCAACTTTGATGAAGACTGGATAAAAACTGTGGCCTCTAGTGTGTTAACAAGCTAAAATGTTGATGACCGACGGCGGATGAAGCAGTATCATAAAAGCTCCCTTTGAGTACATTGTGCTCAGGTAAGCTAAAAACAAGAACTGAATCCTTGAATATTTCCTTTACACAGGCAATTTCCTTGTCAGTGACAATGAAGCAGCACCTTGCATGGTACATGTTCATCTGAGCTTGTCATGAATGACAGCTCAGCTGTAATCCCAATGGTATGTATAGGAAGGATGCTCCATGTCCAATTAGCAGACACTATAATTGGCTGCTTGTGATAGGACACTCCAAAAAACAATGAGTAATTGTGTCCAGTAAATTGAGAGTTCAATTAGACTGACCTTTAAAAGAAATAGTTGTTAGAAAAAACCTTGGCTTTCAATAGCTCATATCATGTTTTTTGTTTGTTTTAATATATATATATATATATATATATATATATATATATATATATATACACATTTTTATATATATATATATATATATATATATATATATATATATATATTATAGAAATGGACACTTAAATGGACTATTGTTTTAGTAAACCATAACTTGATATTCACATATGTGGCGCCAAACTGTCACATGTGTAAAATAACCACTTAATTTGGCTGAAAAATTAGTTGTTTTAATACAAGGTGATGATATAACAACTGGGTTTCAACACAGATAATATCAGATAGCTGTAAAGTTTATTTTTATGGCAGTGTTCATATGAAGTTATGAAATATGAGAGGTCACAGTTGGTTCTATACTGTGCAATAATAATAATACTGTTCTATAAACGCTGATATAAATATTTCACCTTTTGCCCAATAACTGCTAACAGAGTTGTTAAATAGCTTGAGAAACATTAAAAAAAGGTCAGACTTATCTAAAGTTTTGTCATTTACATCTTATTTCATATATTGGATCTAATTATTTGTAGAAGAGGATTACTAATATACATCCAGAATCTGGCAGGAATGAACCATTCTAAGCATGTTTTATAGTTTGCAATGTTGGTCAAACTGCTCTATAGTTATATAGTTTACTGTCAGGTTTATGTGGAGAGCTGGCTAGTGCTGCAGCTTCATAACTCTAAAATTGCTTGTATTGTTATAATATTTATATATAAAGGTACAAAAAAGTGGCCAATATTTACGATATGACTGCTTCTCCACAAAACAAGTATTCATCCTAATTAAAATAAAGAATAAAAAAAAATCACTTGATATGAAGTAAAAAGTACAGTTGCTGCAGAAACTGCAGTCATGTAAAGAGAATGTATTTATAGTACAGACATTGGGATAGATTCTCTTCTTTTGTTGTCAATTTTAATTAGATAATTAAATTCTGATCGAGCTATTCTGTGTTTTTCCAGATGTAGATAATTATCTCACTAAATAATCTAATTTGTTTTATTTTTATTGCTAGGCATAAAGCTGAAGTAAATACCATGTTATGTACAGTAGTACACCAGCGTTTACGGTTACGCTAGTCAGGTTAAGGGATGTTTCCGTTGTGGTTTTGATGATGTAGCATTCGCGTAACTGCTAGAAAATTCATTTGTTTATTTTTAACTCGACTTCGAGAATGTTCTGGAAATTTTTTGGGTATATATACGGGCGTGTTTGCTGATATAAAGTAAGTTTGGAAAGTTTGGATACAGTTTTGCTTTCAAGTTTGCTTTAGTTTGGACATATAGTTTGGAAATACTTGCAGCTTCTTTATCAAATCTTTCTGTGTTGGAACTTACGTGGACTTACTATATTCTACAGTGATATAAATATAAAAGTGTTGAATTTGGAATTATATCATTTACATTCGTGTTTTGTTCTACCTTTGGATTATTTCAACTGTGCTTTTCTATGAGGACATTCTACCAATACCTCTTCAGGATTATTCGGCGTTGGATTATTAATTGGAGTATTTAAGGGACACCTCCTAAAGGGACAAACTGTAAGCTAACGTTTATTTTGCTTTCTGCAATTTTGTCTGATATATTTGTTATTATTTTGTTACGCTATAAATTTAATTGTTTATAAAAATAAAACTTTATTGTACCAGTTTGTTGCTGGCTTGTTTTTTCTGTTACACCATTTTGTCATTTAGTAAATGTGCCATTTTATTAATAAAACTTATACATTGTGTAGCGACACCGGTCGTAACAACCATAAAACAGTTACAGCAGAAAATGCAAACAAAAATTACTTTTCATGAAGAACATTAATAATTATAACCATAGATGGAGTGGATTATCATACAAAAAATGTCACCATTATAAATAAATAAACATGCTTTAGCCTTTATTTCCTTCGAAAGCCAAAGCAAATACTGCAGCTACAAGTATGCCAGTCCCAACTAGGAGCTGTCTGAACAAGATCTGAACAGTTTTCAGTTGGGTCTCTTAGCAATTCTTACAGCTACATTTGCAGATAAGTAGAATGGGAAAACAGATAGAATGGATAATTAACAAAATATAGCTAGATGCAGCTAAAACTCTATTTCTAGAGGCTTTAAGACCTCAATTGCAAAGGATTAACAATAATGAGTTCACAGGGCAGGCTTGTACACATAGGACTCCATAAGGTCACAACTGTAAGGCTTCCCTAATTATTGACATAACAGCATAGAAATACTTCATACATATTCATAAGGATATGCATATTGTAAGTCATGAGTGGGGACAAATTATACAACAGTCACAACTTCTGTGTACACTTTCTGCTCCTCAAACATTTTGCATATTTCAATGCCTGTGTTATGCAGGTTTTTTATGGCTGGGGAAAATTGTATGCTGGAAGTCTGCATTTTGCTCAGTTTTATGGCTGCAATATTATGTCACTATTACAGATTATCCA